>CM053748.1:50892824-50912756 GCA_028658305.1 Pachyuromys duprasi
GGTTGGGCACCTGGCCTATGAGGGGAAACGGAAAGCCCCTGATAAAAGCACTCTGGGTACCCGAGATAAGGGCCGGGTACATGACTAGGCTCACATCTGCCTTCCAGCCTTCCCTGTTCCGGGTACGTGACATGACTATGGCTTTTTTCAAACCACCCAATCAGATGCCTGTAACTATGCTTCTTGCTTTTGTAACCATGCTTCTTGCTCCCGAGCTCTATAAAAACCCGTCACCCCAACCGAGAGGCGCGCAAGTCCCCCGAAAGGCTTTGTCGCCCCGGGTACCCGTGTATCGAAATAAACCTCTTGCGGCTTGCATCCGAAGACTGGTCTCACTGTTCCTTGGGAAGTGGGGTCTCCCCATCTAGAGAGGCTCTAGCGGGAGTCTTTCACTTTCTTTCTTCTTTCATTCTTTTCCTTTGACTCAGGTTTACACGTGGACTAGGTTAGTACCAAATTTACTTTGTAGGCAATTATGGTCTTAAACTTCTGATCCATTTATGGTCTTCAACCTCCCATTGGCTGGGACTACAAGTGTGTGCCACCACACTCTGAAATGAGTTTTATTTTCTGAAATTCACTTAGACTCAGAAAGACAATTATCTTGCTTTTTCCCTCATTTGTGGGTATTAGATTTATGTTTAAAAATATGTATGTTCTATTTGGAATATAGTGATCAGGAAATTATAAAAGATTCATGCATGGAGAAGTACTTAAAAGCAGAGGAGATAGATTACAAGGATATAAATGAATAATCTCACAGGAAGCATTTAATCAGTTGGAGGTTGAAGGCACAGTAAAAGGGAAGTCTAAGAAACATGAAAGACCTTTCTAAAAAGTAATGTCTATGCCACCTACTGTAGAAGTGTCCTAAAATACATGAGTATATGTTTACATTTAAATACACATTTACATATGAAAGAGTTTAAGTGGGATTACCCTGTGTCAGGGCCACAAAATCCCTACTAGACAATGCATAATAACAAATAAACACACAGTACCAAGAATGTGTTAACTCTTTTGGAGGTATTAGCCAGTGGAGTACCACAGATTGCCCCCAAAAGTTCAGGTTATTGTCAAAGATCTTATTGTTTATCCTCAAGAACTTGGTGGTAAGACTTTATTGCTTGAGAAACAAAATACTTGAGTCACAAGATATGAAGAAATCAAACAGCTACACACCTAGAAAATTTATCCTTACAGCATAACGTTTGTAGTAACAGAGAGTGCTTTAGTTCTTTTCACAATACTAGAAGAGAAACGTAATCATCAACTTCAACTAGCTGTGAATGATGAAAACAATAATAATGATTAGCTTGATGTGATGTGCTCATTGGTGAAATCGTGGCAAAAACATCATAGGAGTAACTAACCACGTTCTGTTTGGATTTAAGTCCAACTCTGTACGTTGAAACTCATTCTTGGCACTGTTCTTAGGGTCAATAATAGGTGAGGCTAGACAGCTCATAGATCATAGAACCTACTGTCATTACTCTGTTAAGTGGGTATATATTTACACAGATTCCTAATGTATTAACATTATACCTACAGATCAGTGCATCTCTTTCTCTTTTGCAGTAGATGGTGATTATCACAAATACCAACAACTGGTAAAAGTGCAGAAAATAAGAACATGAAATACTAGGACATCTCTATTGCAACCCTCCTCTTGAGACTGAGAGGTTATTTTGGAAAAGATGGTAGAAAGACTATAAGATACAGGGGCAAGAAAAGAGTGTTTGCTGAACACAGCAAATCAATTGTGCATATGAACACATGACAGTAGTGACATCATATACAAGACCTGAGCAAGCTCAACCCAACCATAGTTCTGACATGAGAGGGAAGGTGGGCATGAAGTCCCACCTTTATGTAAGGAGTTATTAGCAAATATTTTCTGCTAGGAGGATAGTCAATTTCTTCTCCTCCTCCTCCTTCTCTCCTCCCTTCTTTCTTCTCCCTCTCTCTGTCTCTCTTTGTGTGCTTGTGTCTTTATCCCTGATTGCTCACTCATGTTCAAGTGCGTGGCACACATCAAAGAATAGGAAGGCAGAACAAATTGTGCCTTGTAAATTAAAAGAGAGAGAGGGAAGAGAATATAATGCAAACTTGGGTGGGTAAGGAAAGATGGGAATCTAGAATTAGGTATGAGAGAGAAGTGAGTGAATATAATCAAATTCATTGGGCAAAATTCTCAAGGAACTAATTTAAAATGTGGGGAAAGATGGCTTACCTTATTTTAGCCTGGGTTATAACGCAAAGGTAATAACAAATGCTGGAATTGGGAACAATGTTTGGAGGTGAAACATACAGCCCTGGAACAGTTAAGACCGAGGATGAAGACAGGGATGATTTGTATCAGATTAGTTTTATCCAGAACTTCACTTCTTTGAATTTGTCTTAGTAGAACCTATAATAACTGAATTGTATTAATATACATAACACTCGATAGAAACATCTTCCTCAATGTTAGATGCTGTGACTACACATGTAAGATTCTGTGAAGATGGAGCAGTTCTAGAAAAAAAGAAAAAGAAAAGAAAAACTCACCAGGTACTAATGAAAGTATCTGGTGAAGTTCATGCATACAGTGATCCAATGCAGAGACACCAAAGGGCATGGAAGGCATAGTAAATAACTGCAAGGAATAAACGGGTATATCATAAGATAACACTAATTTACTGTCATCTAGCTAGGTCTGGCGCTACTTTTAAAACTGCAGCTAGTTGTCTTTTCTGTTTTTTTTTCTCCTTTTCTTTTTTGTTCTGTTGTTTCTCCCTCTCCCTCCTTTTTCTTCTTTTTCTCTTCTTTCCTTTCTTTCCCTCCCTCTCTCTCCATCCCTTTCTCCTTTCCTTCTCTTTCCATTCCATCCCTTTCCTTTTGTTTCATTACCTTTCTGATTTTGAGACCAGGTCTCAAATTTCCCAGGCAGGCTTAAAACTCTGTAAGCAGTTCAAGCTGGCCTTGATCTTCTATTCAATTTCTTTTGAGGACTGCTGTTACATTTCCCTTCTTCTTATTTTTGTTGTTGTATTTTATTCCACAAATCCAAGAAGAATAAAACTGACAGTTAAAACATTTAATAATTTCCTTTATCCTTGTATGTTTCTGCTGAGTACATGAAAAATACAAACACCAATGAAGCATCCACTGAGTGTTAAGCATTAAACTACTTGGTATTTTATCTATCAGGACTCATGCAATGGAAGCTGGGGGGGGATGGCTCAGTTTATAAAGCACTTGTATTAAGAACATAAAGAATTGAGTTCAAATTGCAACAAGTACATCTAAAAATATGGCTGTCGTGGTTTGCATTTGCAATTCTCACACTTGGACCTTATTGACACTGAGAGCCTAGCATCATTGGCCTGGCTAGGGAAAGTCATTGTTCTTTGCCCTTCTGCACCAGAGATGTCTCCTGGGACATAGTGGGAGGTATGAGTGCAGTAATGAATGTGTCAAATTATGCAGTGATGGAAAACCCAGAATAGATACAGTCTAATGACTCAGAGCTTATAGTGTGTAGAAACTGCAAAATCCCAAATGAAAGCTACTACTTGGAATGAGGAACTGGTGTGATGAATGTGAAGTAGGCCTGGAAAGAAGATGAATGGGTGTTATGGGAGTGTTTCTGTCAGCACCAGTGAGTCATTAGGGTTGGTCCTTTTAGTTTGGAGTGTTTGCTATTTCTTCTCTCAGCTGCCCTTCTGGTTTTGCATCAGTTTTGATGTAGCTTCTCCACTGTTTTCAGTAATTCACATCAATTTTGGAGCCAGAACTGAGAATAAGATGAGTTGGAGCTTCAAGAAGAGAACAATGCATGCTATTACGCCTCTGGGTAATCAGATGAACATTCAAATGTGCACATATGTATCTGTGTTCAGATGGTGCTGGGCCCATTAGCAGAATCCTGTCTCTCACTGTTATAGATAATGGGCCTGTGCTCAGCTGCTGCAGGACAATATGCAGGTAGCAGCATCAGGACTGACACATGAAAGTAGCTAGAGGCTTTTGATATCCTGAAGTCCTGCTTAGATGCCTAGAACCAACTTACCTACATGAATGGTCTATGGGTATAGACCTCTGCTCTCTGACTCTCTCTATCCCCCCTCTCTCCTTCTGCTTTCTCTTTCTCTGTCTCTCACATACATACATACATATACACACACACACAAAAACCCAGCAGGAATACATACAGAATACTCTAAATAAATAATAATCACAAAAATCCATTT
The DNA here is from genome assembly GCA_028658305.1 of Pachyuromys duprasi. NCBI lineage: Eukaryota > Metazoa > Chordata > Mammalia > Rodentia > Muridae > Pachyuromys > Pachyuromys duprasi. Next base: position 50,897,060 of record CM053748.1, read on the forward strand.
AGGAAAAGACTGCCAATGATTTATCAACTAGAAAACAAGAAACAAAAAACAAACGGGGATGAATGAGAAAAATCTCATGATAAATGAGTGTAGAAATGGTGGTGTTATGAAATGACCACTGAAGGGTCATGAGCCTCATGCTTAGAGCTTGAGGAAGAGATGTCATCCCAGATCACTGACCTCTCATTCTCAAAATGCTTTCTAATTCTTTGCAAATCAAAAGGACTCTAAGATTCCATCTGATACCAGGGAGAGTGGCTAAGATCAAAATCTCAATCAACAGCACATTTTGATAAGAATGTGGAGAAAGGGGAATGCTACTCCATTGCTGGTGGGAGTACAAACATGTACAGACACTTTGGAAATCAATGTGTTGCTTTCTCATAAAATTGGGAATAGCTTTACCTCAATACCCAGCTGTACCACTGTTAGGTATGTACCCAAAAGACTGTCCACCATACAACAAGCACACTTGCTCAACCATGGTCATGGCAGCCTTATTCATAATAGCCAGAATCTGGAAACAACTTAGATGTCCCTCAACAGAGGAATGGATAAAGAAACTGTGGAACATTTACACAATGAAATACTACACAGCTATTAAAAACAAAGAAATCATGAAATTTGCAGACAAATGGATGGAACTAGAAAAGATCATCCTGAGTGCGGTAACCCAGACCCAGACAGACATGCATGCTATATACTCACTTATGAGTGGATTTTAGCTATATAGTACAGGATAAGTGTACTATGAAGCACAGACCCAAAGAGTATAAATAACAAGGAAGATCCAAAGTAGAATTCACATGGAAGTGAAGATAAAGTATAGGAGATAATGTTTGAAGAGAGGGAATAACGTAGGAGAGGGGAAGTAGAGATTTAAGAGGTTCGAGATCAAACCTGGTGAGATTGAGGGAGAGAGGACAAAAGGCCTGCAGAGAAAAGAAAACTTGAAGGTGAGGGGTATCTTTATGACAAGCTGGAGACCTAAGTTAAGGTAGGCCCCTGGGAGGGTACGAGGGGACTCATGTAGAGACTCCTAGTAGAGGGGCTGTAGAGACTAAAGCAGATACCCTCTAACTAGGCTACTCTCCTAGTTTGGGGGGGGGGGAATCAACCCACCACAAAAATTTGACCCCAAATTTATTCTGCCCACAAGAGGTGTGAAGATAAAGATAGAGAAGATAGAGCAGAGATTGGGGGAACACCCAATCAATGCCTAGCCCATCCAAAGACCCACCCTATGGGAGAGTGCCAACCCCTGATGCTATGCACAATATTCTGCTAAGCTCGAAGATAGGAGCCAGTCAGAGTTGTCCTCTGAGCGACTCTACTCAGCAGCACCTCAAAACAGATGATGACACTCATAGCCAAATGTGGGATGATGCATAGAAAGTCTAGTGGAAAAGCAGGAGGAAAGAGAAATGGACCTGGAGGTGACAGGAGCTCCATAAGAAGACAAACAGAACCAACTAACCAGGGCCCAGAGCTGGTTGCTTAGCCTGAAGCATAAACCAAGAACCATGCATGAACTGGATCTAGACCCATAAAAAGATGTAGCAGATGGGCAGCTTAGGCTTCAAATGGGTCCTCTAGTAAGAGAAGTGGGGACAGCATTGGACATGACTCACTTGCCTGCTTTTTGTGATCACTTTCCCCTGGTAGAATTGCCTTGTCAGGCCACACAGGAAGAGAACAAGCTCAGTCCTGATGCAACTGGATGAGCTGGGGTGAATGGGAAAGGGAGCTCCTCTTTTCTGAGGAATAGGCAAGTTGGGAGAGCAAAGGTGAGGGAGAATGGGACTGGGAGGGGTGGGATGGGGCTGCAGCCAGGATGTAGAGAGAATAAAAAATTAATTAATTAAAATGCTTCGTCTTTCTTAATGTTTCCATTTTTATTTATAACCAAATACTCTTCCCATGTTAATTTGTTGTAAGACACACAGATCTGGAAACTTCACTGGGTGTCCTCCAGATTCAGACCTGAGCCTGTACATTAAAAGACACTGTCATCAAAACAAAACGACAGCCTACAGACTGGGAAAGGATCTTTACCAATCCTACTTCTGACAGAGGACTAATATCCAGTATATATAAAGAACTCAAGGAGTTAAAAAGCAATAAATCAAGTAATCCAATTAAAAAATGGGGTATGGAGCTAAAAAGAGAACTGACTGTAGAGGATTATAGAATGGCAGAAAAACACTTAAAGAAATGCTCAACGTCCTTGGCCATTAGGGAGATGCAAATCAAAATGACCCTAAGGTTTCACCTTACACACACCAGAATGGCTAACATAAAAAAAAAAAAAAAAACAACAAAAAAAAAACCTCATGTGACAACACATGCTGGAGAGGTTGTGGAGAAAGACGAACCCTTCTCTATTGCTGGTGGGAATGCAAACTTGTACAACCACTCTGGAAATCAATTTGGCGCTTTCTTAGACAAAAAGGAATAGTGATTCCTCAAGACCCAGCTATACCACTCTTAGACATATATCCAAAAAATGCTCAAGTACACAACAAGGACATTTGCTCAACTATGTTCGTAGCTGCTTTATTTGTAATTGCCAGAACCTGGAAACAACCTAGATGTCCCCCAGTTGAGGAATGGATACAGAAATTATGGCACTTTTACACAATGGAATACTACTCAGCAATTAAAAAGGAGGAAATCATGAAATTTGCAGGCAAATGGTGGGACCTGGAAACGATCATCCTGAGTGAGGTATCCCAAAAGCAGAAAGAAACATATGATATAGACCTATAGGATAGGAAGGTCATGCTGAAATCTATACACCTAGGGAAGATAAACAAGAAGGAGGACCCAGGTTAGGATGATCAACGCTCGCTTAGATGGACAAATGGGGTGGACATTGAATGTAGGAGAAAACAAGCAACAGGACAGGAGCATACCAAAGAGGGCCTCTGAAAGAATGTATATAGCAATGTATCAAAGCAAATATTAAGACTAACAACCAAGCCTTCGGCAGAAGGCAGGGAATAATAATGAAAATAGGGGGAGTTAGTAAGACTTGGGGAGAACAAGAGCTCCACAAAGACCAAATAGATCAGGGCACAGGGACCTTTTACCAGATGGTTTCTCCAACCAAGGGTCATGTATGGATCTAGCCTAGAACCCCTGCTCAGATGTGGCCCATGGTAGCTCAGTATCCAACTGGAGACCTTAGTAGAGGGAACAGGGACTATTCTGTCATGAACTCAATGGCTGGCTCTTCAACCCTCCCCCACACATGCCCAGGAGTAACAGCCTAGCTAGATCCCAGAAGAGGACATTGCAGCCAGCCCTGAATAGACAAGATAAACTAGGGTCGGTGAAAGGGTAGGAGGTCCTCCCCTATCAGTGGACTTGGAGGGGGGCAGGGAGGAGATGAGGGAGGGACAGGGAGAGTGCTAGGGAATGAGGGAGGGGGCTATGCTTGGGATACAATGTATCTAACCTGTAATTAATATAAAATAAATAAATTACATTTTTAAAAAGCCTCAAAATTCATGGAACTATTTACCAGCCATATCTACATTTGTCATAGCCAGAAAGGACACTCTTGCTCATCTTGCTCATTTGTAGTCACAACTGCTATGTCCACTTCTAGTATCCAGTCTAAGATATGCTATGCATGCTTGATTTTGTCCATAACGGGCATCTAAATAGTTTAGGCATCCAATGTACCCGAACCATCAAGAGTTCTCTCCTTTTGTGTTCTTCCATTGCTCCCTCTGGCCTTTCCTAAGTGTTTTATGGAATTTTCCCAAATTTCCTTGCATTTTTGATTGTCTGCTAGTCAGATAATAAGAGGCATCTGATCAAGGGCTTGCTTAAGTGCCCCATCAGGTACTGTTGATGCTGCATGCATTATTCAGTAATGCCAACTTGACAAACCACACTTTGATTAGGCAGTCATTTTTCAGGCTGTTCATTTACCAGACAAGTTAGAGATCATGGGAGATCAGAGGAAACACTCTTATGAATCTATAATGAATTTTGGCTCTTCACCCTCTCTGTGTCCTCAACTCCCTTTTCTGGTTTAGGGGATCTCTGGCAAGGGCCTTTCTAAAGACCAAGTGAAGAAATAGAAGAGTTCTCTGAATGGTATATGCACTGAATAAACTGAGACACTTAGCCTGGGAAGGCATCATCTTTGAGTAGAATGCTTTGCAATCAGAGATCTAGTTCTTAACGCCAAAATACATGACTGACCTCTGAGAACAACCTAAGCTCTGATAGACCTAGTTTCAGTGATATTAAACTGAGGAAAATAGGGGCTCAGTAGGTAAGCTGCCTGACATATGACCATAAGGAACCATGATCCTATGTAAAATGCCAAACACATCTCCATATGCTTGTCATTGAAGGGCTGGGTGGAGGGGAGGGGGAACAAAAAGGTAATCTTTAAAGTCAGTCAGCCAAGCCTAATTGATAAGTTTCAGGTTTGGTGGAGACTGTTTCAAGGAGTGTGGAGGAAATCCATTGAAAAAGACAACCATTGTCTGTCTCTGGCCTCCACACTTAATGGACTCACAGAACAACAAGTTCCTAAATTACAGACATAAAAAACACCCTTGTGAATGCCTGTGATGACACACAAAGCAAAAGGACAGCAGTGCACTGTCAGAACGGTAACCTCATCCAGGACTCAGCTGTCACGGGCATGCAGTGATTTTCTCTTTTCCTCTTAGTTGTTGTTGCTCATTGACTCTTGTGAACCTCATAATTCTGTTTACCTTCATTTAATTTGAATGTGGGTTCTGATATCAGTTTGAGTCTGCAATCCTGAGAGACATCTTCCCTCCAGGGTCAAACACAGTCGAATAAGTGCATGCACAAAAACCTGGCTCCTTTATCTATATAATCCTGAGAGCGCTATCTCCATGTTGTGTTTTAGTTAGTTTTGTGTATATCACATTACTGCTAAAGGAGCCACCTATGCTTGGGACAGGAGGCATCACCTACATATGCATACATAATTTCATGGGAAGATGAGACAGAAAACTACTTCCTAATTTTTCACAGCAAATGTGCCAATCTGGAGGTGTATCTTGAGTGTGTGTGTATCTGATGATGCAAATAAAAGAGAGAAGTTTATTGTGACACTTTCAACACACTCAGCTGATGAAGAATAACCTACACAATTGATTTTGTGCACGAATTATGGTTTTATGAATTAATACCCTGTAGTTGAAATCAGCAGTACAGTTCCCTGGTATTTATATTACCTTGAGAACTGAATGAATATGTGACAGAGGAAGCTAGTACTAAACAAGAAAATATGGGTTAAAAAATAAGAAAATATGAGCCATTGACATTACTCAGCAGACAAAAACACTTGTTATGAAAGCCTGACAACTTGAGTTCCATTAAAACAGGATGCCACAGTAGAAAGTAGAAAAATACAACCAACTGTTGAGAGTTGGTCATGACTTCCATACTGTAGAAATGCGCACACAGAACACACTATTATATACATATATGCATATATAATATATAACATATATGTGTGTATATGTTATATATAATGTACATGTTATATATTATATACCTGAAAACACCTTGAGCTTTGGCAAATGGACACATGGGATTCATCAGATACCAGCTTGTTTTCTTTCTAGGTCCTCAGTTTGTATCAGGTTCAAACAGAAAAATTTGGCTCTTCTTACTACAAGCCCTCTCCCCAGTCTAAGAATCTGTAATTCCTGCTTCAGGACATATTGCCCAAATCAAGAGTTGATGAGAACTTGACTCTAGTGAGCTGCCTTCTGATTCTGCTATGATATTGGCAATCTAGAATTGGCATAGTTCTTTTATGTCTCAAGAAGAAATGTTTGACAAGCCTCAACTCTTCTGCGTAGGCCTAAAGGGGTGGCACTAGCTCTGCACCATCCATACACCGTGAATTTGAAGAGCAGGATTTGGGTACAGTGGGAGGCATCGGTGCTTGGGACATTAAGGCTGCGTTAACTCCCAATGAACAAACACCATAATGACCCTACAACATGTTCTATCTCAAGGGATATCATTTCCAAAATAAAATTTCAAAGATGACACCATTCATAACTTCAAGAGTTCTTAGATAAGGAGCATTCTGAGTTTGGGGACCTATGTGACAGCACAGGCCGGGGCTTCTGAAGCTGCAAGTATGTATTGCTATTATCATGCTGACAGGGAGCTCCTGGGCTGTAGTCAGGATGGAAGCTCTTAACTTATATTCTCCTCAAAGCTCCACGTTATGATTTGGATAAAACCTGGTTCATGGCTCACAATTTGACTCAGTGACTAAATAATGAAATTGTTGTTCTATCTGTCCAGAAAATGTGGTCTTCATTGTAGGGGCAGGTACAAATTAGGTATGTGACTTAAAAGAGCAAGTTGTATGCAGATGAAACTGTAGCCAACTTCTCATGGGGTAAACTGAGAATAATTTATCTGATCTATTAAAGAGTAACAGGATGTCTCTAATATGTACATACTTGGGCGAAGCTGGCATCCCAACCTTCTGAGAAGTAACTCAGAGCATAATGAACAAGAGCATCATGAGGCTAACTACACTGCAAACATAATGTGGAGGACATGAAAGAGAGAGGTGGTCTGGGAAGATGGATCAGACAATAAAGAATTTCTCTTGTAAGTGTAAACACCAACAGCTCAGTCTCTAAGACCTACAATTAATAAGTGGGACCTCATGAAACTGGAAAGCTTTTTTAAATCAAAGGACACTGTCAACAGAACAAAACAGACAGTGTACAGACTGGGAAAATATCTTCAGCAAGCCTACATCTGATAGGAGGCTAACATCCAGAATATATAAAGAACTCAAGAAATAAGACACCAAGAAACCAAACAATCCAATTTAACAAAAAGGGATAAGGATGGGAATTGTGTTGAATCTGTAGATTGCTTTTTGAAGATGGTCATTTTTATTATGTTAATCCTGCCAAGCCATGAGCATGGGAAATCTTTCCATCTTCTGATATCTTCTTATATCTCTTTCTTCAGAGACTGAAAATTACCAACACAATTCTTTACAGACCTTGAAAGAAAATTTCTCAAATTCATATTGACTAACAATAAACCCAGAATCCTTAAAACAACCATGAACAATAAAAGATCTTCCAGAGGTATGTTCATCCCTAATCTCAAGCAGTCCTATAGAACAACAGTAATAGAAACTGCATTTTACTGGCATAGAAAACGAATGGTAGATCAATGGAACCAAATAGAAGACCCAGAAATAAACCACCACAATTATAGACATGTAATTTTTCACAAAGATGCCAAAACCATAAATGGAAAAAAGACAGCATCTTCAACAAATGGTGCTGGTCCAACTGGATGTGTACATGCAGAAAAATGAAACAGACCCATATTTAGCACCCTGCGCAAAACTAAAGTCCAAGTGGATCAAAGAACTCAACATAAAACCAGACACACTAAACATGTTAGAAGAAAAAGTGGGGAAGTGCCTAGAACTCATTGGCACAGGGGACAACTTCCTGAACAGAACACCAACAGCACAGGCTCTAAGAGCAACAATCAATAAATAGGACCTCATGAAACTGAAAAGCTTCTGTAAAGCAAAGGACACTGTCATCAGAACAAAACGACTGCCTACAAGCTGGGAAAGGATCATTACCAACCCTATATCTGACAGAGGGCTAATATCCAGCACATAGAAAGAACACAAGAAGTTAAACAGCAACAAATCAAGTAATCCAATTAAAAAATGAGGTACAGTGCTAAACAGAAAATTCTCAATAGAGGAATATAGAATGGCAGAGAAACACTTAAAGAAATGCTCAACATCCTTAGTCATCAGGGAAATGCAAATCAAAACAACCCTGAGATTTCAGCTTACACCCATCAAAATGGCTAATATCAAAAACTCAAATGACAACGTAGGCTGGAGAGGGTGTGGAGAAAAGGGAACCCTCCTCCATTGCTGGTGGGAAGGTAAACTTCTAGAACCACTTTGAAAATCAAATCTAGTGTTTTCTCAGAAAATTAGGAATAGTGCTACCTCAAGATACAGCTATACTATTCTTAGGCATATATCCAAAAGATGCTCAAGTATACAACACGGACATTTGCTCAACCATGTATATAGCAGCTCTATTCGTAATAGTCAGAATCTGGAAACAACAATATGTCCCTCAGTTGAGGAATGGATACAGAAATTGTGGGTACATGTATACAACTGAATACTACTCAGCATTTAAAAACAAAGAAATCATGAAATCTGCGAGCAAATGGATGGAACTAGGAAATATCATCCAGAGTGAGGTATCCCAGAAGCAGAAAGACATATATGGTGTATACTCACTTATAAGCGGATATTAGGCATATAATATAGGATAGTCTTACTAAAATCTGTACACCTAAAGAAGCTAAACAAGAAGGAGGACCCTGGGTAAGATGCTCAATCCTCACTCAGAAAGGCAGACAGGATGAGGATCAGAAGAGGATGAAAACTCGGAACAAGACAGGAGCCTACCACAGAGGGCCTCTGAAAGATTCTGCCCACCAGGGTATTAAAGCAGATGCTGAGACTCAGCCAAATTTGGGCAAAGTTCAGGGAATCTTATGAAAGAAGGGGGAGATAGAAATACCTGGAGGGGACAGGAACTCCACAAAGAGAGCAACAGAACCAAAAGAATCTGTGTCCCAGGGTCTTTTCTGAGACAATTCTCTAAACAAAGACTATGCGTGGAGATAACCTAGAACCCCTGCACAGATGGACCCATGGCAGCTCAATCTCCAAATGGGCTCCCTGGCAAGGGGAACAGGAGTTGTCTCTGACATGAACTCAGTTGTTGTCTCTTTGATCACCTCATGCTGATGAAGGGGACAGCCTTACCAGGCCACAGAGGAAAACAATGTTGCCAGTCTTGAAGAGACCTGATAGGCTAATGTCAGATGGAAGGGGAGGAGGTCTTTCCCTATCAGTGGACAGGGGAAGGGGCATGGGAGGAGAAGAGGGAGAGAGGGCAGGATTGGGGGGGAAAGGGACAGGGGGCTACAGCTGGATTACAAAGTGAATAAACTATAATAAATAAGAAAATAAAAATATTAAAAAAGAAAAAAGATGGGACCCAGATCTAAGCAGTGTATTCTCAACAGAGGAATATAGAGTGGCAGAGAAACACTTAAAGAAATGTTCAACATCCTTAGTCATCAGGGAATTGCAATTCAAAACAACTGTGAGATGTCACCTTACACCATATGAATGGCTTAAGATCAAAAACTCAAGAGACAACATATGCTGGAGAGGATGTGGAGAAATGGGAACCCTCCTCTATTGCTGGTAGGAGTGCAAACTTATACAACTACTTTGGAAATACAATCTGGAGGTTTCTCAAATTTTTGCTAATTTTTAAAAAATATATCTATACATTTTTCTATTTTTTTCTATTCATAGCAAAAGTTAAAAAATCCCTGTAGATGATTTTAAGTTCACCTTGTCATTCCAAAATGCATTTTGAAAGAGAATAATGCCAGAATATTTCATGGGAAAATTAAAGAAAACTGGGAATCAAAACTGGGGACATAGCTTCGTCCCTTAGTTTTGTTTATTGTTTCTCTGGTACAAAATCTCGATAAATGTAACTTAGAGGAAAGAGTGTATTTTTAAAAGCTCATGATTTAAGCTTATAGTGCACTGTAGAAGTGAACTTCACAGCTAGAGAAAACAGTTCACATTACATTCACAAAGAGCCAAGACCATTACACAATGCATGCAGCATTGGGCTTCCTCCTATCCCCCAATAAGTCCTGTAGAGCTCTGGATTTCCTCATAAGGAATGATGACACCCAGGTTTGGCAGATCTTTTCACCTGAAGTAATATAATCAAAATTATTTCTCTCAGACATGCCCATAAATCAATCTAATCTAGACAATCCATTATAAAGAATCAATTCCCAGGTGATTTTAGATTGTGTCAGGTTGACAGAACTATCCATCATACTCAGCCAGTAAGTTCCTCTTGTCACCAGGCATAAAGGCCTGAGTTCACATCCCAGAATACATGTAAAAATGCTGGGCAAAGCGATATATCTGTAATCTATGCATTGTGGAAATAGAAACAGGAAAATCCTTGTGAATTACTGGCTGGCTGGTCTGGCTGAATAGTCAAAATTCAAGCTTACTGAGAGTGCATCATAATGTATAAAGGGTATACATGAGTTGAAACTTATGGGGAAATAGATAGAATAGGGTTCAGATATCTTCTTCTTTCATTATTTCACTTCTTAAATACAGAGTTTTTCTCTGGGGCCACAGATCTGAATATTTGCAAGTATTACCATTATTCATGTTTTGATTCAGCAATCTTGCTTCCAGAAATTTCTTATATATGTATTCAAATATTTGCATGTTAAGCTTGCAAAAGCACTTACTCTTATTTACCATTTAATCTTCTATCTGTCTATCTATCTATCTATTGATCTATCTATCTATCTATCTATCTATCTATCTATCTATCTATCTATCTATCTATCCATCATCTGTCTGTTGGGCTATTCATTTACTTTCTCTGCATCTTTTTTATATGGGTGCATATGAACACAGGTGCATGCAGAAGTCAGAAGTCGACCTTGGCTTTTGTTCCTCAGGTGCTTCCCATCTTACTTTTGAAGCAGGGTCTCTCACTGATCAGCAGCCCACCGGCTAAGCTAGCTTACTACCTAGCAGGCACAAGGACACCTCTCTATGTCACCAGTACTAGGATTACAATTACTACCATCACATCCAACATTTTAGCTAGGAATTGAATTTGGTTTGTCATGTTTATGCAGCAATCACTTTCTTTTTCTTTTTCTTTTTTTTTTTACTGAGATATATAAAACCCACAGTATTAGTGACAACCTAAATGCGCATTAGTGGAAGATAGGTTGAAATTATTATATGCCCACACAATTTGATATCATGTGTCGTTGACAGAAATTAAGCTTTTCACTTATGGATCTGAAAGATTCACTAAGATATGTTCTTATGTAAAAAACTTCGATGTTTAAGCTGTTTATGAATATGTAATATGTATGTATTAAAAAATGAGTTGCCTTTGTAAGTAATGTAAAAATGCAGAGCATTCCTGAATGCCACAGAATGACCCAGAAAGTGCATGCCTGCTTTGTTTGAGAATAAAGATCTCTAGAGACTTGTCTCCTTTTATTTTTAAGTATGTATGTGTGGTTGTATGAATGTGTTTGTGCACAAATGAGTGGGTAAACCTACAATATGTTCACCTGTGTCTATAGGCCAAAGGTTGATGACGGGACTCCTCCCAGTCACTCTCCACCTTATTCTTTGAGTCAGGGTCTCTTAAACTTAACGTGTACATGGTTAGTCTCCCTGAAATCCCTTACCTGCTTTCAAAGGATGAAAGTAGAGGTGGGCTGCCATACCCATCTGTTATTTACCTGGGTTCTCGGTATTAAGATTCTTGTCTTCTAGCTTGCATAGCAACTGCTTTAGTTGCTGAGCCCTCTTCCCAGCCTTCAGAACACTTTCAAATACAATTCTGTACATTCTCATTGAGAATTAATCACTTACAAAGAATAAGAAAACAAAACAACCCTATTCAAAGTACCAAGCTATCATGACTATAAATAGCTCTGTCCTTTTGAATTAAGAAGTAATAGGATGGATATGATGCAGGCCTGTTGCATGGGTGCTGCTTCTTATGATGTTTTCTTATAGGTCAACTCAGAGCCTGTCCTCACCATGGCCTCCACCCACACTGAGTGTGGAGTCAGGAAAGTGAACAGGTCCTAGAATATCAGTGTACTTTGCTGGGGAAATGACTGAATCCTATAGCATATAACACTTACATTTATATATCTCTATATAACTAGTTTATATATATATATATATTATATAACTAAAGTGTGTTTTATATAACACACACTCTGCTTTTGTGTGTGTGTTATTTTTATGTAATTGTGTGTTTTCTTGATGTGAGTATTAGTCCTTGCCTGCCACCCTCCCTGTTTGAGAGACAATATCCAGCTGTGATACCAGACTCTCTGATCTGTGAATTTCCAGGAGTCTCTCCCTCACATTTTTCCAGAAGAGTTCTGGGGTTAGAAATAAGTATTGTAATGTCCCAGTTTTTTGTGGGTTCTAGGCATTCAAACCCAAGTACTTGGCATGACAAGTACCTTACTCACTGAGTTATCTCCGTAGTACTGATTTCTTGACTTAACATTTACCATGACTTTGAAGGCATGGTCTTCAGAGCTTTTCCCAAATTATCTCATTTATCCTCAGAACAGCATTGTGAGCTGAATAACATTTTTCAGCAAAAGTGTTAGGTGCATGGAATGAAAGGTTGGGAAGGTGAATGTGTTTCTCAGGACAGTTCCTCCCTAGGAGTGGGAGGCAGATCCCAGGGCACACATGGAAAGAGTACATTTGCTCAGAGATGGAAGATTTTAAATAAGCAGTGAATGCATTGTTCCAGGTTCTAATTTGATTTACTATAGAGTGGGTAGAGGGACACACTGAGCATAGATTTCTTACTGCTTTCTGCTCTGCCTCTGTAAATTCATTTGCTGTTATTCCTAGGTCCCACACAGTCAATACCCTACCTCCTCCCCCACACACCCAATCAAACTGCTCTGGATCCCCTAGGGAGAGTTCAGAAAGCCAGTGTATGGGCCACCTAGATTCTGCCCCCATGATCTTTTCATTATCAAAGTCACCCAGAGTCCAGGGCATAACTGTCTCCTGAGGATAATTCATATTTCTTTACTGCATTATTCAGCAATTTTAGCTAGGGGTTTCTTCATCTATTTCATAGAGCAGTTTACTTATTTTTTTCTTTTCTTTGAAATGTGGCCCTAGGGATTAAGTTAATTCCTATGTCTGTGCAGTGTCTTTAATATTTGCAAGGAGAGACTCAAAGGTCCTTTCTTCCTCCACATTTTCTGTTTCTTCAATATATTTATGACAGTGGTAACAAAGATATTTGAAAGCTCAGTGTTTGGAAAGAGTTCAGTTGATAGGAAGGTCTTGGTTCTATTTAACATCTGCAATGGACATTAAAGGATTCTTTTCTTCCAGGACTGAGCAGTGGAAATAACCAATGTGATGTGGATGTCAATCATGAAGACACACTCTTGACCTGAGTCTTATCTGTTAGTCCACATTAACTAGAATACAAGTCTCAGAAAACCAGCATCTTCAGAGAGAGGTCTTAAGTAAGTGACTACTATGGTAGAAACATTTTCATAGCCAGTTGTCAATGCCAACTTGCAATTCTCTGTGAATTCAGAATTCAAACTTCAGGACCATGGCTATGTTGATAAATACTGTAGACATCTGGGTGTATGTGTTGAATACAGCTAAAGACAAACAAACAAACAAAAAAGATGAATTACATAACCTTCCACATATTGAAAGGGATCTATTCAAGAAGTAGAAAGAAAAAAGATTTACTTTTTAACTTCAATACTTAAACAATATGTTAAAGGGAAGGCATAGTAGCACTTGAGTTTCAGTATGAAACTGTGGATTTCAGAGGTCTGAACCTGTGTGTTGTGTGTGCATGTGTGTATGACATATGTGTTTTTCTCTCTGTGTATTGCTTATTAGGCTTGTGTGATGCTAAACCCTGGGTCCCAAAGTGTTAGTGAATATTTTGAAATGTCTTTCAAGCATGTACCTTGCCTTTTCTTCTTTGTCTTTTCTTGCTATGGGTCTTTTTCTGCTTTTCAACTCTCGTGCTACAAGCTGACATGCCAGGTGTTGACATCTGCTTGGAAGACAGCAATAGACATCAAGGCAATGGAACATTCCTGTTATGGGTATAGGATCTGATGTCAAAGTGTCTGGGTGTGAGTTTTTAGTCTGTCTCTTGCTTAATACATTGTCCCTGCATATCTGCAGTGGTTCCAAGAGAATACTCCATTCAGGTGTTCAAGCCTCTTATGCAATGTCTCAATATTTCCATAACACCCACAGACAGTTATCTGGATGATAGCTCAGGATATAAAACCCTACCACAAAAGCATTGGGGCTTGAATTACCAGAACCCATGTAAAAGCCAGATGCAGTAATACACGTCTAGAATCCCAGTGCTCTGATGGTGAGATGGGAAGAAAAGAGAAAAGAACTCTCAAAAGCTCATATTCTGGACTGCCTGTCATTCACAGCAGTGTAGAAGAAAGAGACACTCTCTCAAGGTGGAGGATTAATCCTGGGAAGTCATGTTCTTTCATCTTTAGCTTTAATTTTAAAGTTTATAGACCCTAAAGACATCTGAGAGAAGATCCTCAATTGGAAAGTTTCCTAAATAAGATTGGACAGTGGGTAACACTGGGTATGGGTCTATTGATTGTTAACTGGTGTAGGAAGGCTGAGATCAATATAGACAGAACTGTTCCTAAGCATGTACTCTTGAACTGTACAAGAAAGCTATCTGAATTTTATATTTACTTGCTCATGTGTGTATGCATGTATGTGTGTGGGCACATGTATCACAGTACTTATGGAAGTTATAAGACAACTTTCGGGAGTGGTTCATCTCCTTTAACTATTTGGGTACAGAATATCAAAATAGTCAGTCACCTTACCAGCTGAGACATCTTACTGGCCCTTTACAAAGACATTTTTTGATGTATAATTTATAGAGGATGAAATTCACTCCTTTTAAACACACACTTAGTTACTTGTGTAATCATTGCCACTGTCAGGATATAGAGTATTTCTGTTCTCCCCAAAAATCTTCGTGTACTTTTGCTGAACATGTTCACTATTGTATCTGAATTCTTGGCAAGTTCTGTTCTGTTATCTATCTCTGCCTTTTGGGGGAACAAATAATGTATCTGGTAATATTATATGCCTGACTTCTTTGATTTAGCGTAATGTTTATCAGGAACTGAGTTGTATTCGATTCTATGGATGTTTTGAAATTTACTTACTGACCATTTGTTGAACATTTTTGTTGTTTTTACTTTTATAGTATTATAAATAAAGCTGCGATGAACACTCACCTACACATTAAAAAAATGCCTGCAAGCTAGTTAGCAAGCAGCAGGCCTCATGGCTCCTGATGTACCTCTCTGTCTGCATCTGGAGGCAATGCTTGGTAGAATAGCTACCATCCCTGAACTCAAGTTCCTTTTGGAGTTACTACTTGGAATCCTCTCAAATAATGAACCATGATCTTAGCTACAACCAAGTCTCCCCAGAGCTGCTTTTGGTTAGCAACTAGAATACCTTATGACTTCTTTTCATCTACCCTACCATATCCATGCTCACCCATATACACATAGACAGGTCTCACATATTAGAAAAAAACTATGAATTTCCTAATATTCATTTGAAATAATCTTTGCACTAAACATAGTAACTAATAAAACAGAGATTCTTATGAATAATTGTTATGGTACAGAGGGAATGTGTGAGTAAAGAGAAAAAGAGGAGGGAGAGGAAAAGGAGAGGAAGAATGTTGAATATAGATGTAACCTGTATATTTTTGCTTGTTTCTTTTTCTCAAATTTATCTGTGAAGAGACAGTTTCTGACCATCTAACTCCCAATTTGTAATGATCCTACCTTAGAATCCCAAGTATGGTAAAGACAACCTTACATCTCACTATCCAGCTCTATTTTCTGAACGTTTCCAATTTGAAATTCATATAGGAAGAGCTCACAGACACTTTATTTTTTTTTATTTTTTTTT
>CM053748.1:50913256-50936058 GCA_028658305.1 Pachyuromys duprasi
TGGGACCTGGAAACGATCATACTGAGTGAGGTATCCCAAAAGCAGAAAGAAACAGACACTTTATATGAATAAATTTAGGTAAGCTACTTAACATCTCTTCATTGTTTCAGCTAGCCAAAGGAGCACGGGTACTTGTTTGGGAGGACAGTGCACTACTTTAGTGAAGACCAGTGCAGCTTGTGACGGGTGATTAAGGACATCAGCGATCATTTTCTCTCTACTAAATATCATAGTGACAACTCATCTGAGAGTTTTGGTGGTTTTGCTGTTGCTGAATTCGGTAGGGCATGCCACTTTGTAACTCAAGTATAGGACACTAGAAAGGAGGAGCAGCTGGGGCATGCCAGGAGTCTCCTTTATTATAATTTGCAACCTCCCCCTCTGCAAAAATACAAAACTGTGAAAGAGAAATCATGATTCTACATACCTCTCTCTCTTGGGCACTAAAGATGAACCAAAGCTGCTCTCTGTGTCTTTGCTTTACATGGTCACTATAAATTGAATCCAGGTCTTTCTGTTCTGCCTAATTCCATTTTACTCTTTTCTTTCATATTTGTCTAGCTCTCTCTCTCGCCATGACACATGAACACACAAACACAACATAGATTTGTAAATTTACACAAACTAGTCTAAGAAGTCATTTTGCTTTGATTCACTGTGTCTAAGGAACTTAGAAACGATCAGGTTTCATTCTTTAGGTCCACTTTGGAAAAGTCATTATTCAGTGTTTATCTACACAAAACTGTATATGCTATCCATTAGCTCTCTGTTAGCCCAAAGCACTTCAGTGAGTTCCTCTTCTTGCCATTAGTTCTTTCCCATAGTTGTAGTTGATTTTGCAGATTTCTACATTGAGTTCTGAACACTGAGACTATAATATTAGTAACACAAAGCACGCAGATTAAGATGAGTTGAAAAGCACATCTTCATCAATCTGTGCTGTAGGAGCAACACTGTTGTCTGATAGTTCATGATGTTTTCCTTGTCTTATTCCCATGAAGATAAACTAGGAAATGACAGAAAATGAGTACAGAAGAACTTGTATGATATTTTGCTTTTTTTTAGTGTGTGTGTGTGTGTGTGTGTGTGTGTGTAGTTTACATGTATTTGCATTCATATGGAGGCCAGAAGTTAATACCAGGTATCTTTTATATGATTGATTTCCTCTCATATATTAAAATAGGATCACTTAATTGAACTTAGAGCAAACTGCTTCACCTAGCTTGGAGCCCATTGCATCTCTGGCTTGAACTCACTCAGCTGTTCTTTCAGGTCTTGGAGATCTGTTTGCAGCTCTTGCCCAGCCCTACATTTTTCTTAATGCATCAGAACCCAACATACTGTAAATCTTTCACCAGAAGGAGAGTCTGCTTTCCTCTCAATATCTTTTCTTTTCAAATCTTGAGCCACATATTTATTAAACTCATGCTGACCATTGAGATCAATTTGACAGAACACTGAGTTGTTGTTTTTTGTTGCTGTTGTTGTTTCTCCTAGGTGTAAATCTGAGTAAATATTCTCTAGTTTCAAAGCTTTCTCTAAAAGATTGCGTGAAAGCGTCTTGGCCACTGTGCAGTCTATAATCAATGATTATTTTCCCTCTTTTCTTTATTTAAAGTAATATTTGTTTTACATTTTTCATTGATAGGAGTATGTGTCTGAGTGTAGGCACATGTATGGGATAGATGGATCCACACACTTGTATACATGTAAAGGGCAGAAGAATGTGAAAAGACATTCAATCCTACAGAGCAGGAGAGATATTTAAGCTTGTTAGGTCAGTTCTAGGATTTCAGTACTCCTGTCCTCATGATTATGTAGCAAGAACTCTTAACTGCTGTTTTACCCTTTTCATTTTTTAGGCTACTTCTGTAATTAAAAACAAAATATACCACAGAGAAGTCAGTGCAACACTTAGGAGTCTGGAATGGTTTTTATCACATCATCATCATGTTTCACATTATTTATGTATTGGTCATATTAGAGATTGAACTCAGGGCTTTGAATAGACTAGGCAAGTGTTCTGCCACTGAGCTCCACCTCCTTATTTAGATATGCCTGAGATCAAGCCAGTCATTGTTCTAGCATGGAGGCATGAGGGGTTCACTAGCCCCCAATTTTAACTGAGAAGCCATTGGCAGCTGATGACTCCTGAGAGTGTTTTTCTTAGGGGTGTGGCTCCTCATAAGCTGACCATGCTCCAATGGATGGACTCACAACCATGATTATATGGGTTGAGCAAGTTGGAGTCAATGAGTTATTAACAAAATAAAAGGTCAGAAAGTTGGAACATAGAGAGGTGAGGCATATTTCTTGGAGGAGCAAAGAAGGTAAATATGATCAACAAATATTGCATTAAATTCTAACATAATTACTTAAAATTATATTAAAGAATAAAATATATTATCTAAGTATGCAATTTCCAAAATAGATTAAAATAAAAATATGTATTTCACAAAAACAATAGAAATAGCATAAAATGAGAGGGCATGAATTTTGATATTTATTTAAAAATTTTTTGGAGCCTGTAGAAACTTACTGGAAAATATTTAATGTATGGGATATAGTGGCAAAAACAGCATTACCATAAATTCTAACTAAATAAATCAATTCTGTGGAAAAACAAACTTCTCAAGCAGTGCCCCAAAGCTTTCTATACTCATATAATTGCAACTAAAAAAAAACCAAACAGCTTTTTTTTTCATGTAAATGGTTAATCTTTCTCTCTCTTTTCCCCTCTTTATTTATTGGAATGGTGCAGGAGAAAATATCAGATTGAGAATGATAAATTGCATGATTTTTATAATGGCTTCAAATTATTTTTCAATATTAGGACAAGTTTTTTTTTTCAAAAAAAGAAATAGTCCAATCAAGAAATAAAAGGTATGATAAACATACTGATTATATACTTAAAGAAGATAAATAAAAATGAGGACCCAGGGTAAGATGATCAATCCTCACTTAGAAAGACAAATGGGATGTAGGAGAAACAAGTGACAAGACAGAGTCCTACCACAGAGGGCCTCTGAAAGACTCTACCTAGCAATGTATCAAAGCAGAAACTGAGATTCATGACCAAACCTTCAGCAGATGGCAGGGAATCATATGAAAGAAAAAGAATTAATATGATCTGGAGAGGATAGGAGCTCCACAAGGACCAAATATATCTGGGCACAGGGGACTTATATGAGACTGCTTCTCCAACCAAGGACCATGTGTGGTTATAACCTAGAACCTCTGCTTGCCTGTAGCCCATGGTAGCTCAGTATCCAAGTGGGTACCCTAGTGAGGGAAATAGGGACTATTTCTGACATGAACTCAATGGTGGGCTCTTTGACCTTCCCACCCTGCAAAGAAGGAGCAGCCCTCCTAGGCCTCAGAGGAGGACTTTGCAGCCAGTCCTCAAGAGACATGATAAACCAGGGTCACATGGAAGGGGAGGAGGTCCTCGCTTATCAGTGGACTTGGAAAGGGGCAGGGAGTAGACTAGGGAGGGAAGGAGAGATTGGGAGGGAATGAGGGAGCAGGATTCACCTGAGATACAGAGTTAATAAAATGTAACTAATAATAAAATTTAAATTAATAAAAAAGAAATAATGTCTTACAAAAATACATGATCATTTTCTTTTCCTTATCCCCACATCATTTCAATGTTGTCTTTCGAAACAAGTTATGTATGCCACAGGAAAATGAAGTCACCGGGTTTAGACAGGGCTGGAGAGTTGGCCGGAAGTTAAGAATGAACACTGCTTCTTAAGAAGACCTGAGGTTAGCACCAAATTTAGGAAGCTCACAAATATCTGTCTTTTAAGCTCTGGGATTTATCACATTCTACCTGTCTCTTGAAAGCAACTGCATTTACATGTGCATACCAATATAAACACACACACACAACTACACAAATAACAAAATAAATCATTGAAAAAGAAAGATTAAATGTCTTCTATCTGTGATTCTTTCCTTGGGTGTAAAAGTAGATTTACATAAAAGCCATTTCAAGAGGACGACAGCCACTGTCACACAGCAAACTCTGGAAGCTAAGAATGGATTAGAGAAGCATAAAGAATTGTAGAATACTGGGATGCATGTCTCTCAGGGCTTCCGAGCATCTATGGTCCTTCAAAACATTTTTATCACTTATTAACTTTACTGGACTACACTACCCTTACCCAGTAAGGAATTAATGAAATCACTTCCTTTCTATTAAAGAAAGAAATATCACGTAGGAAAAAAATTCTGGATTAGAAAACTTACATTGGGGTCAAGTAGTCATTATTTGAGATCAATCAAACAAATTTTGGGTTTATTCTTCTAAATTTCATTTTTTAACAGAAATATATCCCTAAAATATATCAAGTGGAGTTATTCTAACTTAAAATGTTAATCACATTGCACATTAGAAGGTTTAGGCTGATTGACAATGTGCTAAGTCATGGAAGGAAAGTACCAAGTAGGTTGGGACTGGAAAGTTGGTTGCATATGCATATAAAATCACAGTTATTTCATGTTTCATGTGTATGTCCCAGAACAAGTTCCTTCACTTAATTTTCTTTTAAGACTTTTATTTTTTAGCTGTCTATATACCTGCATGTATGAGCATGTGGGTGCAGGCAACCTACAGAAGCCAGAAGAGAAACTCAAATTCCTAAAGGTAGATTTAAGAGTGCCTGTGAGCTGCTTGATATGAATGACACAAACCAAACTCAGTTCCTTGCAAGAATAAAAAACAGTCTCTTTTAATTGCTGAGCCATCTCTCCAGTCCATCCTCCACCTTTCTGACATATAACATACTAAAAAACAATGAGAACATTCAAAGAGTTGCCTCCAGGGACATGCTTAGAGCATTGTAGCCTTACACAGGGCTGGGTTTCTTCTCTTACACTGAACAAACAAGGGGTTCATAGGAGATGAAATAGAAAAAACATGTACATTCCTCTCACCAAATAATATGAAAACCCTAGACTCTGTAAATCAAATAAGAATAAGAAGAATTTGAGAACTGAGAAGACCCAAGAACCTGATATAGACCTTGAGATCTGAGGATATTCAAGGGAAGTCCTATCTTTTTATTTCTGCACCATATATAACAAACTTGGAGCTGAAAACCTGGAACCTGCAAAAGCTAAAGTTGGCTGAGAAACAATAACAACAAAAGCAAACAACACCAAAACAACAAACAAATATCACCACCACTTCAAGCACGAGGTTGTTATCCAGAGGAAAGGGGATATGAACAGAGAGATCTTACAAATCAGAAGACTTACTGAAATTTACTTTGTTTTATCAAATATCACATACAATTCTCTCTGTATACACAGACTGAATGCAGAATTCAACTCTGACTCTCTGAAAACTGTAAGGAAGCAATTATATGGTGAGAGCAAAGGTCAAGTACACAGCTAGGACTTGAAGACAACCAGCAGTAATGAGTCCTCACTCAAAGAGTTCTGGAGAGTTCCCAGGGATGGTGGTTTTTAGCTGACTCAGGAGGTGTGAGGAATCAAGCTTTCACTGCTATCAAGGAATAGCAATGAAAGCTTAATAGAAGACTTGAATCTCAACAGCTGCATAGCATACACACTTGGCACATAGGAGCGCATACAGAGAAAGAGAGAAGAAAAAGGAGAAACATTTTCACAAGTAGAGAAGCAGAATCTTTATACAATTTTCAGTAGCATAGAAAAGTAATTCCATAGTATTTGGAAATGAAATGACCTTCCCCTTCACCGATATGTTTATTGATTACATATTAAATATTTGAAAGTCATGAAAGACAATCTAACCCATTAACAGGATAAAGGGGGGGGGATTTTGATGATATCAATGTAACAAAAGCTTTTGATAAAATGGAACACCTATTTGTGAAGAAAATTCTTACGGGCAGGGGATGTAGGTCAGTACTAGAGTTGTGGCTAAGCAAACATAGTACTATGGCTTTATTTTCTCACGCTGCTCACCTCTCACCCCTGAAAAACATTCTCAGAATACTAAAAACAGAAGATGCTTCTCATCTAAATAAAAAAGTATCCATAAAAGACTATGACTAATGTCAGTAGGATAGGTTAGGGGATAAAATATTTTTCCTGTCATCCCTGAAGATCTGAGCATAATCTTTTGAATGCACGTGAAGGTGGAAGGAGAAAACTGGCTTCACAAAGTTTTCTTCTGACCTCCACATGAGCTTATGGCACATAGGTACTACTACCCCTCCCCCCACTTACACAATAAGAACAGATAAAATATGTTAAAAACTATTATGACTGGCAATATATTTACTGATAAGAAAAATAAATGTTTTCCACATAAAATGAGAAGGAAGCAAAGATTGTTCAAAATTATTGCCTGAATAATAAGGTAAGAATCTTAAAAAAAAAACTTTAAGAATTGTAAGTAGGTTGCAGAATTTAAAAGCAAAGAAGATCAATGTGTTTTATATATGCAGAATTAAAATATATGTAAATGCAAATTACATATATTTACAATCATTCCAATAATTAGCATTTGTATCTAAATATAGACCAAATGCATACAAGATTTTGTAAGATACAAACTAGAAACTGATACTAAAAATCTTAATAATAAAAACTGATAATGAAACCTACATAAATGAAAGATGAAGACTATCTATAGCATAAAACTCAGCTGAGGAGAAACTCTATTCTTCTAAAGAGGCATACATGAACAACATTTCTCATCAGAGTCCCAGTCAGACATTGCATTACACAAAGATCTTCCCTATGTGTATATTTAAAATAGAAGAATCATAATAATGCAAGTTTCTAAAATAAAATGTTAAAAATAATATATAGAAGGGATGGTCCAAGGGGAAGAAGGAAGTAGGAATTTGCCTTCTCCAGAATTCCCTGTAGCCTTCTTATTTTATTATTTTAAATTTTTTCTTCACATTTTATTCATTGTATATTCCAATTAAAGCCCCCTCTCTCAACTCTCCCCCATTTCCCCCCCCCCTTTCTCTTCCTCCTATCCCTTTCCTCCAATCCACTGAAAGGGGGAGTTCTCCACTATTGCCAACTGCCAATAGCTTAAGTCTCATCAGGACTGCCTGGATCCTCTTCCTCCATGGCTTGGCAAGGCTGTATCACCAGGGGCAAGTGATCAAAGAGCAGTCATGATAGAGGCAGCCCCTTACCTCATTTGGAGAACCACATGGAAACTGAGTTGCAATAGGCTACATCTGAGCAAGGCATCTAGGTCCGCTCCATGCATGGTTCTCCATTGGTGCAATAGTCTCTTCAGGAACCCCTGGGCTCAGATACTTTGCTTTATTGTTATCCTTGTGAGGCTCCTGTCTCCTTCATGTCTCCCCAACCCAACCCGTCTCTTCTTCCATAAAAATCTCTGTGCTTTGCCAAAGTTTGGCCTTGAATCTCAGCACCTGCTTAGATCCTCTGTTGGGTGGAACTTTCCAGAGGACCCTTATAGGAGGTTCCTGAACTGTTTCCTCTCTTCCACCACTTCTGGTGTTTATCCTGTTTGCCATTCTGAATAAGATTTTAAGCTTGTTTAGGTCTGTAAATGGCTATCCCATATTATACGGCTAATATCCACTTATAAGTGAGTGTCTTATAAGGGTGTGTTTTTCTGGGTCTGTGCTACCTCACTCAGGATAATCTTTCCTAATTCTATCCATTTGCCTGCAAAGATCAAGATTTCCTTGTTTTTAATAGATGAGTAGTATTCCACATTTCTGCATCCATTCCTCTGTTGAAGGACATCTAGGTTGTTTCCAGATTCTGACTATTACAAATACCTGCAGTGAACATAGATGAGAGCAAATGTCCTTGTTGAATGTTGGGATATCATTTGGGTATATGCCTAGGAGTAGTGTCCCTGCAGCCCTCTTAAGGAAACTTGTATGCTGTTGGTGGATGGCAGATGTTTAGTTCAATGCAATAGAAAGGAAAATACTACTAACTGATTTTAGGAAAATGCTTAAAAGCAGCTTAATGGAAAAAATAACCTTTTGAAACAAGCAAACTTTAAGAAGCTAATCCTGTGAGAAAATTTTTGGTACCTATGATTTGGCGAAGTATACAATCCATAAAGATAAATCAGCTTCATTTAAATCATAACATGTTCCTCTAAAAGAGACTGTGAAACTATGGAACAATGCTGAGATCTTACTCAAACTACCTCCCAACGGAAGAGCCCTATCCAGTGTAGGAACTAACTCCTAAACCTCAACAGTAAGTAAACAGTCAGTTATCATTGGGAAAGATATAGAAAGTGAATTTCCACCCAAAGGCCCTTCAGATGGCAAATCACCATCTGAAAGATGTTCAGCCTCATTAGCCAGTGGAGAAATGCAAATTAAAATACCAGAAGAGATCAGTACACAGCTATAGGAATGCTCAAACTGAAAAACAATAAGCCACCAAGTGATTTCTGGGATGTGGGGAAAACTGATTCTTTGCAAGTTACAGTAAGGGTGGGAACCTGCACAGACATCTGGAACACACTGTGGCTGTTTCCTTAAAAGTGTTTATGCAATTACCATATTGCTTGACTATTATATTCTTCGGTATTTACTTAAGAGAAAAACAATTAAAGTATCCATACAAAAACCTTGGTACGAGTTTTACATCAACTTCATATCCAATAGCAATAAACTGTAGGCAATCTAATTATTCTTCATCAGAGCATACGTAAACGAAGTATGTTCATGCTGTTAAAAACTACTGCTGAAGAATACAAAGGAAAGGGATAAATGATGAATGTTTGGGTATGTGCCAGTTTGAATATGCAGGGAATTATGTTAAATGATGAAGATTATTCCACATTATTTACAGTGGGGCTACATTTACAAAATTCATGATGATGACATTATTGGATGAAGAACTGCTGGCACCTTACTATAATTAACATGCGTTTGAGGCCACAAGTATACTGACTATTAGGAGGCATATAGGGAACCCTGAAGTAACAAGTTTCCTGTGTATTGACTATTTTATGGCCTTATCTTGATTAGCAAGTTTTACAATTTTGTTAACTACTGCCACCAGGAAAGTTTGGGAACAGATGCACTGGATATCTCTGTATTTTTTGTGTCTATGTGTCTTTATCTGGTGCAAGCTTTTGTGTGCATTGGGTCTCACTATCTGTCTTACTCCCTTGAAAACAGGCTCTCTCACTGTGCTTGGAGCTCACCATTTCTTCATCAAGACTGGCTGACAGCAAGCCCCAGTGATCTTCCAGTGTCTGGCCAGCCTTCTAGCCCTGCAGTAGTGGCCTGCACAGCCACACATGACTTTTAGTGCTCATGGACATTGGAGATCCAAACTCAAGTGTTCATACTAATACAGCGCATGCTCCTACCCCACAGCCATCTCCCCAGCCATTTGTTATTATAAGAAAATCTGTATGATCTATAGTTTATCAAAATTAATACTCTAAATAAAATGTGTGGATGGTTGAGACATTTGCTTCATGCTTTCCAGCTTTCCCCTCCTGCAGAAAAAGAAGACATTTGCCCATTGTTCTCAGAGAAAGGCTGATCTTCAACAACCAGTCCAACATGAGAGAAACACTGAGCATTCATACAGTATGCTAAGAAATGCTTTTATTTTGTGCTTTATTTTGTTCCATTTTACACTTTTTCAGAAGTCAGTCCCTCAGGCCTACCGCTCAGGAAAAGGAAGAAGATGTGGTGGGTGCTTATGTGTTATGGAGACAAGTAAGAAGTTAACACCTTTAAAAAGCTTCCTTCCACTTTCTAAAAGTGACTTTTACATACCTGAGAGCATTCAATGGAGGGTGGTTAGGATGGAAATTAGTTATGAAATCGCTTAATGCAGGAAGTGGCTAAAGATTTGGAGACTTAGCTCAGAGAGGAGAAATGTTAGCAGCTGCAGGTACCTGAAGGGCTGTTAGCATAGACAAGTAAGAGGCTTATTTCCTGTTACAAATGAGTATTGCTCAAGGGAAGGTTCAAATAGATGATTTCACGGGGTGGAAGAAGTGATATATTTGTGGGCCTTGTGATGTTGTCACTTAAATATGTATTGAAAACAAATATAGACAGTGACATAGATTGTAATACAAAATTGTCACCTATAGAAGTACTTATGCATTTCTTAAATATACTGTGCCACATTTTTAAAATGAAGATGTTTTGTTGCTTAGACCATTGTCATGCACATGTATAATGTACTAGGATCCTTCCCACACCCGTGCTTTCTCCTGCCCCTTTCCCTCTTCCCCTGCAATCAGTCTCCTTTGTCCCTGTTTCACTTTTACCTCTGTGTTGTCACTAGATGCACATTATATGTATCTATAAAGTCTAAGCATTTGTTGTGTAGTATGATTTAATTCACTCAAAGTGATTCTAGTTGTATCCATTTACCTGTACATAACATACCTTTATTCTTCTTTGGGGCTGGAATATTTTCCATGTATATTTGAATAGAGAGGAGGTTTTGAAAATAAGAATAAAGTGGGGGGGTCAGATAAAATACTTTCTGTGAAAAAAAAGGTTTGATTGTCTTGGGATTCCCCCAAACCCTTGTAAAACCAGAATAGAGAGTGCATATCAATGAACCCAGCACACTCATAGTGTAAGGAGAGTCTGGGCCTGAAGAATCCATGGATGACTGAGGGCCAGCAATCCTGTTGTAAAAATTCAGTGAACAATAAATCTACCTCTTCTCAAACAGGTTGGAAGGCAAAGACTGACACTTGAGATTGTTCTTTGACTTGCATCACCTTCCTGTGGCATGAATATGCCTGTACTCTTGCACACAAACACACAAAAACACATAATGGTTTATAAATAGAAAATAGGCAACAAATAACAATATATATAAGTGGTTCTTTGCCACACCCGTGAACAATATTTATAAGGATGGCTGTGGTTTGTACTGGAGACAAATGCTGATTATCATCATCTTTCATCAGCTGAAGCCAATAAAACATATCAATAATGCTGGAAAGTTTTGACCATGGTTGGGTCTCAGTAAAAAGTGCTCTCTTAGCACTTCAGGACATTTAAGGATCTCATCACCCATAACTCTTTTAGGCTGCCTATAAAGGAATAGGGAACATAAATTTATGGAACAATTGCTGCAGATGTAGGTAAACAATGACAACAACATTGCTTCCAGCCCAGGAAAACAGTCATTAAACTGCTGTCTAGGACTTCTCAGAATTGCTGGTTTCTGGTTCGATTGTTACTTTCTACTTACATTCAATCCTGTATGAATTCAGGAAATGTCAGTGTTTATTAACAAGCTCAACGAGACATAAAATGCTCCTCAAATTCACCCTGCAGTATTTGGTGTGCCATTGGAGGCTGTTCTGATGTTAATTACTGGCACTCCAGATCTGGCTACTGCCTGCTGGACACACCCATCCTTGTTTGTGGAAATCTGCCTGAAATATTATACCTGATTGGTTCATTAAATGGTCTACACCTGGGCAGGACAGAATGGGATAGTTATGGCTAGGTTCCCAGGCCTTTGAGGATGGAATAATGATGAGAATCACAAGAGAGATGGAGAGGAACAGTGGAGGAAGGAGGAGGCCACCATGGGTTAGCATGGAGAAAAAAAAAGTGGGTCTGAAGAAAAGACTTCAGTGATGACACAGAAAGGCCCAGATAAAGAATGAAAGCAAGTACCATGGATTATAGATGAAAGGTAATCCAATTTAGGAGAATTAAGGTGGATGGCAATGGATGGGGCCTGGGGAATGGATGGTGAAGATATTGAGACAGTGTAAATGAAATACTTAAGTAAGTAAATAAGGCAAATATAAATCTAACCAGTGTCTGTGTCTTATTATTTGTGATAGCAGGTTAAATAATAACACCGTGATAATCTTAGAGCTAATAATAAATAATATATAGCCCAATGCCTTTCTATTATTTACTATTACAGAATGCAATCAGTTCAGGCATGAGTCTGCTAGATTCCATAAAGCTGCCACCCGCAAATACTAGACTGTGTTGCTCCTTCTGAGCTTGATTGTGTGTTTCCTGCTGTTGGAATTTCTCCTGAGATGAAATGTTCCATCTTGGAGAAAGTTTCCTTAGTAACCAAGAATTAACTAAAATTAAGCAGCCCTGGGAAGAAAATAAAACAAAAGGTACCAGAAAGTTCCTGAAACTTGTAACCAGATCATTTGGGCTGCCTTCCAGTGATGGAGAGATATCAGAGAATGCAACTTTTCTAAGTCATCACCAATGGTGGGCAGGCTTTCCAACAAGCCATTCACCCTCTTGTTAGTAACCCCAGTATACTCACTGGTTCCCTCAGCTTTGTTGTGGGTGGAAATGTTTCTTTCATCTGTCCTTCTTGGCTTGTTTAGAGTGAGCAACTGTATGAAAATCATATGCTAGCCTACAGAAATGAGAACAGTTTGCTAAAATGGCAAGACTATTTGAGGCATCAGAAAATTTTACTCAGATCATCTATCCTTGAGACACTGGACACACTGCATACATTAGAATGGTCTGTGGTTCATGAAAATAAGCTCTTTCCTTTGATTTTCTTCAGGTATCCATGCTTTAAATTGATAAATTTTGTACTTGCACAATCAGAATATTAGGTTGTAATGAGTCCTTTGGAAGAAAATATGAAGACAGTTGCAGGAAACTTTAGACTTAAATCAATTTTCAAAATACATCTTTTTAGGAGATTGAGAATGTAGATGATATTTTTCCCTTGTTCCATGCTGAACAAAAACGACATGCAAAATTTATACATTGATTGTACTTGTATAATGTGGTATTTATTGAGTGATGTTAATATGTGGTCACCATCCTTGGCTTTCTGTTTATAGTCATTAGTTTATTCCTTACAGCAGCCCTTGAGGGTGATGGTATTTTATGGAGAGAACATAAAATCCAGCTAGTAGATGATGGTGCTAAGATTTGTAACCCAAGCATTTAAAAACTACTGATCCTACATTTTGAAAATATGAGTTAGCAAATAACTTTGGTTGGTTCTTTTTCTTGATATAGTATGTAAAAATATTTTCTGCATAGGCTCAAAAGATAAACACACAAACATACATATATACTAGTACACACATATACACTTACACGTGCATACATATATAATATAGACACACAAACACATGTATACACTCAAAAAACAACCCCCTTCGTTTTGGGTAAACTGGCACAAATTATATCCTTTAATATTTTTATATTCTTGTCTCATTCTAAAAATACTAGTCGATAGGTAGTAAAAGTGGTCTTGCAACACAATACATTGCAGTAAGTATATTACACATGAACACTTTTACAAAATTATGAAAGGTTAGAAACTGAACCTTCTCCAAAAAGACAGACAACCAAATCAAGCACCTACTTCATGACAGTGTATAGGGAAATTCTAAGTTAGTCAGGGATTTTTCTGGGTTGGCCTAGAAAGCTAGAAAGATCTCCTCCCATGCCCATACAGCTGGGAGGGACAGTGGAGGAGCTGGAACTCCTGTGCAAGCAGAGTGCACAGCTTCCTGTGTGGAGCTTCTTGGAATGGATGCTCTGGGCTGTGAAGAGAGATGTCTGTAACCAGGAAAGCAGTCTCAAGCATGGGTCCAACAGCCAGCAAGCTGAGTCTTTTCAGGCAAATGAGTTAATCTCTCAAAGATAAATTTCCTGACTATTATATTGGAATTATGCAGCAGCTGTTCCTGCTTCCCTGAATCTTATACCCTCTCAATTTTATGATTTCTGCCACCTTTTCAGTAAGTAGTTCATATAAGCCCTGTGAACAGAGGTGGAATTCAGCTTCTCTGCTCAGGACTCTGACCTTCGAAGTGTGTGGAAATGTAATATACAACTACATACATTTGGAGAAATCTATTGAGTCAGGGTTCAATCTTTAGCCAGTCAACAAATCTTCCTGCTCTTGGGCAGACAAATCCAGAGATTATTCTTTGCCTTTTCCAGAGCTGCTGCAAAATCAAATACTCCTTTTGGTGTCTGTTGGGTTATTGCTGAATTTTTTTCCTGTGGATAACATCTTTCTGGCCTGTCTTCAGCTTTCCTGGGTCTCTTATAACTTCCTGGATAGTTAAGCTACAATTGCTGATATCAGAAAAATGAATCAAATTCCCTTTCTCTGATTAGTCAGGTGCAAAGCATTAAGAGAAGCAGTTTTATCCCAAGGAAGGGTGATACTGACAAAAATTAAATAGAAGCATGAAGCTCAGAAATAAGATGTAGGGGTACAATGCTTGGTCAAGTAAGCAGAAGTTAAGATTCCAATACTGAGCAGTGCTTAAGGCAAAAACTAGCTTGTCTCCTTGCCAATTTGCTTAGTAACAAATACATAAGATATTATTAGTGACCATCATATATGACCTCTCAATAACTTGTTACAACATAAATTTCAGGGAAATAGGGCTGACATTAAAATTCAAGGCATTATCTTTGATTACTTTAAGGTTGGCTCAGGAGAACTACCTACTGCTGATAATCTCTTAAGCAAGGCTAACAATTGTGATTTCATTCTTGTCTATACCTGTCAAATAAAATGGACAATATAGAGAAGCATTTGAAAGCGTGTCATGCAAAGTACTATTAATGAATTATTATGTGGCATTTTTGTAATGTTCAGAGCACAGATATTGGGAGGTATAGCAAAGCACTTCTGGATATTTTAATTAAATACAAAAAGAAATGAAATAATTTGTTTATAATTGTACCAGTAATAGAGTCTTACTCCTTCCACACCTGATATTAAGAATTGCTTCTGCATGGCATTCTTGATGTCCTATGTGGAAGTAACTTTACAATAATTGCCTTTTAATCTTCAGTGGCTGCCCAGATAGAATCTGTGCCTTATATTTACAAAGGACAGTGTGGTTCTGAATGTTCAGTCTCCGCTCAATCTGAATCACCAGACACTGTAGCTAGCTTTCAGCGACAGTGCCTGAGGCAGTTTCTTCTGCATTATCCTAGTTCCAAGTCAGCACTGACACATTGGAACAGTCAATAGTTCCTTTTTATGTGTGATGATTCCAGTTTCTAATTCCTTTTGAAAAACAGTGATGAGAGGCAAGTCTGCCGTCAAACTGATTCTGTGACAAGTAGATGCTCACTACTGGAGAGAGATAAGTTCTTATCTTATGCAGTCTTAGTTTAATTCACACATGAAGAGAATGAGAATTGTCACAGTCTCCTGAAATTGCTAAGGAACTGCCTAGGAGAGTTAGAGTGCTATCTCAGTTTTTAAAGTGTGTGTCTTATGAATGTATGAACCTGAGTTTTATCCCTCTAAACCCATGTAAAAACATCTGACTGTAGTATACAGATTTGTAATCTCAGAGTTCAGGAGGTAGAGACCAATGGATATCTAGGCTCCTTGGCAACTCTGGGCCAATTAAAGGAAATTCTGTCTCAATGAAACAAGGTACACAGTGCCTGAACACACCCAAGGTTATTCTCTTTCTTCCTTATGCACAAACACAAATGTGTACATGTACACATTCATTCACATGTGTAGTTGCCTGAGAAATAGAGGATTTTACAGAGAGATCTTCTCTTCTGGAAGAGGTTAGAAAAATAAACCTTCAAAAGTTCCAAAAGGACCAACAAAACCCCCAAACAACAACAAAAGCTCAAAGCAGAAAAGAAAGGAGGAACAATCAGGTCCAAGAAGATTCATTAAAGACAAAAGAAAGGAAAAATTCAAGTCGTCATGAAAGTTTTCACAGGAGGTCAAGAATATGCACTTTGTAATAGGAATCAAACCTATAATATTCAATCATACTCATGATTCTAAAATGCATCCCCAGTTCTGTTGCTATTTTATGCTTGTACACAGTTTTGAGGAGATAGAACCTGCCTGGTAGAAATATGTCACCAAGGAAGGCCTTCAAAATTCCTCCAACCCCTAATTCCAGCATTCTGTCTGCTTGTTCCATCTGTATGTGAAGAGAATTTTAAAAAAATCTATGTGTGTGTGTGTGCCTGTGTGTAGGTCCCTGCATAATTTTATGTGTCCTGTGTGTGTGTTGGTACACTTGGAGAACAGAAGAGTGTGTCAGATCCCTTGGAGCTAGAGTAAAAAACAGTTCGGAGCTGCCATTTGGGAAATGGGCCATGATGGTAACTGACCTTGGATCCTCTGAAAGAATATTAAGTGTTGTTTATTTTAATTTTTTATTAATTACACTTTATTCACTTTGTATCCCCCCTGTAGCTCTCTCCCTCCTCCCCTGCCAATCCCTCCCTCCCTCTGCCTTCTCCACACATGCCCCTCCCCAAGTCCACTGATAGGGGAGGTCTTCCTTTCCTTCCTTCTGATACTATTCTATTAGGTTTCATCAGGAGTGGCTGCATTTTCTTCCTCTGTGGCCTGGTAAGGCTGCTCCCCCCTCAGGGGCTGAGACTTATGGCCAACCTTTGGGCAGAGTGCAGGGAATCTTATGAAAGAAGTGGGAAATAGTATGACCTGGAGAGCACAGGAACTCCACAAGGAGAGCAACAGAACAACAATAACAACAAAAACATCTAGACACGGGCGTTTTCTGAGATTGATACTCCAACCAAGGACCATGCATGGAGATAACCTAGAACCCCTGCAGAGATGTAACCCATGGCAGTTCAGTATCCAAGTGGGTTTCATAGTAATGGGAACAGGGACTGTCTGATATGAACTGATTGGCATTAAGTGTTCTTAACTAGTGAGCATTCTCTTCAGCACCTTAGGGGTCTTTTCTGTATCTTCCAGTCACCAGAGCTTCCCCAGGGTTATGGAGTAATGGACTGAAAAATGGGCCAAAGTGCTTTTCTTCCTTTCGAATGTTTCTGAGTTATTTTGCCACAGTAAAAAGAAGAAAAAACAAATACCACCATACTCACACCACATAGATACAACTGTGTCTTCAATCTTTTGTTTTGGAGAATCTTCACACAAAAATGGGGTCTCAAGAAACATTTTTTAAAAAACTGAGATTCTACATATACTGCTATTAACAAGGGAAGGTCCTTGATGAACTCGAGGGAGAGTAGAGTTG
Organism: Pachyuromys duprasi; assembly: GCA_028658305.1. NCBI lineage: Eukaryota > Metazoa > Chordata > Mammalia > Rodentia > Muridae > Pachyuromys > Pachyuromys duprasi. The sequence continues at coordinate 50,930,247 of CM053748.1, forward strand.
TGTAGCTATTAGGGATTTGTCCATGTTCTAAAGGAGAGTTTCTTCCCCACGCTCATGAGGGCAGCACTGGTTAAACTCAGAGTCATAAAACAACAACAACAACAAAAAAATGACATTATAGTGGGAGAGAGACTCACAATTCATTATATACATATACAAAGTTGTCAACAAATAATTTTTTCAATTGGTTTTGATGAACACATTACAGGTTTTCTGGAGGCACTGATTATATCCATAATTTTGAGGGTCTACAGATGTTTCATGGCATTGGAATTATAAATGATGCTAGCCAGAGGCTTACGCTGACTAAGAAAATATGGTGATTTACCAGTGCTTAGAAAAGATGCTGTTTGTAAGTTACATCATGAAAAAAAGCCGAGCACTGTTCAGGGGATTCCAATTAACATGTTCTAGAAGAAAGATAACATCTTAGTTCTAGTGTTTCCAACATGATTGAATTAAGATACAGCAAGTGAATATTAATTTTTATATTTCTTTATTTTCATGCATATTCATCAGAAATCGTAAGAATGTTTTAAAAGAATTAACTCATACCTGGCACTTGGTTTTGTGTCTAAGAGAGACATTGTCTCTCATTATAGTGTAATTCCATTTAAGCTTTTTGATATGCATATGTGCATATATGTTTAAGAAACTTCAAATATAATAAGCTTGTATATGACTTTTCTTAAGGTTTTCAGTGTTATTTATCCTCTTAGCCTTACTTCCACTCTGTCTAATCCTTCTAAATCCCACTTTTATACACCTGTATTCTATTTTTCTTTCACTGAAAATCCCCATGCTCTCCTGCTGACTGCTAAGTTTTCTGACTTTTAACATACTCCAACTCAGAATATTCAATAACAACATCCATAAATGGGAGAAAATGTGGTATTTGTCATTTTAAGTCCAGGATATTTCACTCAGAATGATTGCTTTCATATCCACCCATTTACTTCAAAATTTCAAAATTTCATAATTTCATTTTTCTTAACAAGTGAAGAAAATTCCATTATGTAATGATACCACATTTGCATTATCCATTCACCAGTTGATTTACATTTAGGCTGTTACCAGCTACCATTTCAGGGTTATTGTGAATAGAGCAGCATTGAAAATGAATAAATAAGCATGATTGAAGTAGAATGTAGTCTTTTGAGTAAACACCAAAGAATGGCATAACTGAAATTTTGTGAATTTTACAGGCTAGGGCATTGCTCTTTGATGCCATCCAGACTTGGTGCTGAGACCCTATTGATGAAGGTATCACATATTTAAACAGAGGGACATTGAGAAATCAACTTGGAAGCTTACCCCTACTGGCTAGCATTCACAGTGCTGAAGGGTGATGTGCATGCTATCAGCAGAAAAATGAATCATTAACCTCACCCTTCTGTGAACCTTGAGAGCTGCAATAGTCAGTGGCTTGGCAAGACATGCCCTTTGTTGCAAAGGTGGCGTGAATGTTATGATAATACCAACCATTTTCTGATTTGATTTATATCAGAAATTTAAAGCCCATTCTTCAAGATAAGACTCATGACTGGCACAATTAGCAGGGTCAAAATCCACGGCTTGTCATGTAACAGGCCCTAAGGGAAAATCTACTACTTTATTCTGTTAAAGGAACATAAATATAGTACTGAACAAACTCTTAGGATTTAATGTTATGTGCATCCATATTGGATTTCTCAAACCGAACCGGAGTTTTTCAGTAGATGGTGATTAACAGATATCCACAACTGGAAACATTGAAAGGACCGCGCACACTAAGCCCTAAATTGGGCAACTATATAAACTCCCTCCTTTTCTTCTGCAAGACTCAGACATCATTTCAGAACAAGAAGAAAGAGGTTGTAAGAACCAGAGATAGTGGAGGACTGCAGTATAACAGAATGTGTGGGGAACAGCACTTACTGTTTTGCACTTACTGCAGAAGTGTCCTTATACAACGCCTGCACAAGCTCAAGCCAGCAAAACTCCCAGGATGGGTGGGGAGTGGGCATAAATCCTAACCCCTAACTAAGGAGCTGTTATCAACTGATGGCTGCCACAAGAGGGAGAGCCAGTTTTCTCCAGGTATTCAACCCCAAAGAGCCTCCCAACTCCGCAGTAAATTTCCTACACCCAGCAAGCACCTTGCCAGCAGAGTCATCTCCCTGGAAGTGATGGGTGGTTGTTGCCAAGTCTGATGACTTGAGTATGATACCTGGAATTAACATGGTGGAAGAACCTGGATTGTCTTCTGACCACCACATGTTCCTTCTTTCTTCTCTCTCATACAAATAAACAAATTTAAAAATGAGAAATTCTTTTCCTAACTTTTAACACTGGAAATTTTTCTAGCAAAAACTATTTGTGCAGTGTTCTTTACTCTGCCCTTCTCTTTTGACTTGGTACTTTTTTTCTGTAATTAGTGCTACAGTTGAGGATGTGTGCGGTTTTGATGGCAGTGACTCTGCCATGCACACAAATAGCCATTTTATACTGAAACCTTTGAATTCACCTAATATTGCACAAGGTGTGTTTGCAGATAACATTCATTTTCAGATGTTGAAATATGATTCACAGAAAATGTCTGCTGAGATGTGAATATCATCTCATGTTTCCTCCAGTGAAGAAGGCACTGGAGAATTTATCCAGAGGTGATAAAATGACTGAAAACAGAGGTCAGAGTAATGTGCCCACAGCCCAAGGAATGCTTTTCATCTCCTAAAGCTGAAATAGGCAAATTTTATTTTTTCTTCTGGAGCTTCTTCTGGGACTATGTGTTTGTTAACACATTTATTCTGGCAAAATAGCTAATTTGCTTATTCTGGTATCTAGTGTCAGAGAATCTTTTTTTTTTTGCCAGTCATTGACAGGGTACAGATAATTTTACTTCTATATTTTTAATATCACTGCTGAACAAACAGCAGAGGATCATATAACAGGATTTTACTTGGCTGTTAGAAATAACGCTACAAGCAACTGTACTGAAAAATACATCCATACATAACTATATTAATGATGGTCATCAGATAATCATACTAAAATGATTGTGGAATATAATGTGACAGAAGCCATTGCACAGGTTTTCTCTGAGGTTACATAGAATTACAGTGTTAATTTTAATCTTTATTTTAATTTATTTACCAATGTCTTAAAATTTATTAGTGAGACCACAAGAGAAGTGTTTTGTGTTGAAAGTTTTCTGGGATCTGTGCCAGGTAGAAGTACATTCTGGATGTAAAAATAACACAAAGACTGGATCAAAGAGATCTGATGAGCTGACATGCCTTCCTGTGGAAGATGATGAACATGAGACCTACATCAGATGTCATCAATCAAAGGGAATGTCATGACTTTAATGATAATTTTCAGATGGAATAAAACTCATCACTAGATTAAGAATGCAAACTCTGATCTTCAAAAGTACACTGTGAAAAGAGACTGCTCTGGATCTGAACAAATATGATCATTTTAAAATCTAATTCTGGGTCACATAGAAGGGGAGGAGGACCTCCCTTATTACTGGACTAGGGGAGGGGCATAGGTTAATAAGAGGGATGGAGGGGGTTATAGCCAGGATACAAGTTGAATAAATTATAAAAAAATGACAATAATAATAAAAAAAAGAAAAAAAGCTAATCTTGGTTTAGGCTTTCATCCAGGATAAAGTGGAATCATGAGGGTTAAAGGGAAGCATTCTAGAGCATAATTGAGGTTCCTTATAATTCTCTGTACAGTGTGGGCAGAACAAACTACTGTCTTTCTCCTACATGGACTCCTGTACCACTCAGATACACAAAATTATATGCAAACAAATTCCCACTTGCCAAATACACATATGCATATGCACACAAACACACCTAAACACAGCATACTTATGTTCAAGTACACAAATACACAAAAATATATGAATTTCCATACCTCCTCATATACATCCAAACATACGTGTGTATGTGGCTGCACATGCAGGAATGTGCACATACACAAGAAAACAAGAACACATCTTCACATATAATCACACATGGTTACACACACACACACTCCTATGTCAGCCCTGTGGAAGTCCCTATGACTGCAGTAGGGAGAATGTCCTCTAATTATGTGTGGGACACTTCTAAACTCTACCGGAGAGCATAACCGCTTACTGTTAATAGCTTTAGAAAGTATTTGTTAATTTGAAATTCAAACCAGACTGCAAATACATTGTTTTGTTCCGGCTTCATAAAGCAGATGGATTTTAAGCCGATGAATCTCTAGGCAAGGATAAACATTAGTGTCAATACTGTGAACTCAATTGTCTTTTTATTTTTTTATTTTTTTTATTAAGAGTCATCTTGGATTTGGTCTGTGATGCCTGCATGGTAAATTGAGACACCAGCCCTGAGAGGAGAAGGGCTGCTTAGCACTCACAGGCCTGCTTGCTCGTTAGTACCATATTCGTGGCATTGATTATAATTGAGATCCTTTGTGTTATAACCACAGGCCTCTCTCTGTCTCTGTGGGTGTGTATGGGGTTGGGGTTCTAGTGAATGAGGATACGCTTGGGTGTGCAGGTACATAGACATCTGCAAAAGCATGCATGTGAAGGTCAGAGGTCATCCTTGAGTGTCTTCTTCAGTAGCTCTCTGCCTTGTTCCTTTCTTGAGATAGGGCCTCTCAGTGGACCCTGAGGCTCACCCCATTAGCTAGATTGGCTGCACGGAGAGACCCAGAATCTCTCCTGTGTGGCCTGTCCAATGTTGGGATTACATTCACACCACCTCCAGTTCTCTTTCCAGATTATGAGGGCTGAATTCAAGTGCTCACACATGTTCTACTAGCACTTTGTTGACTGAGCCATCTCCCCAGCCTCATAGAGGTTTCACTGTGAGCACATTGGAGAGGCTTTTCCACTTAGAATGTCTAAACCCCTATAGCTTTCTGAAAAGTAGGTGTGAAAAAGACAGACCCTCTGAAATTCACAGGATTTGGGATATGATCCTTCTATGTTCTAAATGTGTTCAGGGCTCTGAGCAAGTGAACTCTTGGGGTTGCATGATTCTTATCTGTCTCTTACACTTCCAATCTTCTTCATTATTCGTGTATCCAGGGGGACAATGACTAAAACTTTATGTTTTGTGGCTGGCACTGCTTATCCTGAAAACTTTAGAATAGACTGCCCAAGCAGTGAGGAATCTTAAACAAGGTCTCAGTCCCTCTTCTCTTGTTATGGGGAAAGGGAATAGTCATGGAGCTGTATATAAATTAGCCAAAGTTTCTGGTATGTGTCTGTATATATGGGGACTGGTCAGAGACACCATAACCTACTAAAGTAAGGTATCTGCATTCTGGCATTAGAAAATATCAGGTCCTCTTATAGGTGATTATACATCATATTTATCTTTCTGCTTCTGAGATACCTCACTCAGGATGATCTTTTCTAGATTCCAACATTTGCCTGCAAATTTCATGATTTCTTTGTTTTTAATTGCTGACTAGTATCCCATTGTATAAATGTACCACAATACAGGATAATCACACTAAAATCTGTACACCTTATGAACCTAATCAAGAAGGAAGACCCTGGGTAAGATGATTAATCCTCACTCAGAAAGGCAAAGGAGACAGGCACCAGAAGAGGAAGAAAACAGGGAACAGGACAGAAGCCTATAATGGAGGGCCTCTGACAGACTCTACCCAGTAGGCTATCAAAACATATCCTGATATGATCAATGCTTGTTTGAATGAACAAATGGGATGGACATTGAGTGGAGGAGAAAACAAGCAACAGAACAGGAGCATGCCAAAGAGGACCTCTGGGGGGGGGGGTCAATGTAGTGAT
>CM053748.1:50936158-50962192 GCA_028658305.1 Pachyuromys duprasi
TACCCCATGGCAGCTCAGTGGCTAAGGGGGTTCCCCAATAATAGGAACAGGGATGGTCTCTGACATGAACTCATGGGCTGGTTCTTTGATCACCTCAACCTGAGGGGGGAGCATCCTTACCAGTCCACAGAGGAAGACAAAGAAGCCAGTCCTGATGAGACCTGATAGACTAGAGTCAGATGGAAGGGGAGGAGGATCTCCCCTATCATTGGAATAGGCAAGGGTCAAAGGAGAAGAGGGAGGGTGGGATTGGGAGGGGGCTACAGCTGGGATACAAAGTGAATAAACTGTAATTAATAAAAATAAAAAAAATTTTAAAAGAAAATATTAAATCAATCAAAGCCAGAGCTCTTTAACTATAGACACCGGAAGATGTTTGTTAGCTTAGAAGATCAAGCAAAATACAGGACCAGAGGAACTTTGAATTTGAGCATGTGGGAGGCATGTGCATTTTACTTTCTTCTGAGTCACTGCTATCTTGTATTTTTGTTCATGTGTTTGGATAGATTGTTGCTTAAGTCTTATTTAAATATGAAAGAGGTAAAATCTGGAAATTTGAGTAGTGGGAAAATGCTTACACTTTTATTTTTTTCTTTTATAGGAGAATGGCAGCAGGAAATAAAGCTGTGTTACTAAATTTTCCATCCCTTCATCTAATTGTATTGCAGTTCTAATCCCTAAACCTCATATCTGCTACATGGCCCTATGTCTGACACTCCTGTGACTGAAAACGTAAAAAAATAAAAAAATAAACGACTGCAATCTTTCCATGCCTCCAACCTCCTGTCTCACTGGATACTAAGAATAAAAGTATGTTATTCCCACCTCCTCTTTTTCAGTCTCATATCTCTTCTTTAGTATTGTATTTTCTTCTGTTTCAGGGACAAAGATTTAGAATCACTCATATGCTGTTACCTTCATCCTAAATCCTTGTCTTCTTTATTTTATTTACTCTATATAGGAGCTCTAAAATTTCATTTACCTGAATTTCAAGGAGGGCAGTCTGTGATAAAGAGGGGCGCAAGGTTCCTGACCAGGTAGATGACAGTCTAAAATGAACCTTCTCACAATAGACATACATAATTAAGCAGTGTGGCTGTTTTACTGTTCAGCCTCTTGTTCTGAAACACTTGAATGACGGTTTTTGTGCTATGGTCATGCTGGGACTATAAAATAGACGGTACCATGTATCATGTAGCTGATTCTTTGTGTGTGTGCGTGTGTGTATGTTGTGTAGTCTGTTATCTTAATGAAGCATGATCATTACAGCCTTGTTCCATCTTGTAATTTACTTTGCCCTTTTCAATAGGGTTTCCTATTGTTTTCTCCTGTATCTCACTGTGGTTAATTTTTTTGCAGGTTTTTAGTTCCTATCCAAGATTCTAAAACTTGTACCATCAGTCTCTCTTCCTTTTTCTCCCTCTCTCTCTCAATATATGGATAGATGGATAAAAACATAATATATACATTATATATTATATAATATTTATATTATAATATAAACATTATATATTATGTTTTTATCCATTATTATATAATATATGATATAATAATATGTTATATAATTATATATTATATATTATGTTTTTATCCATCTTTCTTCCTTCTCCCCTCTCTTATTTTTGCTCTTTACTTAAACTCTTATATTAACTAAATGATAATTTATTAATTCCAATGTACAATAGTGTTATCCTAAACTACATTCCACAGACTACCATTACAATTTGGAAGAATTGCAAAAACACAGGCTCACCTGAGCTCTCTCTCTTTAAGCCAGACCCATGCCGGTTTTCATGCCAACTTATTGCACAGAAGCACCATTTCACACAAGTTGTACTTGATTCTTCTCAGGTCTTTATCTCTTATATTCATTAAATTAGCAAAATCATTTTTAATTCTTAATCCACTGCAGCAATGGGCTACAAAAAGCTACTCTTACTTTTGTGTGCATATTAAATTCAATTTATAACCATTGCTCCAAAATTATGAGAATGAAACTTTAAATGGAAAAAGGTAACCAACTCTTCAAGTTAAAATCCTTCCAACAGGTCCTGCTCTGCCAGTCATTTAAGACTGTAACCCTGAACACTAAGTGAAAGGCACCAAGGGGATAGAAAAAAAGGCTGGCTTTTAGATATCAATTCAAGACTCTCTCAAAATACCTGCATGACTGATGAATTTATAAATCCACGTAGAAAAGTCTAATTAAAAAAAAAGACCAAATCCATAAACTACCATCTACAATCAGCAAATTATTTGCCTCATTAACCCCCTTTCTGGTGATATTAGTTCCTTTTCTTGCTGAAACAACACATCTGACTGATGAGAATAAAGAATGCAAGAGTTAGTCCTGGTGGGGGCATCATGGTGGTGGGAGCTTGAGGAAGCTGGTCACAGCCCTTCGCAGTCAGGAAGCAGAGAGATCTCAGCTCATTTTCACCCTTTATTTCACTAGGATTCAGTCCCATAAGTTGTTTCACTTCCAGTGTGAGTCTGCCCACCTCAAATCAACTGAATATAGGTAAGTTCTCACAGGCATTAGGGGTTTGTTTCATTGATGATGCTAGATTCTATGAAGTTGACAATCAGTATTGACTCTCACATTGACCGTCTTGCCATATGATTTCCACGGATATTTGCCTTTCCACTCTTCTTTCATCTGCCTATGCTTCTCAGAGCAGCAGATTCATCTCCTCCTTAGTTAAATACTGGAACTCTCACCTAACTAGCACTCCACTCTGACCTACATCCATCTCCCATGTTTACATAAGTTCAAGGGCGTCAGGACTCTTTTACTCTCTCTTCTTTCGAAGACATCAGTAAGCATATCTGTCTACTTGGTCATCTGCTGCTCATCCTCATGTCCTAGGTGCTGCCTGACTCATACAAATAGACATGTGGAACATAGGAAATGCTCCAATGCTATTTTACTTATTCCTTTTTACTTAAAATGGTACATTTGTGCATTGACTATTATCAGTTCTGTGGCTACATCCTGCCTACCAATAGCCTTCTGAGTTTCAAAGATCACAAATCCCTACACATGAGCTTGCAGTTCTCATCTCCATGCTTTGTGTTGTTCTACTTAAATTTATCAGTTATTTATTTGTTGTGTGTATGTTATTCTGGGCTGTTTGCTTCTTTGATCAATTTTCTGTTAGTGTGGAATTTTGTTTTATTATAGTGTCATTAAGAAGGAATTGAGAAAACTGTCTAATTTTCTGGCACTTTTCTGTCATCTTGATTATCTTCTGTCTGCCCCTCCCCCACCCATTAGATTGTAAATGGCCTTAATTCTGGTCTTTTCTTCAAGATGTCAAGTTTCCCAAGCACAAAAAAGCCTACGGTATCAATGCAGATTTTTCTTTGCATAAAAAAAAATGTCTGATGTATACAACAAGGAAAATATTGAAATGACATTATGTATGAGAGGCACATTATGCTTGAAAAAATAATTTAGTGCTCATAAACACATGTCCCTTAAAGTGAAAATGATACAACAAGTTTGAATCTGTCTGAGACTAACATTAAGCCTTCTGCTATAGTTGGCAGCTTAGAGAGAATTTTATTTTATTTAGACCAGGGTGGTCCCTATTTCATTTCCATGCCTTGCTGAGTTTAAACTGAGGACTCTACAGAGCTCAGAGCAGCATTCATACCTCACAGTTACCTGGATGCACCTGCCATAGCAGAAATTCATCCACTGTGAAGACATCTGTCATGACTGCTCAGGTTAAACTGTCTCTAGTCAGGAAAGCATAAGTGAGTTTGTTTGCTGGAATGTCTGCCAGGGCCACATTAATTTGAAAAGCAGCTGAAGGTGGTCAATGTACCTGGTAAAAACAGGTTGGGGTTGGGTAAGAAATTATTCAGATCTTCACAGACAGCTCCATCCCTAGTCTACAGGAAGGCCTCTCCTTACATCTAAGAGCCCAAGTTATTGAAAAGGTCTCAGGATCTGCAATCTCAAGGAGCTGAAACCTTGAGCCTGAAGTACAGTATTATGAGCACACCTGTGCACTCACTGGCTCCATGACCTGTTCTGGTGTGGTAGGCTGTGGCTGGCAGACAAGGAACACAGAATTTGAGAGTGGGAAGACTTAAGTTTGCATCCTGTTTCTGCTGCTAATTGCTCCAGATTTCTACATCTAAAAATTAAAAATGATATGCCACAGTTGTGAGTTTTAGGGTAAATTAGAGAGTCTTCATGCCAGCATTTGTTATGAAACCACACCCCATATATGTATTCGGGAATATAAATCTGATTTGATACACATTCAAAATTGTTATGAAAATTATAACTTCTAAGGTAAAAGATACAGATACTTACCACTGGTGTTTTAGCTCCTGTAGTACAAGCAAGAAGACTATTTCTTGGGGAGGAAACTTAGCCTCCGTGTACTAAATGTGGCTACAGCCCATAGCCTGAGGGGTCACAGCCCTAGGGGAAGAATCTACTACTGTTTTTTTAAGTGGATATGGTAGAAAACTACCTGCTAAATACTCATAATTATGTTGATATTAGCGCCATTTGCAGCCTTCAGTAATGAAGCTCCATTTGCGGTAGACAGCTGTTAACATAGACACTCATAAATGGTTAAAGTGTGGAAAGTAAATGCATGGAGCATGTGTATTACCACTCCTCACCATGCCAAGACTCAGAATATACCACAAAGAAGAAAGTAAAAACAAGTAAGAGCCAGAGATCGGGGAGGAGTGATACATGGCTGTGTCTTCTGTACATTTCATGATATTTATACTCATATGGTCACTGCAGCAGGAGTTACCGGTTCAGGACTGGATCCATTGTCATTTCCTCATCGTTCAGCTTGCTAACTCCTCACGAAGATACTATGAACACTGATGGGTACAGGGGGAGAAGGTGTCATTATTTTCTGTAGCCACTGACAAGTTGTTCTTGTTCCAGTAAGCAACTCCCTATTCAAAATCATGCAACCGTCATTAAACTCAGTGTGTCACAAAAGAACACCGGTGACAAAGCATGAGAGAGAAATCATTAAAAAAGAAATGTCAGTGGGAGAGAGAAGGAAATGAGAAAACTTGATGGGGTATGAGAATGACCAAAATTCAGTATGTAAATTTCTGGAAAATGAAATAATTTTGAAAGGAAGAAAAGAAAACAGCTCACTTATTGGGAAGATTGCTTGTCATTTTAAATATTGTTTTTTGACACTTTTCTCAGGTCACAAACTATGTGTTATATTCATGTGAATGATCATCTAGTACTCCACTGGAACTGCTTATTATTATTATTATTATTATTATTATTATTATTATTATTATTATTATTTGCAGTGCTGGAACTCAGAAAAAAGAAACTATGTTGGAAGACTTAATGGGGATCATTAGGTAGAGGTGTCTCTGGGCATATACCCAAAATCTGAGCCTCACATATCTGGAAAAATGTTGCTTTGACTTTTCTCTCATTTATTTTGTTTTTATTTTTTATTTTTTACTTTTATATTAATCACAGGTTATGTCTTTGTATCCCAGCCTTAGCCCACTCCCTCATTCATTGCCAGTCCTCCCATCCCTCCCTCATCTCCTCCCTGCCCCTTTCCAAGTCCACTGATAGGGGAGTACCTCCTCTCTTTCCATCTGGCCCTAGCTTATCAGGTCTCTTCAGGGCTGGCTGCAATGTCCTCTTCTGGGGTCTAGCAAGGCTGCTCTGCCCTCGGGGGATGGGAGGGTCAAAGAGCCAGCCATTGAGTTCATGTCAAAAATAGTCCCTGTTCCCCTTACTAGGGTACTCACTTGGATATTGAGTTACCATTTGCTACATCTGAGCAGGGGTTCTAGGTTATATCCATACACGGTCCTTGGTTGGAGAAACAGTCTCCTAAAACACCCCTGTGCCCTGATATATTTGGTCCTTTTGGAGTTCCTGTCCTCTCCAGGTCTTACTAACTCCCCCCTTCTTTCATATGATTCCCTGCACTCTGCCAAAGGTTTGGTTATGAGTCTTAATATCTGCTTTGATACACTGCTAGGTAGAGTCTTTCAGAGGCCCTCTGTGGTAGGCTCCTGTCCTGTTGCTTGTTTTCTCCTACATTCAATGTCCATCCCATTTGTCTATCTAAGTGAGGATTGGTTATCTTACTCCAGGTCCTCTTTCTTGTTTATCTTCTTTAGATGTATATATTTCAGTATGTATATCCTATGTTAAAGGTGTATGTAAGTGAGGATATGCCATGTGTTTCTTTCTGCTTTTGGTATATCTCACTCAGGATGATTGTTTATAGGTCCCACCATTTGCCTGCAAATTTCATGATTTCCTCCTTTTTAATTGCTGAATAGTATTCCATTGTGTAAAAGTACCACAATTTCTGTATCCATTCCTCAACAGAGAGACATCTGGGTGGTTTCCAGGTTCTGCCTATTGTGAATAAAGCTGCTACAAACATGGTTGAGCAAATGTCCTTGTTGTGTACTTGAGCATCTTTTGGATATATGCCATCTTTTGGGTATAGCTGGGTCTTGAGGAATCACTATTCCTAATTGTCTAAGAAAGTGCCAAATTGATTTCCAGAGTAGTTGTACAAGTTGGCATTCCCACTAGCAATGGAGGATGGTTCCTCTTTCTTCACAACCTCTCCAGCATATGTTGTTACTTGAGTGTTTGATCTTAGCCATTCTGATGTGTAAGGTGTAAGGTGAAATCTCAGGGTCGTTTTGATCTGCATCTCCCTGATGGCTAAGGACTTTGACCATTTCTTTAAGTGTTTTTCTACCATTCTACAGTCCTCTACAGAGATTTCTCTGTGTAGCTCCATACCCCACTTTTTAATTGGATTACTTGATTTGTTGCTTTTTAACTTCTTGAGTTCTTTATATATACTGGATATTAGCCCTCTGTCAGATGTAAGGCAGTGAAGATTCTTTCCCAGTCTGTAGGCTGTTGTTTTGTTTTGATGACAGTGTCTTCTGCTTTACAGAAACTTTTCAGTTTCGTGAGGTCCCATTTATTTATTATTGATCTTAGAGCCTGTGATCTTGGTGTTCTGTAATCTCCTGTGCCAATGAGTTCTAGGGTCTTCCCCACTTTTTCTTCTAAGCGATTCAGTGTGTCTAGTTTTATGTTGAGGTCTTTGATCCACTTGGACTTTAGTTTTGTGCAGGGTAATATTGATCTATTTTCATTTTTCTGCATATAGACATCCAGTTGGACCAGCACCATTTGTTGAAAAAGCTGTCTTTTTGCCATTGAATGGTTTTTGCTTCTTTATCAAAAATTAAGTTTCCATAAGTGTGTGGGCTTATTTCTGAGTCTTCTCTTCGGTTCCATTGATCCATTATTCTGTTTCTATGTCAATACCATGAAGTTTTTGTTACTATTTTTCTACAGTACAGCTTGAGGTCAGGAATGGTGATACCTCCAGATGATCTGTTGTTGTACAGAACCGTTTTGGAAATTTTGGTTTTTTTTTTCTCCATATGAAGTTGAGAATTTTTCTTTCAAGGTCTGTAAAGAATTGTGTTGGTATTTTGATGGGAATTGCATTAAATCTGTAGATTGTATTTTATAGAATGGCCATTTTCACTATGTTAATCATACTAATCCATGAGCACGAGAGATCTTTCCATCTTTTGATATTTCTTCAATTTCTTTCTTCAGAGATTTGAAGATTTTCTCAAACAGGTCTTTCACTTGCTTGGTTAGAGTCACCCCAAGATACTTTATGTTATTAGTGGCTATTGTGAAGGGTGTTGTTTCCCTAATTTCTTTCTTGGCCCTTTTGTCTTTGGTATACAGGAGGGCTTCTGATTTTTTTTTTTTAGTTGATTTTGTATCCAGCCACTTTGCTGAAGTTGTTTATAGTTGAAGGAGTTCTCTGGTTGAATTTTTGGGTTTGCTGATGCATGTTATCATATTGTCTGCAAATAGTGATACTTTGACTTCTTCCTTTCTAATTTGTATCCGCTTGATCTCCTTTAGTTGTCTTATTGCTCTAGCTAGGACTTCAAGTACTATGTTGAAGAGATATGGAGACAATGGGCAGCATTGCCTTGTTCCTGATTTCCGTGGGATTGATTTAAGTTTCTCTCAATTGAGTTTGATGTAGGCTATAGGCTTGCTGTATGTTGCCTTTACTATGTTTAAGTATGTGTCCTGTATCCCTGATCTCTCCAAGACTTTAAACATGAATGGATGTTGAATTTCGTTGAATGTTTTTTCGGCATCTAAGAAGATGATCATATGGTTTTTCTCCTTCAGTTTGTTTGTAGGGTAGATCACATTCATGGATTTCCTGATATTGAACCACCCTTGCATGCCTGGCATGAAGCCTACTTGATCATGGTGGATGATATCTTTGATGTGTTCTTAGATTCGGTTTGCAAGTATTTTATTGAGTATTCTTGCATCAATGTTCATGAGAGAGATAGGTTTGAAGTTCTCTTTTTTTGTTGGGTCTTTGTGTGGTTTAGGTATCAAGGTGACCGTGGCTTCATATAATGAGTTTGGTAATTTTTCTTCTGTTTCTATTTTGTGGAATAGTTTAGAGAGAATTGGAGTTAGCACTGCTTTGAAGGTCTGGTAGAATTCTCCACTGAATCCATCTGTCCCAGGGCTTTTCTTGGAAAGGAGACTGTTGATGACTGCTTCAATTTATTAGGGGATATAGGCCTATTCGATCTTTCTAACTGATCTTGATTTAATTTAGGTAGATGTAATCTATCAAGAAAATTGTCCATTTCATTTAGATTTTCAAATTTTCTGGCATAGGCTTTTGTAGTAAGACCTAATGATTGTTTGGATTTCCTCAGTGTCTGTAGTGATGTCCCTATATTCATTTCTGATTTTGCAGGGTTTGCTAGTTTTTTCTCTCCCTTTTTGATAGTTTGGCTAAGGCCTTGTCTTCTTCTTCTTGCTCTTCTTTTATTTAGGGCTTTCACTTGGGCCATTAAGTTGCTTTTATGAGATGTTTCGAATTTCTTCTAGAAGGCAGTTAGTGCTATGAACTTTCCTCTTAGCACTGCCTTCATTGTGTCCCATAAATTTGGGTATGTTGTGCTTTCATTTTCATTTAATTCCAGGAAGTCTTTTATTTCTTTCTTGATTTCTTCCCTAACTAATTGTCATTGAGTAGCAAGTTGTTCAGTTTCTATGTACGTGCAGGATTTTTGCTCTTTCTGTTGTTGTTGAAGTCCAGCTTTAGACCATGATGATCAGACATTTCTATCCTTCATAGTGTTGCTTTGCTCATGACCCCATCCTCCAACTTCAGGATAGCAACTCTGCTTAATAACATTATATGATATTTGACAACACAGTAAGTGTTTATACAGATCATGTCACTTAACCTTCGAATTACTCAAAGACATAAATTATTGTACCCTGTATTTTGTGCATTTGAGGAATAAGAGAATCAAAAAAGACAATTGCCATTTAAGCTTATAATCAGTGAGGTAACAGTTACAATGTAAACTTGGTTGTGCCTGTGATTCTAGGGCCTGTCTCATGTCTCTCAAGGCCTTTCTCTAGACTGAAGGGACTTTAAGTCCTGATGGCTTCACTGGCTGTGTGCAACATGAATATGTAAGTATTCAATTTGCATTAAGGGAGCTAGAACCAAGTCTAGTGCATAGAGAGATTGTCTTGTTCTTTTTTCACTGAGTTTCTTGTTTGATGAATTTTGGTTGTGCTTTACCTCACTCAAAAATTTACATTGAAATTTACATTTCACTGATCAGTATGCAGGTCTATTCTGGAGTGCCTCTCAGAGCAGCTTTTTCAGATGATTCAGTTATGGTCAGTTATCAAACTTATGTTTGGGATTTGCTGATGAATAAAACATGATGACAAACAGATGGTTTTAGAGCAATATAGTTGGATCAGTGGTCACCGTATTCAGAGGAAGGTATGAGCATATCAAGGACATTTATACAAGTCTGGAAGGATAACTAGAAGTCAGGCAGGCAAGACATCATTGGCACTGGACTAAGCATGAAAAGAGACATGAAAACATGAAGAAAGGGCATGAATTGCCAAAACTTTTGAGCAGGGACTGGGGAGAAGATCTCATAGATAAAGGTCTTGTTATTATTTAGATCTCTTTGGTATGGTGTCAACAGCTGAAAATAAGGTGCTAGGGGACAGATAAGTGGTCTTCAGGTGCTTAGTGTACAACTAGTCTAGGTGACACGGTGAGGTTCAGTGAGAGATTCTGTCACCTAAAATGGAGAGGATTTAGCATATCCATGGTGTCTATGTACTCACTCTAGGCCCATATATGTATGTACAAAATAGGTAAATGAATAAATAAATCTTAAACAATAAGAAACCTGGAAAAGTTATTGAATTGAGGAAGACATCCTGAATCTAACCACTGACTTCCACATATTGATTCACAGGTGAATGCATCTTTCCAAACATGTCTATACCACAGGTAGACACAAACACACACACACACACACACACACAAGTAAAATAATTAACAAGAACTCTAAGAAATTATAACATGAAGTACAGCTTTCTGAAGGAGAGATGAGTTCAAAAACACCACCTAGAATTGGGGCAGTGAGGTTGTAGTGTGCTTCACAAACAGGAGGAACAAGAGCAGAGAATGTGCACATTTTACAGGGCTTATTCTGTCACAAGGTACTGTGAGAGGTAAGAAGCCTAGTGAAACCTAGTGATCTCCCAACCTTCAAGAGAGCCAAGGGATTATTAATAATTACTGGGTAGAAACTCTGGAATGGAAATCTATAAAATGCTAAAAATTCTGCACTGTAAAAATGCTTTTAGGGGAGGACTTTGCAGCCATCCCTGAGGAGACAGGATAAGCTGGGGTTGGATGGAAGGGAAAGAGGTCCTCACCTGTTGGTGGACTTGGAGGGGGCGGGCAAGAGGAAGATGAGGGAGAGAGTGGGAGGGTAGGAGGGAATGGGGGAGGGGGCTACACCTGGGATTCAAAGTACCTAACCTGTGATTGAGATAAAAATAAATAAATTAAAAAAATGCTTGCATTCATTTCCATTTTCTGCCTGCTATGAATACGAAGACCATAGCTCTAGAGAGAATAAAATCAATGTCTAGGCTGCATCTTATTCTTTCCTCAGTGGTGCTATGTCTTGATCATTCTTGTATTACTGTTTTCCTGTCTGTGACCTTGATGACTGTTTACATATGATAGTTTCAGGTTAGATTTTATCACAGTTTGTAACGAATATTGCTTTATTTTTAAAGACTTGTTTTGTTGGATTTGTGTGTATGTGTGTTTGTGTGTGCCTGTGACTGTGTATAGGGGCCTGTGTAACTATATGCACACATATTGTATACAGATGCTCCACAAAGGCCAGACAAATGTGTTAATCCCTTTGTAGCTGGAGTTCCAGATGTTTGTGAGCTGACTGCTGTGGGTGCTGTGAACTAGACTCCACTCCTCATGGTTAAGCAGTAAGTGCTCTTGACTATGAAGGTATCCACCTGTGCTGCAGGTTTGTTCTTTCTATTAATGCGCACTTCAGTTAAAGTATCTCACTGGACTACCTGAGTGATTTTCAGCATCATTCCCTCGTGGTTCATGCTATCTGAACGTGATTTGCTGACAAGGATGCAACCAGAACATGTTTGTCTCCAATCTAAAGTAAGACATTTGTGAAACAGTAAGGCAACTATCATGGCATCTGTATCAATCTGCCCTTTATTTATAGTGAATAGAATTATTAACATTTGTCTTTTTGTCTTTTTGGAGTTTTCTTTATTCTATTTTTCTAATATTTCAAAAATTTTGTGTTTTATAACACTTTTAGTCTAGACTCGATATAGAAAATGGGAGTCTTAGGGAGAAAGAGATCCTTGATTCCAGACTGTGTTGAGAAATTTTGTTCTACTTCTTGTATCAAGGGAATGATTAAGGTAGGGTCTGTATTCCTATGTAAGCAAGCTAACCCCAAACTAGTGATCCTCCTGTTTGCACATCTAGTATCACAAATACACAGTGTTATCTTAGTGCTGTTGGGTGTATTTTTAACAGAGAAATTGTTTTTACTTGACCTTCACCCTAGCTGAAGAGGGTGGAAATTTCAGCCACTTACAGGTCTAGGATTTGAATGCAGATGGCTTGTTTTGGAATCCAGCTCAGTTGGTGCAAGCTCTGAGTCAATACTGTCTTAACATCCCAAGCTTCCTTACCCTTTAGTGTTTAGTGTTAACATGAGATTTAGGTTCCTGAGTGGCAGAAAGTTCATTAAAGTGTCCTGAAAAGGTTTCTTGGTTTGTATGGGTCCATATCAAATGGCATTTTTAAAGGCCATAATCCTTTTCAGGCAGAGTTAGGGATATTCACATCAGTGGATTGCTAATTGATTAGCAAAGACCTGGAGGCATGGTTGCTGATGGCATGCGCTGATGGAAGTAAGCATAGAGCCAAATACCTGGGTATAATGATTGAGCTTGGTTGTCAGTTAAGAGCCAAGCCCCTGGTTGGATCTGGGAGGGCATTCATCAGAAAGATCAACTTAGGTAGGATCACCTTCCCAGAGAGTAAGTAACTCTTTCTCCTGGCAACCCAGATATGAGGAAGTCTGAGGGAAAAAGTACTGCTTCACACCTGCTTGCTTCTACTGTTTTCAGGAGAGTGCATTGCTTTCACTGCTGCTGCCCTTCCTCCCTGACATCAGAACCCAGACATTTTATCCTTCCAACATCAACCGAATACCAGAGTTGCTAGGAATATTCCTAGCCTTTATCACAAGACTGAGGCATCAAGCCTCATATACTAAGCACCTAATTGGTTATAAGTTTCTTTTGCATTCAGACAGTGATTGTTAGACTACCCAGAATATTAGATTTCAGCCAATCTAATTAGTCTCTTTGCCTTTATCTGAGTTTTTCTTTCACTGTCTCTCTCTGTGTCTCCCCTTGCCTCTTTCTCTCTCTTTTTCTGAACACATCCATTCATTTTATTGATTCGTTTCTACTACAGAACTCTGACGAATCAAATGCGCATGGGGAAAGCAGCTGGAAACCCCTTATCTATACTCTAGGCTACAAGGAAGGGATCTTTGCCTCAGATTGTGCCTAGGGGGGAAAAATGAACTTTAGATCAATGCTTACATCAAAGGGAATGATTTTTATTTTATTTCTGTGAGTGCCATGTGTGTTTGAGAAGAGATGTAAAGCAAGCTTGGGATTATTATTGAACCTCATACCACAGCAGCTGTCTATATGAGCTGCAACAACAAATGAAACACTCAGTTGCAGGCCATTCTCTCTGATCCTAACCACCTCAACCGCTTATAACATTAGATTACATGGATGGTTCGTGTGTGGTATGTTAGATTTTAGCATGAATGTTTAACCAGAGAATACTCCATGTATTCTGAATTAAGCACCATGGATATTCAGTAAGTACCAATCCCTGCAGAACTAACAGACTTCGGAGACATTGTATGTGCATGCACCAGTCCTCCTTTAACTCTGCCTCAGCCCGTTCAGGAACCCTGCTTAACATATGAGATCTGTAACCAACACTGCACAAAATTGAAATCCAAGGACCCTTTATCAGAGTGCAGTGCAATATCCTGGAATCAACTTAGCTCTCAATGGAAGAGCGGCCCGACAGAGAGGACAATTACCAAGTCAACTCAGGAGCAGAGTGGGAGGGAAAAAGGCCCCCAGAGGATTTGAGTTCAGGGGAGCAATGGGCAGCAAAGAACTATCAACCCTTGTTAGTACTTTATTTTTATTATTTTTGCAGTATTAAAGATTGGAGCATATAACTCAGACATGCCAGGCAAGTGCTTTACCAGGAAGCTGCAGCCCAGCCCTTGGGTATTTATTTATACTTTTTGTTTTTATATACCTGTTTTTGCCTGTTTACTTGCCTGTGTGTGTCTGCCATGTTTGTGCAAATGTCATCAGAGGCTAGAAGAGAGCATCAGATCCATTGTAACTGGAATTCCAGGTAGTTATGAGCCACCCAACATGGGTGTAAGGGACAAAATTCTGGTCCTCTGAAACACCAGAACATTCTCTTAACCACCACACAAGCTCTCCAGCCCCAGTTCTGCATTTTTAAATATCAGAGAGTACTTAGATTTGAGAACCAGGTTGTTCACAAGTCACCTTGTAGTAAGTCTTTGTGTTCATCACTATATGGTTAAAAAATGTTTTTCTGATCAAGACTGAGAGATTGACTGATTTATGGCAATAACAATAAGACTCAGAGTTGGTTAAATGTACTTTCCCTTTATATGTTAGTATAATTTCCTGTGGGTCCTATGTCTTGCCTAGTTGCATTTCCTCAGCTCTGATCATGGTGCCACATATAAGTTCTATCTTTTGAAGTGGGTCTTAAATCTATTTGGAAAGTGGTTGGTTATCCTCAGAAAATTTTTGCAAGCTACTGTTCCAATAAGCATGTCTTGCCAGGCAAGTTGGCCTACAAGTGTTCACAACTAGATAAGACTGATGATTCCTTTTTTTCTTCCAGAAGAGTACAAAGCACTTTTCAGTGTAGGTCAAGAATAATGAAGTTTCCTGGTCAGTACTAGCTTTTTTTCATGTTATAGAACTCACAATTTATGTATTCAACAATAGGTTTTTACCATTAAGTTTTGGAGGGTCACCAGTAATTTCTAAACACTATTGTTCAGTTGCACATATAAAGTCATAGTTGCTGTGACAATATGCACAAGATCAGTGCAAGCTTACGCCATGCAAATTGCTAGCATATAGGGGAAAGGTGAAATCCCACATCTAGATAAAGAGCTATTGACAATTAAAAACTACGTGCAAAGGAAGAGGAACTTCATGTAAGCATGTGGCCCACTTCATGTAAGTGTTCAAATTCCAGTGAACACTGAAAAGTGTATTGACAGCACTAATTGGACCTTTAATGTCTCATTTTGTTTTTAATGAGGACATGAAGTTGGATTGGTATGAAATGGAGGGGTACATCTTAGAGGAATTGGATGGGAGATGAATATGGTCAAAATTCATCACATGAAATTCTCTAAGATGTGGATGCATGCTCGTGAGTGTGCCTGTGCAAAGTTACCTAGACTAGAAACTTACACTAGACCATCCAGTCATCAAATATGAGTTCCTTTACCCATCTCCATCATGACAGAAATATTGTTATAATCAAGAGCCAAATAAGGAAACTGCAGTTCAGTTGTAGTGATCAAAAGCACAAGAAGCAGAGCCTAAACTAGGCTGATCTTTAAACACATATTACTCTTTTATTATTATTATTATTATTATTATTATTATTTATAATTATTTACCCACCATCAGGAAGCACAACAGCTTTGTACTCTGAGAAGCCAAAATGATGCACCAACGTTTCTACTTTTCTGATAAAAAATGGTTATTCTTTGTGAATTCTTGTTTTTCATTACTTTGTGTGTGTGTATGTATGTGTGTATGCATTTGTGTGTGCGTGTGTGGTGTATTTGTAGGGACAGAATTATGATGTGAGTTATGTGTGGAGGTCAGGGGACCACTTGTATGTTCATTTCCTCTCTGGGATTAAGCTCAAACGCTCAGACTTGGGTTAAGCACCTTAACCTATAGCTCTATCTTGTATATTCTTTACCACATAAAAATGTGACAAGGCAAAACAGAGTTTCTCTCATCTTATATTATTGAGGTGGCCATTTTAGGTTTAGTTAGAATCTGATCACCTTGATGGGAAGCTCTGTGGAAAATTACCCAGTTCTATTCTAGGGACCAGAGGTCAAGATGCCCTCCTTAACTTAGCTTCTGTTAAAACTTCCCCTTGTGCTAACTACTTATCTTACCTTTTTTAAAACTGCTTACTTATGCAAAACCACCTGCAACTGCTGAGCAAAATCCCAAAGTGTGGGTTTTCACTTTAAAAACTCTTACTCTAAACACTTGGCTCTATACTTGGGTCTTGAACACTTGAATGTTACCTCAGGAATCTGGAATAAGGACTATCAATTGGCTATAGACTATATCTGAGTAGTCTTCTCTAGTGGGTTCTCTTTGTCAATAAAATCTGCTGACAATTCCAGTATGTTGAATGCACTTAAGTTTCTGTGCCTTGTATAATCTGATCCTTATTTGTCTATAAAGACAAGAAGTAATGAGGTTTTCTTGAGAACAATAAATGTTTTGTGTCTTTACCTTTGGTGTCATTTCAGCACTTGCAAAATGGAAGGAAATACGAAAACTAGGAAGCTGGCAGTTTGATCAAATAAAGGAGGTCTAGGGAACATAAATTCAAAACCTCTGCAGGCAGTATTTTTCAGGGTGAATTACACAAAACAGTGGTTCTAACCGAAGAGTATGACCAAACCAACAGGGGACTCATTCATTACTTCTCCCCAGGTTTTGTACATTATCTCTTTCTTATTAATCTGCACTAGACCCAAGTTCCACCCTTAGCACCTTTCCAGAAAGCCAGGTATGGTTGTGCTTGTAATCCCTACCCCAGCGAAGCCAATTCCCAAGTCTTGCTGAAATCCAAACTGCTTCTCTGCTCACTTCAGAGTTCCATCCACACTCTTGACTTTCTTTCTGTCCATTTAAAACTCTTCTAATAAGCATCTTTCTTTCTTTTTCTCTTTTTCTTTTTTCAAGACAGGGTTTTTCTATGTAATGTTGGTTTTTACTAGACTCACTTTGTATACCAGGCTGGCCTCAAACTAACAGCAAGTTGCTTTCTTCTACCTCCTTGAGTGCTGAGATTAAAGGCATGCTTAAAAAACTTCTTAACCACTTACCTACCAATAATCCATCTCAATGTTTCCATGGATTACATACCTACAGCCTTTCAATAACCTTTTCAACATATTAATATGCTGAAGAACAACCTCTGCAAACTATTTAAAGAAGTCAGAGCTTACCTTTAGACTTGACATGGATTCTGCCCACAACCCAGGTAATTCATTCTTAGATGAAGCTAAACACATGTATTAAGACTTTAATTCTCAGCTAATTCATTCATAGAACCAACAAGGCTCTTTTCAAGTCTTCACTAAATAGAGAGACAATGAAAAGAATGGTCATAAAATAACACACATGTTTATTTAGCATGAATAATGACAAAAAAGAATATATAACAAATAATTTACATCTTTCTACAGAGAAACATCTGGTGAAGAAATTTCTCATCATTTATTCCCAGAATAGAGCTAGTCATTTTTCCAGTAACTCTGTAAATTTTTTCTACTGTAATGTACTACCAGTTTAATATACCACTGAAGTTAGCCAAGAGTTGACTGTAGAACAAAGTAAAGAGTTATATATGACAAGAAAACTAGAAAAGGACAGAAGCATGGACTAGAGTAATGGAAAAACACTAAATAGAGAAAAATGTTTCAGTGTTAGTTTGAGAATGATGAAGACAGCCCAGTGCTGTGGTGCACACCTGTAATCCCAGTATTCAGGCAGAGGCAGGCAGATCTCTTTGAATTTGAGTCCAGGCTGGTCTACAAAGGAAGTTTAGGACAGCTGAGGCTTCACAGAGAAATCCTGTTTCAAAAAACAAAACAAAAAAACAAACAAACAAAAAATAACAAAAAACAAACAAACAAAAAAGAAAAGCAAAACGAAACCAAAACCAAACTGAAACAACAAGGAAAGAATGATGAGGATTGGAGAGCTGTGCTAAATGTTTAAGGACACTTTCTATACACACATGAGGACCTGAAATCAAATCTCTAGTCCTATAAAGAAAAGACAGTGGTCGTCTTGCAAATGACTTAATAACTCATTGTCTCATCACTGTGAGGCATCAACACAGAATGTCCTAGTTACATGTTTAGTGACAGACCATGCCTCAACAGAATAAGTCAGAATGTGATAAAACAGGACACTTAGTCTAGGTATGACCCTTTTGGTCTGGGTCTCTAATCTTCCTCAGGCGCCTATCTATGCACAATATGAGCTACACATATACAATGCATGGAAATATATGTCTAAAAATGGACAGAGGACCTAGCTGGTGGAATAATTCTCATTTCTGAAGATTTATGTCTTATATCTTTTAAAATTGGGGATTTTGCATTAACAAAGGGGACAGTTGTAACTAGAAAACATGAGATGTGAAATTTACACACATGTGTTTATATACACACCAACACACACTTGTGCCTCTGTGGACACAGCATTGCCTCTTGACTCTCTTTAAGCATTATATGCTTGCTGGGGTGAACTGAAAAATAGTGACATGCTAGATACAGGGGACATGAAGTCATATTTAATTTGGAAGGGACATATGATAGAAAAACATAGGACAAAGACAAATTTCATGTATATCAATGAGATGGTGGACCTATTTCAGCTGCTCTTTCTCCTCTATTGCATTAGTTATTCTATTCAACAAAAGCAACTTGACAGATGAAGAATTTATTTCAGCTCACAGTTCAAGGGCATATCCCATCTGTGTGGACTAGTCACATTGCATCAGTATTCAAGAAGAAGAAAAAAACAAATATTAATGTTCAGTTAGCTTTATTATTCTATTATTTTTTACTTGATGGTCAAAAACAAATGCAATAGTGCTGCCCAGATGTCTTGATTGCTTTCTATTGCTGTAAGGAGATACCATGACCAAGGCACCTTATAAAAGGGAGCACTTAATTTGAAGGCTCACAGCTACAAGGGGTTAGAGTACATGAGCATTATGATGTAAAGCATGGCAGCAGGTTAGCAGGCATAATGTTGGAGCATTAACTGAGAGCTTACATCTGAATCACAGACAGGAGGAAGAAAGGAAAGAAGGGAGAGGGAGAGAGAGAGGAAGAAATTGGGAAATTGTGGGATCTGAAAATATACAGTGACACACCTCCCAAAAGATCACATTTCTTAATCCTTCCCAAACAATTCTTCCAACTGGGGTCAAGTCTTCAAATATATGAGTCTACGGGGTTCATTCTCATTCAAACTACCACACCACATTTAGGATAAATTGTCCCACCTTACGTAAACCAGTCTAGAAATCCTTGAAAGGTTTGTCCAAAGGTGAGCTCTCTTAGGTGATTCTATAATCCATCAAGTTTTAATCAATATCAGTCACTATGGCTGCCATGTGTACCACCAACCTTAGCTTTGAAAACTGTAAGCCCCAGTGTAGTTCTCTGTTTGGTGGGGGCCTGGATTTTGGCTGGAGCCTGAAGCCCAGCTTTAGAGGGAGAACAGGAGTTATGTTTCTCTCAGAGGAAGCTAGCATGCTTTAGAGCCCTCTAAAGTGCGAGGCCCAAGTGCCCTAGGTTGGGGTGTGAAAAAGGCTTTTCAGAGAGTGTTACAGGTTAACACTTTTAGAATGATACTGCCAGTGGCAGCGGAAACTCCAGCAATAGCAAAGTGTCATAGCTCTTGGTTAAGCTGTTGTGCTAAGCACAGCAGAGCTATGGGATAAAGTCCATGCCTGGTGGGCTTTTAGCCAAGACTCAGGCCTGGTGAGGTCCAGGCCCAGCAAGGGCCAGGCCCAGTAGGCCTGAGGTCAGGCTCACTAAGACACAGCCTGGCAGGAGATAAATGATAAATCTCAGGTAGTCATGGTGGAAGGCTGACAGTATCAAGCAGCACACAACCAGACAGCGGCATACATGGAATCTCAGCACCTTTATTTGAAATCAGGGATATATAAATCTTTGAACAGTGGGAAGGATTTCGAGGGTTATTGTGTTTTATTCAATGGGATCAGGGAATCAGGGATACTTGATTTGCATGTATTGGCACAGTGAATCATTTTCCATGCAGTAGCATGGTCTTATCATACTATCCTAAGGGTGAGAGGAGAATCTCCAAATAAAGTTGAAGGTCACTGCTAAAGACTAAGATTCTTAACAGGGAAGGGCATTTCTAGAAATTCCCAAATGTTTGTTGGACAAGTTTTCTTGTCAGGAAAGAGTCTGGCATGTAATCTGCCTTGAGAGCTATGTGATGTTCCTTATAAAATCTGGGATCACCCGTGTCAGGGGAGACTTTTAGAACCCCATTGAATAAGGAAGTCTACCATCATCATAGATGTCAGATCTCAACATAATTTAGCAAAGTCCCACACTCCAGGGCTAGACACCTGAAGCTGTTTTTTTGTTTTGTTTTGTTTTGTTTGTTTTGTTTTGTTTCTGTTTTCAGCTTCATGACCATAAACAAACAACCTCCTCTCTGTGTGCTTCTGCTTCCTTTCTGTAAACTGGAAATCAACATGCACTTCACTGTGGCTACTTTGAAGACAAGTGTCCTAAAAGAGCTATTGGTAACTACATGTGGCTTAGGCTTATTCTAGAGGTCTCAGAAATGATAGCTCATCATTGTCCTTTTTCTTAGCTTTGCTGTTCCTTTCATGGCAGAATCAGTCAGTTCTTAAGCCATGGTAGAGGCTGAAGACAGAAGATTTATGCATGATGCTCCCTCCAAGCTCATGTTAAAGATTCTTGAAGTTTTAGCACTAAATAAAGTTCATAGAAGTGGAGATATTAATAGCCATTTCAATATTAATCTAATTTTAAGAAGATGCTCAGGTCTCCATCTTTCTATACACCCCAACCTCAGACTGGGTTCTCTTTCATTTACATAAGTCATGGATTACTCAATCAATGTCAGGACATCTCAATGGAGCTTTTGATATTACAAAATCCCTTTTTATTTATCTCTAGATAGGCCCCAGGTATTAACGCCCACTTGTCTCATTCTTTTTAGGAAATGTGCCCTATCCTGTAGCCTAACCTGGCAGAAACGTGATTAGCTAATTTCTAGAGACACATAATATTTGAAGAGAAAAATAGATCCCTCAGCCATATCTCTTCTAATACAGTGGGAATGATCAAACTTCAATGCTTTCTCAGTAGGCGGCAGCTCTTTCAGGTGAATATTCAGAGATTTGCAAATTCTAGATATTAAGATGTTCCCCATCTGTCCTTTCTTCTTTTGTGACTGGGTCTTAATAGTGATAGAGGAAAGGACAAAGGGATGAACTGTGAAGTTTCTAATGAAAATCTCTTCGCTTTCTATACAAATTGTTCATCCCTATTAATTTCAAATTTTTGACAACTTGCATGTTGACATTAAAGTGCTCTCTTTTTTCTGTCCTTATCTTTCCTAGTCTATAAAGATGTTCCCTTTGTCCCTTTGGCTGTTTTTTTCTCACCCCATTCAGCTCCCAGAATCTCAACCCACCCTGTCAAGAGCTGAAAAAGACACACTGCCCCTCTAGAATATGACAGCTCCTGTTCTCCCAGAGGACATCCAAGGTAATGAGATGACCAGTTCCTTTCCCTCTTCTTCTCTGACTGGGCCATGGACAGAGTTGGGAATCAGATGAACTATAAAAACATTTATTCTACATAATTTCCCTGAAGCATACATATATAAAGAACTTGCACACTTTCAGGGGATTCTTGGTATCACTCAAACACAGAAGAAAAATATGTAACAATGCTGCTGGAGCTGGTGCCATGACTCTGTGGCTAAGATTGGTTGTGAACATCAACACTTGATTTCTGATCTAAGCAGTCACATGGCATTCTAGGCATGGTCTTCCACATGCTGTAAATCCTATGGGGCAGGGGTTGAGGTAAGGGGTATCATTGGGCTTGCTGGTTGCCTGCCTGGATGAAAATATGATCTCCACATTAAGGGAAAGACCCTTCCTCAAAGAAATTAAGTGGAGTGCGATAACAGAAGACACCTAATGTCTTCCTCTGGTCTCTAAGTTACATGCACATACACACACACACACACACACATTTACAAATGAATACTACTCTGCTCTGGTCTGGAAATTTCTTGTAATGTTAGGGGATCTATCTAATATATGTAAATATGGGTCTGATGACTGTGACCATCCACTGTGGTAGGCTCCTGTCTTATTCCCTGTTTTCTCTCTGTTCTGATGTCCATCCAGTTTGCCTTTCTGAATGAGGATTGATCATCTACCCAGGATCCTCCTTCTTGCTTAGCTTCTTTAGGTGTACAGATTTTAGTATGATTATCCTATATTATATGTCGAATATGCACTTATATGTGAGTATATACCATGTTTTTAAGCTTAGTCATTCGATACATGTAAGATGGAACCTTAGAGTGTCATTTTGATTTGCATTTCCCTGATTATTAAGGAAACTGAGCATTTTTAAAATGGTTTCTCTGCCATTTGATATTCTTCTGTTGAGAAATCTCTATTTACCTCTGTACCCCATTTTTTAATTGGATTACTTGGTTTGTTGGAGTCTAATTTCTTGAGTTCTTTAATATTCTAGATCTTAGCCCTCTGTCAGATATAGGGTTAGTGGGGATATTGTCCCAGCCTTTAGGCTGTCATTTGTTCTATTGACAGTGTCTTTTGCTATACAGAAGCATTGCAGTTTCATGAAGTCCCATTTATTAATTGTTGATCTTAGAGACTAAGCTGTTGGTGTTCTGTTTAAGAAGTTGCCTCTGGTGTCCATGAGTTCAAGGCTCTTTCCCACATTTTATCTAGTAGATTTAGTGTGTCTGGTTTTATGTTGAGGTCTTTGATCCACTTTGACTTTAGTTTTTGAAGGGTGATAAGTATGAATCTGTTTGCATTGTTCTAAATCTGGACTTCCAGTTAGACCAGCACCATTTGTTGAAGATGCTATTTTTTTCCATTGCATGGTGTTGATTCCTTTTTCAAAAATCAATTATCTTTAGGTGTGTGAGTTTGTTTCTGCATCTTCTATTAGATTCCTTTGATCTGCCTGTCTGTTTCTGTGCCAGTACCATGTAGGTTTTATTACTGTTGCTCTTTAGCACATCTTGAGATCAGGGATGGAGATACCTCCTGAAGATCTTTTATTGAACATGATTGTTTTAACTATTCTGGGATTGTTGTTTTTTCATATGAAGTTGATAGTTCTTCCTTCAAGTTCTGTAAAGAATTATTTTGGTAATTTGTCCCAACATTGGAGTAATCCTTATGACTGGTATTATATGTTTGTTAAATGAGTTATGTATTTGTCTTCATGCTATAAAGGAATATCTGATGAAAGGGACTGGAGAGATGTCTCAGCAAAGAGTATGTGCAGCTCTTTCAGAGAACTCACAAGGAACTGCACAACCATTGGTAACTCCAGTTCCAGGGGACCTTTTTCCCTCATTTTCATCTCCAAAGGCACCAGCCACCAAAATGGTGGGCATGCATACATGCAGGCAAAATATTGATAAACATAAAAACAAACAAAATAAATACATTTTAAAGGAAAATAACTCAGAAAAGCCATGTAAGGAAAAAAAAGTCAATTTTTGGTTCGCTATTCCAGGATACATTCAGTCATGGATACATTCAGTCATGGAAGTAATGGCATTGTGGTAGGAGCATGAACCAGCATGTCCTATTGCATTGGAAGTGAAGAAGGAGGGAGATATGAATGCAGAAGTTTATCTCACTTCCTCCATTTTATTCAGTACAGACATGGAGGTGCCTTTTTATGACATGTCTTCCCAACTCATTAACATAATCCTCTAAAAGATTCTACCCACCAGGGTATTAAGGCAGATGCTGAGACTCATAGCCAAACTTTGGGCAGAGTGCAGGGAATCTTATGAAAGAAGTGGGATATAGAAAGACCTGGAGGGGACAGGAACTCCATAAAGAGAGCAAGAGAACCAAACAATCTGGGCTCACAGGTCTTTTCTGAGACTGATTGTCCAACCAAGGACCATGCATGGAGATAACCTAGAACCCCTGAGAACCTCTGCAGAGAGTTGCCCATAGCAACTCATTCTCCAATTTGGTTCCCTAGTAATGGAAACAGGGACTGTTTCTGACATGAACTCAGTGGCTGGCTATTTGATCATCTTTCCCTGATGGGGGAACAGCCTTACAGAGGAAGATAATACAGCCAGTCCTGATGAGACCTGATAGGATAGGGACCTCCCCTATCAGTGAACTGGGGAGGGGGCATGTGAGGAGAAGAGGGCTGAATTGGGAAGGGATGAGGGAGGAGGCTACAGCTGGCATATAAAGTGAATAAATTGTAATAAATAAAAAATGAATTAAAAAACTCAAGTAACAGCATATGTTGGCAATGAGATGAAGAAAGAGGAACACTCTTCTATTTCTGGTTTAAATGTAAACTTGTACAACCACAGAGAAATCAATCTGGTGCTTTCTCAGAAAATTGGGAATAGTCCCACCTCAAGATCCAACTACAGCACTCCTAGACATATATCCAAAAGATGTTCAACCATACTACAAGGACACTTGCTCAACTTATGTTCATAGCACCTTTATTTATAATATCTGGAACTTATAATAACCTCTATGTCCTTCAACCATAGAATGGATCCAGAATTTGTGGTACATTTACACAATGGAATACTACCTACCTATTAAAAACAGTGAAATCATCTAATTTGCATGCAAATGAATAGAACTAGAATAAGATCATCCTGAGTGAAGTAACCCAGAACCAGAAAGATAGGCATGCAATATATCAGATTTTAGCCCTATAATACAAGATCTATAGACCCAAAGTTACTGCTATGAAAGTCTCTTTTGTAGCACTGGTGTAATTCTTCTTCGTGGACTGAATTAATATTATTTCCTAATAAAGGACAATGGCATATGTAAAGAATATATATTGTACAGGAAATGATCTCTGAGATCATATTTCTACACTGAAGAAGTTGAGTAAAGTGATGTGATTAAGCAACTGCAGTGTTGTGAAAGTGAAGATGTGCATTGGTGATGCTGGCATCTGCTCTGCTGCTGGACAGCAAAGACCTTGTACAACTGTGTGGTCTCTTATGTTTGAGCCTTCCTTTTGTTTAACTGCAGACACCTGGTAGAGGAAAAGAAAATCTTCTATGAACATTTAAATCACAAATTAAAGACTCTGCATAAGATTTAATTTATTTTAAAATTGAAGGTTGAAGGTAAGTGGATAAGCGATCAATGCCAAGGTCCTAATCTTTGAGCAGCTAAATGAGGTAGGAAATGTCATCTTAATAGATCAGGTCCGTGTTCTTTACTGAGACAAATAGCTGTGTCACCTCAAAACCTTTTACTAGCTTGTCACCTTTACCTTTTATCCCAAGATTTTCGTAGCAAAGCTTTCCCTCTTTTTTTTTTAGAGAATTCTATAAAGAGATGGCAGGACTTGCTTTCCTTTCAACACACATCAGTTGTCACTGGCAGCATGTGGCCTCCTTCCAGTACCACATTGACCAGGGAGCTTTAGAAAGAGGTTGAAATCTGAGCCACACAAAACCCAGAAAACCTGAAGGTGAATGTTGGCTGTCACAGCTCTGAGCCCAGATATAGCTTGAGTCCCCATTACATGGAGCTCATGTGTTTTATGTGGTTTCTTATCTCTCCTGAAGCTGGGAAGGAGAAAATAGGAGGCCCATCACTCTTCCAAATAACAACTCCTACACCTACCTTTATAAAAATATGTCTTTAGAGATCCTCAAACACTACCCTTCATGTAATTCATTATTCAAAGTCACAGACAGGTGACCAACATCATAGTTACCACACTCACTGGAATGGTGACAACTATGTCAGTGTCAATAAATGAAAAATATTACAACAAAAATTATTCCTTCAATTTGTGATCCTAAAGCTCTTTCTATGGGGCAAATATTGCAAGCAAGCAATCTTGATTTTAACCTAATATAGATGATCAGCTCTCACTCAGAAAGGCAAATGGGTCAGACATTGAAAAAGGGAGAAAACAAGAAATAGGACAGGAGCTTACCACAGAGGTCCTCTGAAAGACTCTACCCAACAGTGTATCAAAGCAGATGCTGAGGCTCATAGTGAAACTTTGGGCAGAGTGCAGGGACTCTTATGAAAGAAGGGGAACTAGAAAGACATGGAGGGGACAGGAGGAGAGCAACAGAATGAAGAAATCTGGGCACAAGGGTCTTTTCTGAGACTGAGACTCCAAACAAGGACATGTATGGAGATAACCTATAACCCCTGAACAGATGTAGCCCATGGCAGTTCAGTATCCAAGTGGATCCTCTAGTAAGAGGAAAAGGGACTGCCTCTGATATGAAATCAGGGGCTAGCTCTTTGATCACCTGCCCCTGAGCGGGGAGCAGCCTTACAGGGCCACAGA
>CM053748.1:50972409-50992695 GCA_028658305.1 Pachyuromys duprasi
CGGGGAGGAGGGAGATGAAGGAGGGAGTGGGAGGGTAGGAGGGACTGAGGGAGGGGGCTACGCCTGGGATTCAAAGTACCTAACCTGTGATTGAGATAAAAATAAATAAATTTAAAAAAAATTTAAAAAAAAGAAAGGTGAAAAACCCTGAAAAAAAAATAAAACCTAAGTTGAGGCTTAGCACCCACAAAAAAATCCATGTATGAATTACACAATATATCATACAGCATAACAGTGCTCATGACATGAGCATGGAGAACAGAATTTGATATGTGAAATCTACATAAAGTTTGAAGGAGTGATTTAACATCATGAAGTTAATTGTGACTTATACACACACTGTGGCTTGCACAGACTTCAAGTGCACACAGACACAGGACAAGTATAACACACACACACACACACACACACACCATTCTGAAATAATTTAGCTGCAAATCAAGACTTGGATAAGTAATCCCAGCAGCAAAAGATGCCTAGGACTGCCCTAATGCCTGTTTATACAAACTAGTTAAGTTCCAGGTCAAGGAAAGAATTTATCTCAAAAAAGATATATAACTTTCTTAAAGGTAAGACAGTCTGATCAGCAGCATATACATACACAAACACACATGTGCATGCACACATACACACACACACA
Source organism: Pachyuromys duprasi (assembly GCA_028658305.1). Lineage (NCBI taxonomy): Eukaryota > Metazoa > Chordata > Mammalia > Rodentia > Muridae > Pachyuromys > Pachyuromys duprasi. The sequence goes on from CM053748.1 coordinate 50,973,050, forward strand.
AATTTTAAAAGGAAGAATGTTCACGTGTACTAACTTAACTTTTCATCCCCAGAACCGACAGAGTGGGTCACAACTTTCTTTAACTCCAGTTCTAGGGTTTCCAATGCCCTCCTCTGAATTCTGCAGGCACCAAGCATGTGGGGGTAGTACACATGCATCTATATATGCATGTATGCACACGAGCATAACACTCATGAAAATAAAATTAATGACATTTTAAGAATTATAACCCCTCAGTGAAACAGTTTAAGTTTTAAAAAATCCATACTAACCGACTTACTTTCTCCTCTTTCCCTACATCAATCCACAGTGGCTCCCTCTTTAAGTCTCTTGAGTTTCTTCAAAACTTAGCTTCAGTTTTTCTTTCCTCAAGAGCATATTTGGATGCTCCAGTTGATATGGAAGACACTCACTGTATTCTTTCCATTGCACTCATGCTCACATGACTAACAACTTATTTTCTTGGCTGCCCAGCTTGTATCACTATGCCTGGAGGTCTTGCAGTATGTCCTGCTAGGTAGTCACCACTTCTCCAACTACATAGGAAACTCGACACTGAGAAAGAAAAACTGTACTTGGAGTGACTTTCATCGGCAAGTTCTTCAAATGAGTAACACACACTAACTGCGGACACTTACACATCTCTTCTCATAGCTAAGATGGCATAGGTGTCTCAAAGTCATTTCACAAGAGTAATGTAGTAGATCCCCATTAAGCAAACATCTTTTCTATAGTTCAGCATTAAATTCCATTAAACAGAATCAAAATGCACCCTTTATATTAAACCTAAGGCAATGAAAGAAATTTCTTATAACAATGAGGAAATGTATTTTTCAGAGTATAGAAAAAACATTCAAAACATTGCTTAAAGAGGGTTAATCAAATGAAATCCAAGTTGTAGTTACTAATCTCAGGTGGAAAAAGATTTTTTTTTCAGGATTCAAATGGCTTTATGGTGCACATGTTAGGACTGGTATGCAATGCATCCAGAGAAACATGCAGAAGGGATCTATGCTGCAGATCTCACACTCTGTAAGGCATTTGAACTTCTGTTTATTTTACAGCTGACTTCTACTTGGAATTTCCACAACAATGATATGTAATAGTTGTTAAAATAGCAACATGAAGCAAACACACCTTAAAAGCAAAACTGCCAATATGGAGTAGAAAACTCTCATTTTAAGATAGAAAATTCCTCCTAAAAAACCATTATATCATTTCCTCCTTCATCTTCTTGATCAGTATTTTAGGCATTGGATACAGTAATTCAAATAAAATATTAGAAAGGGGTAACGCATTTTAGTTGAGGCAACAAGAATTATAGAAAGTGCTACAAAAATGAGATAAATAGGGGCACTTAATCTCGACTGAAGAAATACAAAAATAGATTTTATATATTATTTGAAAATGTCATAATCTATGCAGTATATCTTAATCATTACCACCTCTATTCTCCTTTCCCATTCTTTCAGATACTCCCAGAACATCCCACACCAGAAAATGTCTGTGAATGTACGTGTGTGTGTGTGTGTGTGCACATGTTCATGTGTGTGTAGTTGGCAGACTGTGAAAAGATAAGAGAAAATGGTACTGTGGGTCAAATTAATAAACAGCCAATATAAATAAATACATGAGATATGAGACTCCATGGTTTGTAAACTGTAGAGCTCCATGTTTCATTAGGAGAGATATTGATGATGAGATTTAGATATTTACACAAAACCAGATTAGGGCTTGCAGCATGCCATGGATATCAGGGCTTCATTTCACCACCTCAGCAGAACTATGATATGACATTGACAGACTTTCTGACAGAAAGTCAACAGAAGTTCCTTTTGTGGTATTGTCATGTGCTTGTGTGTACACAGCAGAATGATCCAAATTGCTCCCCAAGATTTTTTTTTACCTCTCATTAAGTTTGCAATTAACAAGTATGAAAGAAAATTAAATGCTCAACTCAGTGTACTAGCTCAGATATAAAGTTGCTTTTCTTTGAACAATGTGTTACTTACTGTCATACTTCAAGTTTTGATCTGAATGCTTTTGGTATTTTTTTTCTTTTCTTTTTTTCAGGAATGACTCAGGAGTTCTGGGGAAAACTGCTAATTAATTCCCTTCTCCAAGGTTGAAGTTATGAGACTGATTTTAAAGAACATTTGCCAGACTCCTGCAGATGCTACACAAACTACCTAGTAAAGTGCACTGGCATATATTTTGTTGCAAGGATGCTTGTGTTTAAAAATGGATATAGTTGGGGATTCACATTTTTCTCATCGCTTAGATTAGTAATTTTGTGGACATGATTAAGTTATACTCATCTGAAATTCATTCAGATGAACTATATCACACAATGTCCATCTTGTTGATCAGATTTGTGAATTGTGTGCCATAAGCTACATGCCTACTAGTAGAAATTAAAACCACGTTAAACTTGTATTCTTATTATAGTTGTCTTCCAGTTTTGAAGTGCCTTAATATTATATCAACACATGCAAATGAAATAACCTGTAAGCAGCATCTGTAGTTTACAATAAGAACACATTACAAGTAAACATTGTCTTAATAACTAAATTTAGGCCTTTATTTAGCAAACCAAAGTTACTGGGGGAAGTGAGTAACATTTAGGAGGTCACCAGGCAGAGGTGCAGTGTTTTAATAGATGAAACAGTTTTCTTTTGTAATAAAAAAAGTCAGTATTGTTTCCAAATTAGTGCAATGCCACTTCTTTTTTAAAATCTTAAAATGCTGTTGCATTCTGCCTTATTAGGTAGCTAAATCCATCCCCTGTCTTCTTACCTGATGTGAATAATTATCTCATGAAGGCCTTATTTCATCACAGTTTTCAGTTACCAACTGAAATACATTGAATTAATACTACAGCACTGAGAAATGCTTCAAACCATATTGTTTTGTAATGGACGGATACAAGAAAGTAAAGTGATTTACTCAAAATTGAAGCCAGTTAGACAGATGGAGCCAGGAAAAGGAAGACAACCCCTGGGAAGGAGGCCATTCCTTAGACGAGAACCCGGTAAGAGCAGAACTGCTCAGGTAGACACTAATCTTCTCCAAAGTCTGCTCCTTTATTATGAAATTCCTCTTCTAGTTCTTAATTTATATTTTATAGTTACAAAGTGTTAATCTGGTTTAGACATGGGCCTTATATGAAGGAAATGGAAAGTGATTTAATGCCAATCATTAAAGGTCAAAATGAGCTAGTTTTGATTATGGAGAAAATTTCCAGACTCTGCCAACTGAGCAGTACCATGTTCCATCATTTCTGGTAGTTGTAGATGACACAGAAAATACTGCACAACCATTCTTCTGCCCCTCCAGAAGAGCATGATCACTGCTCTTATTACTCTTCCATTTGCTTTGCTAACAGCCTTCAGGTAATTCAAGGTCTGATATGTCTTTATTGTCTTGATCAACATTCTCACTGATCTTGTGAAACTCAACATGTGAGAAAAAAATCTACAATGTGGAGTTTTATATTCTTATCACAGTAATATATCTCTGGGACTCTAATAATGGGCAGCAATACATTTTAAAGAGATACTTAGTGATTGTTTTAGTTATTTCAGAAAAAATAAAGCTATTTTAAAACTACATTATGTAATATGTTTCTTTTATAAATGAAATTAACAGTTTTTCTCAATGTGTTACATCTGGTCCTCCTATTTTCTGGACATCATACTTCTGTCATTATAAAATTTAGTTTGCCTAATCTTACATGAATAGCTTTAGTAAGATATTTAGCTGCTGTTCAGTTTGCAGTAGACAGAAATCTCAAGTGCTGGCTGCGTTTCACTTGCAGGCTAGAAAAGTAGGTATTTGACCCCTGACCTGAGAGCTTATTGGGACTGGGAGTTCTGCTCTCATTTAATTAATCTCCCAAGTCATACCATAGGTCCTGTGTCACAAGACTTGAATATATAATATTATTAAAATTTTACATTGGCCTAAATATTCACAGTTAACCAAGTCTCTCACTATATAGCCAAAGAAAATACTGTAGCTGCAGAATGGGAGAATTTCTAGAGGTAGTTACAGGTAGGTAATTGCATTCTCACCACAGATTTGTAATAGCTTTATTATGGCTGGACTTCTTCTAAACTGACTTTGTTTTCATTGCGCTTAATTAGAAACTTATAAAATTTGTAATTGGGTAAGCATTCATTTTTCCCTGTAGAGATAAATATACATGTTTGAGATAAAGTATGAGAAAATCAAACATGTATAAAAATAGAGATTCGTACTCTATGCATCTTGCAATAGCAAGTAATTTTTAAAAAGACAGAAAATTAAATTATTTTTTAAAAGATACCCCACAGCTCTAACTGTGTACCATGCAAGAAACTGGCCAATCAGTCCATTTTCAAGGTTGCTGTTACTAATGACATGGGATATTCCTTAAAATGTAGAAAAAATAATGTTAAAATTTATTTTCACAGCTCAAAATCAAACTCTTGGAAAGGAAATGTCTAATTCATCATAGCATGTTTATGAATGAAAGCAGACTGTACATCTGTAGCAAGTCCAAAAGCTACACTTGATGAATAAAAACTGTGAGCAGCAGCCTAGAGAAATTGGGAAATATTCATGAGAAGTTTTGCCTTATAGGTTCTGAACACCAATAATATGCATTGATTTCAGAATGAGTGGTGGCTGGAAACCTATTTCCTGCTAAATTTATACAGTTTTCACAATACAATAAATATGCATTGCTATTCCTTAAGAAAACTGACTCTAGAATATGTAGCAAGCAGAACTCACTCAACTGACTTGTTTCTTGGAAATGAGGGATGCAATTGTCGTTTGGGAAATTCTAAAAATTGTTATCAGTGATTTTGTTTTTAAATTCTCAGAGAAGGCTTCATATCTTCCTTGGCTATGACAGGCTGAAGCTTCAGGCCATTTAGTTTTATGCGTGTTATCAAAATATATTGACCATAGATAAATTAATTTACAGAAAATACGGCTTTAAGAAGAAATTTTTAAGAAGGGTGATATTAAAGAAAGCCTAAGTCACACAGTCATGCTTCTACTCTTTTCATTCATATCCCTCTCTCCCAGCTTTTGGATCTTGAAAGTATTTATTCTTTCCAGATAATGGAATGTGTTAAACGGAAAACAGTTTACAGCAACTCTTTGTATCATTTGGAGAACACTGACCTCTAGTGTTCCAGAACGTAGAGAGATTAGCCCAGAAGCAAAGCTTAATGCCTGCTTCATGCTCTTAGGCACCATGGGGATAATTTCAAGAAGGGGAGAAGATGAGCAGGAGGAAAGGGGAACAGAGGAAGAAGAGCGAGAGGGCAAAAAAGAAAATTCAATTTACCTGACTGTAACCTGACTCAATATATTCTCTAAAATAATTTAATAGCTTATCTCTTCCTTACAGAGGGCATAGCCTCTTTTGCCCTCCTTTATAACACAAACTTTGAGAAAATATTACAACTATTTTGTGAGCTTTCCATCTTTGGATCACAGAAACACCCTGAACATCTGCTTGTCTTCCTTCTGAACTACAAATTATGGGAGAAGATCCTCTAAGGATTAAGAAATCAGGCAGAAAGATCTCCTGTAGTAAGTCTTCTCACCGTTTAAAAACTGATGTTAATAATACAATTTATCACAGTAAAATAAAATTGTTTTAATATGGTTAATATTTGTAAGGTTCAGTGTAAGAACAGAAGATGAGGGAACAAACCCATAAACTTGAGAGACTATGGTAAGCTATGATTTCAAACAACACAGATGACTTAATTGAATCACTTCTCACTTATGACTTCCCAGGAATGGAAAAAACTTTTCCTTCCTCAGTCTAGAGAAGCAGCTGAGCAATTGAGCTTGAACGTCTCACGGTTTTAGCAATTTATTCAAGTTTGACAAACTAGATTCTTTAAATACATAGTGCAGGTGGCAGACGTCAGTAAGTAAAGTATTCCTTCCTATTAAATTAAGTGTTCTAAACTTGCTGGGGTCAAAACGTGGACAATATAATGCATATTCATTATTCTTTCACCGGCAGTAGGAGTTCAAGGGTAGGGTGTGTACTAAAGCTCTTTCTTTTGTAATAGGAATGGTCATTAATCTTTTCGGGTGACTAAATTTGAACTACAACTCTTAGTCACAAACTCCCAATCCCCTTACAGGGGTTACAAAATGCTCAGCTGAAACCTGATGCCTAGGCAGTGGAGAGTTAAGTGCATAGGATGGAGGTGGGGGTCAAGAAGTGTGCAGGGCACATTGCAAGTCGGTAGGAGCTACATTCCTCTGATATAAACAAGCTCTGGAGCATCTCTGCTCCTAGAGGCTTACTCCTGGCCCCTGCATCCCTGGCTGAGATTAAGAACTGCGGAGTTAGCAGCAGGCTAAGGAAACTTTATGATTCCAAAGAAGGCAAGCAATCCATCAGAGCAAGCTCATGAGAGCTCTGCTAACTTTTGGAATGGATAAACTACCCTGGTGATGGTTTTCACCCTGCTCTTTCCTTTTACCCAGAGCATAAACAGTCAGAGAGTGGATTCTTATTCTGAGCAGCATCTTATCCCACCTCACCTTCCCACCCCCAGCTCTGAGTACTCACAGTTAGTTGCTGTTAATCCTAAATGCCACAAGCTAGCAAGCACCAAAGTCAAAATGCTGTTTAGTCTTGGTACAGGATCCATTTCTCCCAAGTGTGCGATCTCTTCGAGTCAAATCCAAAATTTGCAGGCACCAGCCTTGGTTTTTCTTTTTTTTATTTTCTCTCTGTGTTTTTTCTCCTCCGCACTGCCTGACCCTTCCCAGCCACCCTCCTTGAACAGACCCTCTTCTCCTCACTCAATCCTGCTTCCCAGAAGCTCCACCGAAGGAGTAGCAGGGCTTCTTTGAAGATGCGAACTGCGATCGAGGTTTACAGTTCCTGAAACTGACCCTTTCCGTGGTTTCCTTCCTCGCCTGCCTCGTCCTCCTCCGGATTCCTGTTCTTAAAGGCTCAAACCCAAACTAGAGGGCAGCTCTTGGCGCTCAGCTCCGCCAATATCCAAATAGCACCTCGTTCCGGCGCTAGGCTGCATTCAGCACCACGGTGGCGGACAGCTCCTTATAGGCGCAGCCCTCTTGGCACCGCCCCCAGGCTGGGCCCGCCCCGCCCTTGCTAACTAGAGTGGCTTAGGAGGGTCCTTGGTTCCTCCAGGGCAGACACTGCTGTAGTGTGCTTGGGCTACTTGATGAGGAAGCAAAAATAAAAGCTCTCTCGCTCTCTCTCTCTCTCTCTCTCTCTCTCTCTCTCTCTCTCTCTCTCTCTCTCCTTCCTCTCTCTCTCTCCCCAATCCCTCTCCCTTTCTCTCTCTCTCTCCCATTCATACAACCCAACTGCTTACTGCAACTCTTTCTCTTCCTCCCAAATTATGAGCCAGATAATTGATACTTAAATCAGGTTTTCGAACAAAGCTGCTGAAGCGATGCCCTAAGGAGCTGCAATACAGAAGCCTTAGGAGGAGGGATTTCCCATTATCTAACCTGATGTCTAATGCCTTTTTCTTTACTTCACAGGAGAGATTCAGAGAAAGCTTGTGAAGTAATTTCACCTTAAAGAGTGGGTGATTGACTGGTGTTGATCTAATTGGGATTTCTTGTTTAGCCATTGAGGCATATGACTGCTCCCCTACTTTTCGGACCTTCACATCTGTATCTCTTCCTGGTAGCTGTTGGCACATTGCTTCACCAGTACTGAAAGGTGATTGGTGCTATGGGTTACATCAGAGAGAAACATTTAAAAACAAAATTTAAAAGTCCATGGCTGGGGGATAGCGGGTGCAGAGGATCAGTTGTGAGCACATAGTTGCCTCTTAAAAGCTTTACATCTAAAACATAAAAGATGAGCTTTCATTACTTCCTCAGGGCTCGCTATTAGAGATCTTGGTTGTTTAACTTCTAGCATGCATGTGGACTCTGTACCTTTGACATAGATCAATTTATGGTGCGTTTAGTGGGAAGCTGCCAGAAACCTGTCAAATGTTAACAGAATGAGAAACCAGTAATGATGTCTTCTCTGTGAAGTTTACCATCAAGTTAGAGTCTGCAGGCTCTTTCTTCATCAGAGGAAGTTGATGCCTCTCTCTCTTACCCATTTCTCATCCCCAACACAGATTTATTTTACGCTAGATTCCTAACAACCTTTGACTTCAGCTGCCAGCTCTGCAGCTACTAGACACTGGGCTGAGTTTCAGGCATCATTCACATGACTCCCAACTGTAACCTTGTATTTGGGAGCTCTGGCTCCAATCACTGGAATACTGAAAGACTGCTCAATGAAAATTGGACCAACTACCCATTATTTTTTTTAAAGATAAATTCTGGATGTCCTGTTAACTGTAAGCAAATAGCTTTCTATCTATTCTTTAACGGAACACAATTATGTCAGTAAACTCCTGGTTCACAGGAAACTCAACGTATGATGTTGAAGCATAACCATACACAGGGACTTTGACCCCCTAAAATATTAATGTTGGAAGACAAAAACCTTTTCTGTCCTGTTGGAAAGGGGCTGTAGATATGAAAAAGGATAACACAGCTCAGTCTCTTTGCTTGGGATGGTTTTCCCCTATAGCCCATCTGAATATATCCCCAGAGATGCTGCCATTCCATCCCTGGTCTTTGAGAGTCCCAGGGTTCCCCTTATGGTCAGTTTAACTATACTCAAAAGGTAGAAACATATATATCTATGACCCTTATTCACTATGTATGTTCTAAGAGTATGTAATATTTAGACTTTTTTCTATTTATTAGGATTATTAAAATCTTTATTTTATATGTACATGTGTGCCTCTGTGTATGTATTTCTACCACATGCATTCAGTACCCACAGGGGCCAGAAAAGGGTGTCAAGTCCCTAAAACTGAAATTACAGATATTTGTGTGCTGCGTGATGTGGGGAGTAAACCCCACTATTTTATTTTTTTGTAGAGCAGCAAGTGCTCTTAACTGCTATGCCTTCTCTCCAGCCTCAACTCTTGGACAGTTCTTAAAGGAATAAAATATTACATACATAACTCAAAAACCTTTTAAAGTTTTTTGCTTCAAATCATTTATACCAGTTCATGACTCTAAAAACGCTTATTTTATGTATTATATGCATAAAATAGGTGCCATGTATAATGCTTTTATGAGTTCCATCAATATTCATGGCCTTAAACATTGCATTGCATTATTTTGATTATCTTTCATCAATTTAGAAATGGTAAAGTTAGGAATAGAGTTGGTGAACTGTTTATCTAGCACGCAGGAAGCTTCAAGTTCAGTCCCTCCAGAACTGAATGTGTTTGTTCAGCCTGGTAGTGCATACCCATAATACAATCATTATTGAGGTGTAGGGAAGAGGATCAGAAGTTCAACGTTATCCTAGGCAACATATGGAGTTCCAAGTAGGAAAGCTAATTGGATCTCACTCTCCCACCATACCTATGGCTTTTCTATCTATGTATCTACCTATCTATCTATTTCTTATCTATCTATTATCTTCCTAACATCTATAGAATGGTATAAACTTGTCTCAGTTCTCACTTTTTAACTATTTAATATAGTTGTTGAAATTTAGTGGTTTGATACATGAATCCCTACTTGTTTCATCTTACCCACTATGTGGTTATACATTTTACAAATATGCCAATGTTTAACCATTGGCAGTCCTGTTTATTTTCTGTTTTCTCCCTCAGTTTGAAAAAATACAATTCTTGAGTTCCTTTATAATCTATCTCACCTTTAGTAGTGAATTCTGTACTTTAGGAAATTTGGGTTTTTTTGGGGGGGGGGTTATGTCTCTCTATTATTATATAACAAGAGGATGTCAACTTACGTTTCTTCTTTTGCTAAGAGTGTGCTGTATTTTCCAGCAGGAAGCATCCTGTTTTAACCATCAGGGCAGATCAACGTGCTAGATGTACATGCCCATACAACATAGAAGCATGTCACCATAGAGTTCACAATTGTGATTTATCTTGAAGTTGTTAGTAAATACCATCACTCCTGGTCTTTGATGCACACATGCAGACATTGTGGATAATATATAAATTACACCTAATTTACAACCCTATTTAAGTTGTAGCTTTTATAATAATGATGATGATGATGATGATGATGATGATTTTGTCTCAAATACACCTGTTCTTGGAGCAACTTTGGGCTTTATTCAGCAGATGTTTATCTAAGATTTGCCAATGTTTCAGCAAATCTTGTTTACTGTGTCCCTGACAGTGCTGAGGGGCAAACAGCTGTTCCTCACATAGAGAAGTATAAACAATGCCATCTTCTGAGGGCATTTTAGCTGCAAGGAATTTTAAGCACAGTAGAATATTAATCACTATTAAAACTGTTTCAGCCAGATTGCTATATACCTATTGAAATCAGTTCTTTCATAAGGCACTTAGTCTGTCTGATGCAGCTGCCATGTGACACAGAGAGGCTAAATCATGCATTTCTTTCCATGTGGCTGCACATAGAATAATTGATACCTGCAGAACATCTGCATCTGAAGAGGCACACAGCTTCTGCTCAGTTAGTGGATTCTCAGTTAGTATTAATACAGAGTGAAGGAAAATGAGAAGACTTGGAATGTCTGTGTCTTACAATAACTCATCTGGACATCACCTCAAATGAAAACATTATTCAATAAAAAAGAAAAACAAATGAAGTATATATCCATTTTGAAAGTACATATAAGCTTGAGGACCTGAGTTCATATCCCTGGAATTTTAAGTAACATAAGGGTGTTATTTGACATACCTGCAACCTTAACCATGGGGTAGAAGATGGAAATAGGTAGATCTGTAGCACTCTTTGTCTATACAGTCTAACCAACGAGTGAGCTCTGAGTTCAAATGTGAGACTGTCTCAGAAGGTAGATAATGATATTAGAAAACACCTGATGTCACAGCGACATGTGCATGTATACACATTGTTTTTGCACATGCGCTTACACTATATAGGCACATACTATACCCGTACTATACATTCATAAACAAAACATACATAAAAGGGAAAAGAGTTGCATTTCAATATTGTGTTATTGTATTGTATTGTATTTCAGTACTTCTGTTTCTTCAATAATGGAACAAGGAAAAAGAATAATTCACTACAAATTCTTTGCTGCTGAATATTCAGCAAGAGGTCCATCTACTAATCTTATCGTACCTGTAGGATATATTGGGCTATCCACATTTTATTGAGGGATTCAGAGGAAACATAGTGACACATTAAGTAGTACCAAAAAATGCTCTCTGAAGGGGGAGCTAATATGATCTGGAGAGGATAGGAGCTCCACAAGGACCAAATACACCTGGGCACAGGGGTCTTATATGAGACTGTTTCTCCAACCAAGGACCATGTGTGGTTATAACCTAGAACCTCTGCTTACCTGTAGCCCATGGTAGCTCAGTATCCAAGTGGATACCCTAGTAAGGGAAATAGGGACTATTTCTGACATGACCTCAATGGCTGACTCTTTGATCTCCCCACCCTGCAAGGGAGGAGCAGCCCTCCTAGGCCACAGAGGAGGACTTTGCAGCCAGGCATGAAGAGACCTGATAAACCAGGGTCAGATGACAGGGGAGGAGGTCCTCCCATATCAGTGGACTTGCAAAGGGGCAGGAAGTAGAAGAGGGAGGGAGGATGGGATTGGGAAGGAATGAGGGAACAGGATTCACCTGGGATACAGAGTTAATAAAATGTAACTAATAATAAAAATAAAATTTAAAAAATGCTTTCTACTCAGAGGTTACTGGCCAGTGCACACTCCTTCCCAGCAGTTTTTCTTTACTTTTTGATGTATGATAAAATCCCTGTAATGTAGGTGCTTGAGTGTACAGAAATGGAATTTATACATGACCACACTGGCTATTCTGTTTTGAAAATCATTATTTTGGATGATTTTGACATCACACATCATGGTCTGTTTTATTGGCTGAAGGATAATTCCTGTTACCACCACATTTTCAGGATTTTGTTTGTGTGCTTGTTTGCTTGCTTGCTTCTTGTTTTGTTGTTTTGGGCTTTTTTAAAAATAAATTATTGGGTCATTATGTTTTTCTTTAAGTGTTTTTTTGTAATTTAATTTTCTTGTTTTGTTTTCCTTCCTTATAGTAATTGGCTGGTAATAGGACAAAGGAAATGGAAAATTTGCTACTCTTCCAGGCCTAGAACTTGCTTAATATAATAGTACAGAGACACATCCAAAGTTAAGATAACAGCAGCTACTAGCATGAGACTCTTTGCCAATTATCTCATATTACAAGTGCTGTTAAAGATTTTAAGTTGACAAAGATTACGTCCTTTGATCCTTTGATAAGGGAGTCACAGGTGGTATAATGAATCAATTTTTTGTCTCCTTGTGGTAAACCATTGTTTATGTCATGCCAAGGCAGGTATATTTGCTTTAACAGGAGAGTTGAGTCTTAACATAATGAAACAGAATTCTACTTTTTCAGAAAGGTAGACATCCATTTTAATGTCCAGGGGCACAGGATACATAATGAGAGAAGTTTGCTAAAGTGTGTATACTTCCCATGGATATGCTTCCATTGGGTTGATTTTGTAGGTGTGTTCTCCTACCAAATTGTCTGTGTAATTACATTTGTACAGGTCCAGACCTGTCATAATCATACAGAGATATCAAAAAGAATACCTCTTTTTTCATTTATGTCTGTGTATTTTTAAGGAAGTGTCCTCAAAATGATCAGGATGTCATTTGAATATGCTTTATATTTCCTGAGAAGCCTGCCTGAGTAATCTCACAAAATGTGTTCTGGGAGTGACTTTGAAATACTAAGACCGGATCTTGGTATAAAAGCTGCACAGTGTGAGGTGTAGCTTTAAGGTAGAGCTTGATTCCTCTGAGAGGCAGTCTCTTTTTAAAAATGTATCCTCTGTGTGTGCACAAATGTGTGTGCATATGCTCACATATTGTGTGCTTGTTTGTGTGTACTTGTGCATATGTGCACTGTTGGGATATGAATTCATGCATGCATGTATGTTTGTGTGTATGCGTGCATTTGTATGTGTCACCTATTTGTGGGTGTGGGTATGTATTTGCATATGTATGTGCTTGTTTCATCTCTGTGTGTATATGTGCATGAAAGCATTTGTTTGTGTGTGTATGGGTGTCCATGGGGGCCAGAAGAGGGCATCATATCACTGGAGCATCTGGCGTTACCAGCAGTTAGGACCCACTTGAAATGAGTGTTGGGAACAGAGGCTAGTGGTCCTCTGCAAGAGCACCAAGTACTCTTAATCATAGAGCCGTCTCTCCGGTACCTGGCATCAACATTTAAAACCTGTAATACCTGGACTCAAGCATTTGGCTTTGGTGTTCCTTAATATTTAATAGAACTAAATGTGGAATGATATTTTTGTTATAGAAGTTTCAGTTATCAATGTGAAAATCTAGCACAAAGAAGACAATTTATCCACTTATCCTTGAGGTAAAAATAGCTATAAATACCTAAAAAGATCTTACCCATTCTAGATAACTGCATAATTACTTACTATCACACCACAGTCCACAGGAGCTGAGTGAACAACATTTATGTTCCAACCACTGCTTTTTGTAGATGCAAATGGTTATTTGGTCCTGAAGTCAGGATTTGAGACCCCTCCACAAGCAGCTTCCAGATTAGCAGTTGCTTTCAACTTCTCTGATCACCCAACAGGCTGAGGAATGAATCCTAAGTAGATTAAGCCTGTTAACCTGCTGCAGGCTCCTGTAGGAGTGGTTATCTGGTCCAGACCTGACAAGTAAGACACAAGAAAGTTTCAGTTTTCTGTTTTGTTTTGTTTTGTTTTTGTTTTTGTTTTTGTTTTCTTGAGATAAAGATAGAACTCTGTAAATAAAAAGCTGATTTTCCCGGCAGTTTCTTTACATCAGTGACACAATCTCATGAAAACAGGCCATAATAATAGCTGCAGTCCATTCGGTGTGTGAAGTCTCTGCTGGGTGTCCTCCTTTATCACTACCTGCCTTTTAAGAGAATATTTATTTTAAATTTTTGTTTATTTATGTTTCTTTATCAGCATATGCCTCCTATATGTGGGCACCTAAAGAGTCCAGAAGAGGGTGTCAGACTCCTTGAGGCAGGTGTTGCAGGGCTTTGGGTGCTGTCCAAGGAAGGTCCTAGGAACTGAAGTCAGGTCCTCTGGAAGAGCAACAAGATTTCTTAATTGGTGATCTGTTCCTCTGGCCATTCTATCTTATGTTTTTGAGACAGGTCTCTCAATGAACTTGGAGCAGTGAACTTGGATTTGGCAACACTGGTGGCCAATAAGATTCAAGAATCCTCTTGATGACCTCTACAGCACAAGGGTTAAAAGAACGTGACCCTGTGCCCAGCTTTTCACATGAAAGCAGGAATTTGAACTTCCGTTTCATGGCCAACACTTGGATGAACACGCAGTCTCTCTAGCCTGAGCTGTTTTTTCAGTTTTAGTCTCAACAGTAAATGACTTCTACAGTGGAACACAATGTCCAAATGCAAGCTTGTGACGCTTGGAGTCCTTAGAAGGTAGAATAATGCTTATTAAACATCAACATCCATTTCAGTTTCCTCACTTGAATTAACATGAGACTGAAATTTTCATATTTATGAAAAAGGTTTCTTCAGGGTTTCTGCAGTCTTGCTGTCCCTGAGGGAACAGCTGAACAGGAGGTGTGCTGTTACTAACTCTGCTGAATTTAAAGAAGAAAAACAGATACCTACCACACCTGAAGTCCCTCCCTGATCTTTCCATAATCCAAGCCAATATCTGAACAGAAGATCTTTGGCAGATTCCAGTAGGAAGAGGCTAATAATCCTATAATGTTCTCCAATGTCATATTTTTCAAAAAACCAATATGCAGTAAAAACAATTGATTTCCAGAGTTATTTTTTTATTATTATGTAACCTTTTCCTTAGCATCCTTTTATCCCTTTTGCACTTAAACCAGGATGGAAAGCACACTGAAAAACATCTCTAATATACTTTTTATTGGCATTTTTAATCGCACGTGTGCCTAGAGCCATCAGGGGGTATGTTGACTAGCAGGAAGAGGAAATGCACACAGCAATCACACACACACACAGGTAAACAGAGAGACAGTATGTGGGGGGGGGAGAGAAAGAGAGAACAGATCTGAAGTTTCTGCGTGAGAAATGTAGGATGCAGAATTGTTGCTCACTGTGAGAGGCAGAAGAAAGGATGCAGAAGATATCAGAAGAGAACTACAAATGCATTGATGACTCAATTTTTATTTTTTCTAGAATCTTTGAATTTATTTCTGTTCAGTAAAGTACACAAGTACTAAATTAGAAAGTTTGCAAGCCAATAGATTTATATTATTATAATTATGTGAATATATATACAATGTTGATAATGTATGTTCATGCTTAGTACTATAGAATCATGTGCATATATATATGTGTGTGTATGTGATGCACATGAGTTTCTATTGTCATGGTAAATAATTTCAATCATTTTCTATTAAGTCATTTCTCTTTGTTAAAATTATTAGAAACAACATGAATTGTAGATTAACTTAGTGTACTCTGATTTTGAGGGAGTCATGAAATAGAACTGCAACCAAACATGTCTAATATAAGAAGAATTTACTATGTGATTAATGTAGGTAAACATCTGTAGATGTGGGTACCATACAACACATCCTGAGGCTTAAGTCAAAAATACTCAGAAAAAAATGCATGCATTCTGTATATGTACATATTTTTGTAATTATTTTCTACATAACACATTATGAGGATTTTTATGCCAGTTGAATAGTTTTGGGTATCATAACTAACTAAAAATATTTCTGTGAGAATTGGTGCATAGGGTATATTCACATACCACCTCATTTCTTACAAGTGACTTGAGCATCCTCAGCTTTTCATAGCCATGTACTTGATGTCAAGGTAAAGCAGTCTCTGCAAACAACTCCATTCACAAGTACGTAAACTGGAGAATTTGCAATAAGAGTTAGTAGTGTAATCTATTTCAGTGGAATACATGTTAAGCAAGTCAAGCTAGAGTGCTGTATAGTGATGTAATTATGAGATTGGAGATATAAAGCTAGATCTAGATGCACATAGACATTATAGTTAAGAGAGAAGATAGGTGTCCATGTAAAATAAAGGCCAAAACAGGAAAAATAACAGACAAGGCTTACAAACCTTTGTTTACAGGCCAAGGCAGGTCAGCTCTTTGCTTTGACACAACACATGGCTATGAATTGCTTTTATGTTTAAAATACTCTTAAATAGTACCTTGTAGCATATGAGAACTACATACAATATCCCATTGTGCCTGAAAATGTTTGTGTATTAAGCTGCCTTCACACTAGATATAGAGCTGGGGAGTTTTCAGAGAAGTTACAAGAACCTACACATGTGTCTCAGTAATACAGAGCCTTCCTGGCATGATAAAGCTCCAGGGCTCAATCTCTCAACCTGGGAAAACAAAAAAGGACAAAGCGTAAATATTAAAAGCTGGGTATGGTGGCATGCACCAGTAATCCTAGCTCTGAAGGCAAACACAAGTCCCTATAGGTTTCTAGCCTTAGCTATCAAAATCTGTGATAGCCAGATTCAAGAGACACCCTCTCTCAAAAATCAAAGTGGGGTTGAACAGAGGGAGTCATGGATAAATCACTTTCCACACAACTATGAAGACTGGGATTCAAATTCTTGTTAAAGCCTATAGTGTGGTGAGTGGTAGGCCACCTGTAATCCTGAGTGTAGGAATGCAGAGGATCCCTGGGGAAAGCTGGCAGGAAAGTTCCATTTCAGAAATCATATCTCACTAAATAAACTGAAGAGGAACTAAAGATGACACCCCAAATTCAACATACACAGGCATCATATTCACATGTTAAAAAATAAATTAAAAATAATTGAAAACAAACCAAACCAAAGCAGAAATCTTGTAAGAAACAGCACGTGAGCTTGAGCTGTGCTTTTACCACATGTAAATGCAGGTGTGCACACCTGCATTGAACTCAGTTCAATGATTGAACTAAGTTCACAAGGTTTTTTATTAAATTTTTATTTTTTATATTAATTACAATTTATTTACTTTGTATCCCAGCTGTAGCCCACTTCCTCATTCCCTCCCAATCCCACTGTCCCTCCCTCATCTCCTCCCTGCCCCTCTCTAAATCCACTGATAGGGGAGGTCCTCCTCCCCTCCCATCTGACCCTAGCTTATGAGGTCTCATCAGGACTGTCTGCAATGTCCTTCTCTGGCCTAGCAACGCTGATCCTCCCTCCGGGGGAGGGAGCAAGTCAAAGAGTCTGCCATTGAGTTCATGTTCACCAGGTTTGAAGCAAGGGTGTTTCCTGTTGTTCCTCACTGAGCCATCTCCCCAGCCCAGTTCCAGTTTTTGAAATAAGACCTTGAAATATGTCATATGCTGTGGAATAAGTATAATAACAAACCAATCTCTCACAGTTAAAACATTCAGCCTGCATATGTAAATTTGAATATAGTAAGTTGCATTTTCATTTCAAAACACTGTCAGTTTTCGTCGTTTTAAAAGATTATTTCCTAGAATGGTTTCTCTCTTCTGGGCATGAGTGTTGATTACTGGGAGATTCCCTCTTCTGAGCATGTGTGTTGACTACTGGGACTGCCTTTCTGAGACCTTGACTGTGGCGCAATGTCACTGTGCACTCGTATCTCAATGTTTGTGGTGTCATACATGCAATTTACAGAAATAACTCCCATATACATCTTTTGGTATATGCATACATGCATGTGTGTGTGTTGGTGTATATGTGCTTGCATGTAAGTTCATGTTGAGGCTGGGGTTTGGCATCAGCTGTTTTCCTCTGTCATTCTCCACGTTATTTTCTGAAACAGTTTCTCACTGAACCTGGGTTTTTCCTACTCAGCTAGCCTGACAGGCCACAAATCTAGTAATGCTCCTGCCTCTGCTTCCCCGCCACGGGGAAGCCGTGTGCCATATGCCACAGCACTGACTTTGCTACACTGTTGGCTAGAGACTTCGACACTCAGATCTTCACATTTGCATAGCAAGCATTTGATCAACTGAACCACCTCCCCAGACGAACCCATGTACATTTATTCTTTTAAAATTCTTTAAGGCATTGTGACCCATTTACTTAAAAGATGCCTGTTGGCTTAAATTTTTCAACGAACGTACTTTATTTAGAGTTCATAAGCACTTCCACCTCCTTTCCAACCCACTGTCCAGAGTTAAAGGAAAAAGAATGTTATCAGGAAAAGGGGGTTGTAGACCTTTTTACAAGTAGTTCTTTGGGCTGAGTCCAACTTCTTTGTCAGGATACCAGTAGGACATTCCAAATGCCAAAACCAAATAGCAACACAAATCAGCATGATTCAGCAGATCAGGACAAGTCATTGAAAGCCGAAATACTCAGCTGGATTTCCTTGAGAATTTCTCTGGAAAGTTTCTCTCTGTAAAGTGAAGTATCAAAGAACTAAGACCAGCATAGTGATGTCTATCCAGAAAACATTGTCTCACTGTCAGTGGGCTTCTATTTATCTCCTCTCCTCAAAGTCCACCCAGAGATGTTTTCATCTGGCCAAAATCATGGCCCTAGCACAAGACAACTTGGAGCAAAACATTATGACATCGTGTGCTCTCTGACAAGACAACTTCCAGCAAAACATGATATTACACAACTGAGTCATCAAAGAAACCAGAAATTTCCACTTCACCTACTCTGCCTCTTATTCCATCCATACCATTATGTTTTATGGCCAAAAAATTCCTGCAGTTTATCTCATTTTTTTTTGACTGACTTTTCACCTGGATCAAAACAAGAACAGTCCAAAATATGGGCAAGCAAACAAAGAAAAAAAACAGGAAAGTTCACAAATAGTTATGATTTACCATGTTCTCTGTTTGACAACTAATAACAATCATTTTCAATGGTTAGAAGAAAAAGAACAAGCCACTAGAAAGCTACACTTGGAAGATGACCTATGGCAGAACCTTGAGGTATGAAAGAATTACTGTGTATGTTGCTTAAAAAAGAGGAAGCAGCATTTTCACAGGAACAGATGCAGATTCGCTTGCAGCTTCCAAATGAACCAGAGTCGGGGGTTAGTAATTGCTACAAACTCTGACACTTAGGTGATTGTTAATACTGATCATCAGCTCTTCAGGAGCTAGAATCACCTAGGAGACAAATCT
The DNA here is from genome assembly GCA_028658305.1 of Pachyuromys duprasi. Taxonomy (NCBI): domain Eukaryota; kingdom Metazoa; phylum Chordata; class Mammalia; order Rodentia; family Muridae; genus Pachyuromys; species Pachyuromys duprasi. Next base: position 50,992,239 of record CM053748.1, read on the forward strand.
CTGAGCTGCCTGTGAGGGAATTTCTTTTCTGTTGTGCTTGTTGAGGTAGGAAGACTAATCCTCACCCTGGCTGATGCCATTCCATAGCTATGGTTCTGGACTGAACACTTATTGTGAGTAGAAATAAACTTTTCTGCTATTTTCTTAGGGGAATGAGAATAATAATTAATGTAACACAACACTGACCATATTTGTTTTGAGACACTCTAAATTTCATATTTCATAGTTCTTTTGATCATTTCTTGTAAATAAAAAATATTCTCACCAATGTAGCAGGAGATGTGGGAATTGGGATTCTCGGAATTAAGATGGTTGTTGGCCTTTTGCTTGTTTTCTCCTCCACTCAATGTCCATCCCATTTGTTCATCCAAACCAGCATTGATAATATCCACCTGGATCCTCCTTCCTGTATATCCTCCCTCGGAGTATAGATTTCAGCATGACCTGCCTATCCTAT
>CM053748.1:50993195-51008211 GCA_028658305.1 Pachyuromys duprasi
GGGGGGGGTCTGATAAAATAGGTGAACTAAGATCTACGAGGATTGTTTCTAACACTTTACATAAAATAGTAAAACTTATGATACTGGGATTCTATGGTAGGTTTATTGGGTACATATTATGTTTTCACCTCATTTTAGGTATGGAAAAGAGTAGACAAATATTTAAATTAGTTTTATGTCGAATCAAACGTTATTCTATAAGTTGGGGTTGGGGTAAACAAATTCATGGCTCATGCCTGAGGGACTCACTTAATATTCACTGTTAGTTAAATGATTACATAGGACTATACCAACTTACAGCACACCCTAATTGCATGTGTTTTTCCTCCCTTACACAGTAAAGTGTCATGAGTCTCACCAGGTCAGTTGCCATTGTATTCCAGTGGATAAACAGAACATCTAAAAAGTGGGTAATGAGTAAAATCCTTTTTATGCAAGCATAAAGACCTGTCTTCTGATTCCAAGTAGTCCTGTGGTCACCTGTAATCTTAGCACTAGAAAGATGGAGACAGGAAAAATCTCAGATCTCATTGACAAATGACTCCAGCCAATAAGTGAGTACCAGATACAACGAGTGACTGTCTGAAAACTTAAGGTACAGCATGATAGAGGAAAGAGATCCACTGGTCACTTCTGCTTTTTACATGTACATACAAGTTTACTACAGTTCCACAATGTAAATAAACAAAAAAACAAGCACACACGCACAGAGTGTGTGTAAGAGAGAACATATAAATATATATTTTCTACACATTTCCTTCTTATTTAACAATTTTATTTTGTGAACAATGACTGTTTTCTGAAAAATTAATACACGATAAGTAAATGGCAATAGCACATCCTCTAACAGAATTTAGAGCTAAAGGAACCACATACAATAAGGCCTTAAATACATGCAAGTGTATGAGTTGTAAATATGCCTTAAATGTTAGGGACATTTGCTGCTCCTGTAGATAACTCATATTTGGTTCCCAGCACCCATATGGTAGCTTACAAACATCTTTAATTCTAAGATCAAGAAAATTTTTTGTGGAAATGTTGGTTTATGATATGTAAACATGGTTTTGTTTTAATCCCAGGTGTGAGCTATGGGACTGATTCTGATTGTCCACAGGAGCAAACTATTTGCCTTCTGCAAGCTCTAAGAAGGATGCTTTGACAGCTGCAAATAGTTTAAATCTGAGGACTCCTAGGGAGAATAAATGCCAGTGCGAGAAGAGAATCATGCCAGAAAAACAACCCAGAAGATGGTGATGTTTAAAATCCAGCACGGCAATCTTTGACTGGACCTACCTCTAAAGAGAGCATGAGTAAAAATCAAAGGAACTGATGAATGTTTTGGCTTGTTGATAGGCATCCTTCAAAAATATAAACAAGAATCCAGTGTTGCCACTGAAGGCAAAAGAGACTCCACAGATTGAAGTTCGGGTTGAAGAAGAGAGATAGCAAGTTGGACATGAGAGAAGAGAACTGTTTGAGGAGAGACAGGATACACAGAAAGAACTGCAGCTTCTGATATAGAAGGTTGAGCTTGCACAGCTGCAAGAAGAATTGAATGAGCATAAAGCCAAGATAATTAAGTATATAAGAACAAAGATAAATCCCCAATTGTTTTATATTCCTGAAAGAATGTGTCCAGCTACCCAAAAGCAAATAGAAGAGTCATAGAGAAAAAAAATGAATGCTTTATTTGAAAATAGACACATTGAACTTGCATAACAAATAAATAAAATGTCAGCTAGGCCTAGAAGACAACCAATGACGGAAAAAGAGTGTCCTGTGGTGCATAATGAAAAATGTTTACATACCTTAAACCAAAATGTCCACAACAGAATTTGATGCTCAGTTCTGGACTCCAGAAACACTGAATCTTTCAAAAGCTATAAAAGGGAAGTAGAAATTAAAAACTAATTTATTTATTAGAGAAATATAGAAAAAATAGAGTTTTATCTCTGAACCTTCCTGCCATCATACTTCCCATGCTTTTGCCTCCAGTGCCATGTTCCATCTTTGGAACCCACTATCAGATCAGAAAAAACAAACAAACAAAAACAGAACCCCAAAATAACAACAACAAAAGCCATCTTAACATCTCTTCTTGCTCAGTACATAACTTAACATGAGCTAAATTTTATTACAATAAACCTTAGCCATGAAGTAAATAGTATACATGCAAATGTATCCAGGTTAATCAGCATGGCAGTGACTTTGGTAGAAAATTCTGGGGGATAATCAGCATTGAACATGTCATTGGCCCCTGGTACCTACTATAGGTAAAGCAACCTTCAGCTGTATGGAATCTCTGAATGCTACAATGAAGTCGCATGTGGCAAGTATGTTCCTTGAGCTATCTAGGTTGATCTAATACCCTAGACCATAGATTTTATTCCATTAAGTACCTTTGTCCAGGCCTTGAGGCCAGATACCTTTTGTGTTAGTCAGCCTCATGCAAGTGGCTACTGGGTAAAAGGCAACTACACAGAGGGAGCTGAGCTGTTTGACTCTGTCCCAGATATGGTATGGAAGAAGGCCAGGAACACTAAGTCTCTGAAAAGTTTCAGTTGACCCACTGACTGGGTGGAAGAACAGACTTGGAGAAGACACCCTGTTCATCAACAAAATCCAAACTGCATCATAAACATCTTCAGTGTAGAGTTCAGACCCAAAGTGTTCAACACCGTAGTTGAACCTTACCTTTCTGTCCAACAGTTGGTAGAGAACCCTGATGAAATCTACTAAATTGATAGATAATGTCTGTGATACCTGTTTCTATACCTTCAAAATCATCCCACTAACCTAAAAGGTTCTAAACTACCCCACTCAGTCATTATGCTTGGAGTTACCACCTACTTCCACTTCCCTGGCTAGCTCAGTGCCTGGTGCCCTTCCTGCAACTACATTTCTTCATATCAAGCTTATCCCCTTTCACTAGCCATGGAAGCCAGGAATATCAGGCCCTTATTACTACCCAGCAGGTTTTTGATGACAAAAACATGATGGCTTCCTATGGCTCCCAGCATGTCTGTTGTCTTACATAGACAAATATCCTTAAAAGAAGTTGATGAGCTAATGCTCAGTGAAGAATGAAAAGAGCTCCTGCTTTGTGGAATGAACCTTCAGTGAAGTCAAGAAACCTTTCTGAAACATCCTACCACATGGTCTCAAGATGGCAGTCATCTCCATCAGCAACAGAACAGCCATCCAGGACTTATTGAAGTGCATCACAGAGCAGTTCACAGCAATGTCCTGACAGAGAGCCTTCATACACAAGTATAAAGAAGAGGACATGAAATTTACCAAAGCTGTAATCAACACACATGACCTTACATGAGTATCAGCTGCACCAGAATATCACCACAGTCAACAATCATTGGATTAGATGGTAGAAGAGTTGATCCAAAGTAGAGTCTGTCATCACCTTAGGCTTTTCAAATCGCCCTGCTTTCTTCTGGAGCCATTTTCTCCTTCAGAGAATTTCTTTCTCCTACTTTCATTCTGTTTTATTCTGTTTGTTTGTTTGTTTGTTTGTTTGTTTATCTGCTTCATGTTGGGGAATGAAGGGTGTCTAACATGTAAAATTGTGCAATGTATTTCTTCTACCTATTCTGACAAATCTAGATTTCTACCATTCTGAGTTACTTTATTTCCTGGTACCCACTTCTTCTAAGTATCCTGTTAATATTCTCCAGAAAACTGAGTCTGTTCCAGAATATTTTTGAATCAGCTCACTGATGAAAACTCATACAATGGCCACTGTCCTGAGGCTAAGTTGTGTATGAGTGAAACACAGGTGGAAAGGTAACAGATAGAAGTTAGTAGAACTCCCGATCTGCCTGGCCTGCTCGTGACACAGTCCATGGACATAGCAGAGGTGAGCAGCATGTGGACTCTGACCCACATCTTGTGACACCCTGAAGAGGCTAGTGGGCGATCTGAGCAGCATTCACCTTGGAGTCCTACAAGTTGCCTACATCCAACTTGCTTGACCATCAGGTACCACTAAGACAACTAAAAACAGAGATACCAGGTGGTTATATGCCAGCATAAGAACATAAGCCACAAAACCCAGGGCCATAAAATGCCACAGAAAAACAATTCTATTATAGCAAACCCTGGAGATACTCTCACATCTTAAATTCGAGAAAACAGTCTTTAATCTGAGGTGATGAAAATGATAGAGGCCTTAAAAGAGGAAAATAAATCCCTGAAATAAATACCAGAAAACACAATCAAGCTGGTGAGGAACTGAATAAATCCTTAAAAGAAATACAGGAAAATAAAATCAAATGGGTGAAGGAAATGAATAAAACTGTTTAAGACCTAAAAATGGAAATAGATACAATAAGGAAAACACAATGTGAGGCTGCCATTGAGATGTAAAACCTGGAGAAGACAATAGAAATGACACACACAAACATCACCAACAGAATCCAAGAAATATAAGAGATGAAATCTCAGGTTTAGAGGTACTTTTGAATAGATTGATATGCCAGTCAAAGAAAATGTTTAATCTAAAAAGTTCCTGACACAAAATATCCAGGAAATCTGAGACACTATTAAAAAAAAAAAAAAACAAGCCTAAGAATAAAAGGAATAGAAGAAAATTGGATTCCCAGCTCCAAGGCCCAAAAATTATTTTCAACAAAATCATAGAAGAAAACTTCTTAGCCTAAAGAAAGATAGGCCTATAAACATACAAAAAGCTTACAAAATACCAAATAGATTGGACCAGAAAAAATATCCTCCATGGAACAGAATTACACCTGACTTCTCCCAAAAAAACTATAGAAAAAAAGTAAAGCCAGAAATTTCTAGACAAATATCTTACAGACAACAAAGAGACCACGGATATCAGCCCTGGCTACTGTACTCAGCAAAACTTTTAATCACCATAGAGAGAGAGAACAAGATATTCCAGGATGAATTTTAAACAGTACCTAACAATAAATCCAGCCCTACAGATGATACTGGAAGGAAAACCCCAACCCAAGGTGGCTAACTACAAAATTAACTCAAAACACTCAGTAACCCTCCTATATACAGAAGACAAATGGGCTGAGAAAGAAATTAGGAAAACAACACCCTTAACAATAGCCACAAATTACATAAATTACCTTGGTGTGAGTCTAACCAAGCAAGTGAAAGATCTGTATAACAAGAACTTCATGTCTCTGAAGAAAAAAATTGAAGAAGATATCAGAAGATGGAAAGACCTCCCATGCTCAGGATTGGTAGTTTTAACATAATAAAAATGGCCATCTTACCAAAAGCAATCTATAGATTCTATGCAATTCCCATAAAAATACCAACACAATTCTTTACAGACTGTGAAAGAACAATTTGCAACTTCATATTGAAAAGCAAAACAACAACACCACCAAATATCCAGAATAGCTAAAATAATCCTGTGCAATAAAAGATCTTCTGGAGGTATCTCCATTTCTGATCTCAAGCTGTACTGTAAAGCAGAATTAATGAAAACTGCATGGTACTGGCATAGAAATAGACTGGTGGGTCAATGGAATTGAATCAAAGACCCAGAAATAAACCCACACACCTATGGACACCTGATTCTTGACAAAGGACCCAAAACCATACTATGGAAAAAAGACAGCATCTTCACTAAATGTTACTACTTTAACTGGAAGTCTACATGCAGAAAAATACAAATAGATCAATATTTACCTTCTTGCACAAAATTCAAATTCAAGTGGATCAAAACCTCAATATAATTCCAGATACACTAAATCTGTTAGCAGAGAGTGCGGGAAGAGCCCCAAACTCATTGACACAGGACAACTTCCTGAATAAAACACCAAGAGCTCAGACTCTAAGATCAACAATTTATAAATGGGGCCTCATGAAACTTAAAAGTTTCTGTAAGGCAAAGGACACTGCCTATAGAAAAAAACAACAGCCTGCAGACTGCAAAAAGATCTTCACCAACCCTATCCATCACAGGGCTAATAAGCAAAATAATAATATAAAAACTTCAAGAAATTAAACATCCAAAAAACAAATAGTCCAATAAAAATGGGGTACAAAGCTAAACAGAGAATTTGCAATAGAGGAATATCAAATGGCTGAGAAACATTTAAAGAAATGCTCTATGTTATTAGTTATCATGGAAATGCAAATCAATATGACCTGAGATTGCATCTTACATCTGTCAGAATGGGTAAGAAAAAAAAGAAAAAACCCTCAATTGACAGCATATGTTGGTAAGGTTGAGGAGAAAGGAGAGCACGCCTCCATCACTGGTGGGAATGTAAACTGGTATAACCACTTTAGAAATCAATTTGACGCTTTCTCAGAAATTGGGAGAGCTCTGCCTTAAGACCCAGCTATTTCATTCCTGGGCATATACCAAAATGATGCTCTACTGTACAACAAAGACATTTATTTGCTCAGTTACATTCATAGCGGCTTTACTGGTAATGCCCAGAAACTGGAAACAACTGAACTGAAGAAAGTTTAAAGAAACTGTGGTACATCTCCATAATGGAATACTACTCAGTTTTAAAAACAAGGACATCATAAAATTTGCAGGTGAATGGATAGATCTGGAAAGGATCATCCTGAGTGAGGTTACCCAGACCCAGAATGACAAGCATGGTATGTACTCATTTATAAGCAGATATTAGCCATATAATACAGTATAGCTGTATTATAAACCACAGATCTGAAGATGCTAACTAACAAGGAGGACCTTAGGAAGGATGCTTAATTCTCATTCAGAAGGGCAAAATGAATTGACACCTGAAGCAGTTGAAGAAAGGGAACAGGGTCTGAGCCTACCATAGATGTCCTCTGAAAGACTCTATCCACTAGGGCATCAAAGCAGATGTTGAGAATCACAACTAGACATTGTGCAAAATGCAGAAGGTCTTATGAAAGAGTGGGGGAATAGATGGGTCGAGAGCATGCAGTACCTACAAAAGAAGACCAACAGAGCCTATAAATCAGAACCAGGTGGGCCTGCAAAGACTGAGGCACCAACCAAGGACCAGACATGGAGAGATCCTAGGACCCCTGCTCAGATGTAGCAGATAGGCAGCTCAGTCTCCATGTGGATTTACAAGTAAGGATGCTGTCTCTGACATGGACTATGTTGCCTGCTCCTGCATCACTTCCTCCGGGCAGGTGGTATTGCCAGACCACAGACGAAGGGGATGCATCCAGTACTCATGAGACTTGGTAGGCTATGATCAATTGATAGGGGAGTAGGTCTCCCCTTTCTTAGGACTAAGTAGTGGAATGGGAGAGTGGGAGGAAGGATGAATAATTTTTTTAAAATATTAAATTAAAAAAAATGACAGCCTAGGTTACACAGAGAAACCCTGTGTTGAACCTCAACCCACCAAAAAATTCAAAACAAAACAAAAAGCATTACTACTAAATTTTTGAAACAATTATTTCCAGAGAATGTTTTTTCTTTTGTGTTTGCTGAGTCTACCCATCTCCCTGTCTTTGCTTCCTATAATTTGTAGCATAGAGATGCTCACCTTACTTTCACTATCTGGGAACCACTCATCAGTTCACCACTCACCAGTAGGGGGAAAACTTGATTTCTTTTGCATATTTGAAATTCCAGAAAAAAAATGACATTTCCATTTTCTTTATTAGAAAATCTGGCCAGTAGACTTTAAGCCTTATTTTTTTGGTTGGTTTCCAGCAGTTTTTCACTGAGCAAAGATGACAATTAGATTAGAAATAAATTTATAAATACCCATTATGTACTTCTACATTCGTTAGATTGAATGCTTTCTGGATAGATGTTGTGCATGAGGGAAGCATGGGTCCAACTAATTCTTAGACATTTTGTATGGAAACTTTACTTATTTCAGCTGCTTTTGAACTATTTGTATACTTATTGTTAACATTTACTCCACTTTTAAACAGAAATTATCCGACTCCAGAGCAATGGTTTAGGGATAAATGAGGAGGGTGCAGCTCCACAGGATGCTCTAACAGAGCATGCGCTATATAGAACTTTACCCGGCTCTACCTGTGAGGTTTAGGTCTTTCTGCTTTGATTTAGACACAGGGATTAGTTGATTATCAACATGAACACTTGAGAGTAGGGCATTGGTGGCTTTGTTTTCTTCATACAAGTGTTCATTTTGCAAAGAAGTAGTTCAGGGACACATCGATGAAAGCGTTCCAGTATTTTTTTTTCTTTTGTCAGTATCCACTGATGCAAGCTTTTTAGAGCTAATGCTGACACAGTTACAAACTATTGTTTAATGTGTAGGTGATAGCTAAGGTTTTAGCTAAAGAAACTTCTACATGTGGATACTATTAGACATCCAGACAGCTTGGCTACCAAACAGGGTGTGAACTAAGGAAGGTAGAGAAAGAGAAATAGACTCTGCCTGTTTGAAACTCAGTAACAAAGCAATTTGCTGAGTACGGAGATGAGAAGTATCTCCTTGCATGGAAGAAGAGCTTTCCACTACAGTTATGGGAGAAATAGGTATTTACAGTTGTCAGATGTGAGATTCAAAAAGACATGATGAGAACGGTTAGTGGGTGTGCCTGTTGTTTTTACTTCGGCTTGGACAAAACACAGAGGAAGACTATAAAAGACAGTCCTGATGAGACCTGATAGGCTGGGGTCAGATGGAAGGAGAGGAGGACCTCCCCTATCAGTGGACTGGGGAAGGGGCATGGGAGTAGATGAGGGAGGGAGAGAGGGCAGGATTAGGAGGGGATGAGGGTGGGGTTACAGCTGTGTTACAAAGAGAATAAATTGGAATAAATACAAATACAAATACAGAGGAAAGAGTGTAGGTAGTCTTAACTTTATATCACAAATTTGAATTATTTGTGGTTACACTTGCTTTCTTTCTTCACAAGTCTTTACACATAGTTTCAGTGTAGAAGGTAGAAGTCTCCAAACTGGTAGACTTAGAGATTAGCTTGGAGGAGAAAGCAGTTCCACACATAGTGCTTCTTTGACTCTCTCATGTAATCTTGCTCTCTTTCTGTGTTTGTGTGTGTACATGTGTGCGAATGTGAGTGAACATGTGTCATGGCACATGCATGGAGGTTAGAGGGCAATCCCTGACCTCACCACCACCTATTTGAGACAGATCTCTTTATTGTTGCTGGTGTACATGCCAGGCTACCGGGGCCCCAATGTTCCAGGGATTCACCTGTTTGTACCGTCCATCTTGTTCCAAGAACACTTGTATTCTCCATATATGCTACTGTGTCTGGCTTATAGGGGTTCTGTGACTTTTAATTCAGTTCTTCTTGCCTGTGGGCAAGTGCTTTACCCACTGAGCATCTATTCATCCCCAGTTTCGCAAACTCAAATTCCTAAGGATCAGAGATACCCGTGACATTTGAATGATGTCTGTAGTAAAGGAAGCCATCTTAAAAGTGTTATTAAAAATTTAAACATACAGATCTTTTATTTTGTTCTTTCACACAAGTACTAATCATTCATTGTCTCTAAAGCCAACACTAGTTAACAAAATTACAGAAATCAAATAGGGTGAGAATAGAAATGCTAAAATTTTTATTCTGAGCAGTACAATTTTCACAGACATATTCAATTCCAAACCCATTTCAGAATGTCTCAAATATATATGTTGAATGGATAAATGGAACAATGTCTGAGATTTTCTTTAGGTCCTAAAATCTTCACAAGGGAATGAGTTGTTCTGTTAAAAAACTAATCAACAAATATTGGCAGATGTCTTTCTATCCTCTGTGCTTAGAGTGTGAGTGTTCTTTGAGTCTAGAGGAAAAGCTTGTTCAAAGTAGAAAAAGGGGAGAACAAGTTTACCCCTATATTTCTTGCTATTGTTTAGGGGGCAAAACAGGAGGCATATGTAACTGCCTGGAATGTTCCCCACATTTTAGGGGCCATGACCCAGTCCAAAGCAGAATTTGATCTTCAACATAGTAAAGAATTTCAGGACTGACAAGTGTGAAGCTGACTTGGGATTATATATGGATGTTTCATATAGATTTAAATGCAAAGGTTAAGGGAAAGAGGCAGAAAGAAAAACACACAGAATGGGTATGTACTTCTCTAAGTATCACCTTCAATGTACATGCAGTTGTCCTATAGACCAATGGATTTTAAAGTTACTAACCTCAGCCAATGAGAAAGGAATCAAAGTACAATCATGGGTTTTTTCCTGAGTGGCATCTGGTAAGACTGTGATTAGCAAGTTCAAACTCTAGATCATGGGGAGGCAGAAGCTTAGGGTATGACTACTGTTAACAGAGTTCACAGTCTTGCGTGAGAGTCCCAAGAAACATCGGTAGAAAGGAAGGGGTTCCTGTTGATAGTCATGAAGAGTCAGATGCTGTGAGAGTTGATGCTAAGTGTTTACTTGACAGACTGGAACATCACCTGGTACTTAGACCTCTAGACATGCTGGTATGGAAGCATTTCGACTAGGATAATTGATGTAGAAAGACAAATCTTAATTGTGGGCAGCACCATTCAGGGGCAGAAACTCGTAGAACATTTGAAGTGGAGAGAATCAACAGAGGAGTAGCATTCATTCATTAATTCATTCATTCACTCATTCATTCATCTCTCTCTGCTTTCTGATATGGCTGTATTGTAACCAAGTGCTTTAGGTTCCCTTCTTGGCTTACCCACCATGATCGACTGTGCCTTGCACTTTGCACCAGAGAGTTGTTTTTCTCCCTTAAGTTTCTTTGTCAGAGTATTTTATCTAAATAGAGAAAAAAAGGAAACTAAGGCAGACTCTACACTTGATTCACTGGTATTTTAAAATAAAAGATCTATATACAAAAGCAATATTGTCAGTATGCCAAGAACACTTACAGAAAATGTTGATCATGTTTTGAGTTTTTTCTCCCCATCTGGTAAGAGATTTCAAGCAGACTTTTTGGTCAGACTTTTCCTTTCCTTTTTTATGTCTTCAGATTTTTCTCTGATTTCTACCCTGCCTCATCTCTGTCACAACTTGTAGTTTTATCATTTCATCTTTGAGACCCAGGATAAGACCACATCTCCTCTTTTCATGTCCTCATTGTCCCTGCCTACCAGTTTGTGTTCCATTAACACTAAATTGGCTTTATTTATTATTTTAGGGAGCTCATAAAATTAAGAGTAAACATTAATCAATTAATATCCACAAATTCAAGCATTTCTAAAATGAATGTTTTCCACAATTCCTTACATAAGATCAAGTGAGTACGGTAAATATTTTTCAAATAAATAAAATCGGTGGCAATGGTAATAATCTCTAGAAAGTAACTATGGGATATGCATGCATTTGCACATTGCTCAAAGTGTTTGTATGTGTGTGTGTGTGTGTGTGTGTGTGTGTGTGTATTGGGGCAAAGGATCCAGCTTAGGGCCTCACATTCTATCATTGGGCTATACTTCCAGCACTAGGGTACTCATACTATGTTACTCTTTCATGCTACTTTGGTATAGTGTTTAATAACAAAATTATTCCAAATTTAGATATGACTATAGGAAAAATGGCCTAAATGCAGAATCTTAAAATCATGTACAGATGACCATTATAGATTTTTTTTTCACAATTAACAACAAATATAATACATTTGTAATTCTCAATTTGGCAAATGCATTTTGTATACTCATACCATGTAATTTTACACAACTGATAGTAATTATGGAAAAATGACTTTAAAATTTAGCAGCTTGCTGAAGCGAAATTAGCATATAATAAGGATTCAAGGCTTAATAGTAATATGTGCATTTTCTGTGTACACAAACAATTAGATGGGCAAGAAATCACTTAGCTAGATATGCTAGAATGGAAGATTTGTACAGTTTTTCTGTCATAAAAGTTTTATGTCTGTTCAAACAGTTAACTTAAAGTCTAGAAATGGGAGACCACAGAGGAAAAGAAAGGCATTGATGAAGACCAAATGAATTAGTATTGCGATTCTAATTATCTGGGGTTGGTGACACAAAGTCAATCAAGGAATCAAATAACCTCATGTGAGAATTAACAAGAGGAAACAGGATTTCATTGCAGGTTTTCTGTGAATACTATCACAAGTAAAATGTGTGAACAACAAAAGAACATACGCAAGCTTAAGACTGATCAGACTGCATGCATGGTACTTGGTTGGAGTATCAGTCTCAGGAAAGACCCATGTGCTCAGATTTTTTGGTTCTGTTACTCTCCTGTGGAGTTCCTGTCCTCTCCCTATCTTACTATTTCCTACATCTTTCATAAGATTCCATGTACTCTGCCCAATAGTTGGCCATAAGTCTCAGCATCTGCTTTGATATTCTGCAGGGCAGAGCCTTTCAGGGGCCCTCTGTGACAGGCTCCTAGCTTGTTTCCTGTTTTCTTCTTGCAGTCCAGTATCCAAGTGGGTTCCATAATAATGGGAACAGGGACTGTCTCTGACATGAACTGATTGGCCTGCTCTTTGATCAACTCACCCTGATGGGGGAGCAGCCTTAGCAGGCCACAGAGGAAGACAATGCAACCACTCCTGATGAGAGCTGATAGACTAGGATCAAAAGGAAGGAAAACCTCCCCTATCAGTGGACTTGAGGAGGGGCATCTGTGGAGAAGGGAGGGGAAGGTAGGATTGGGAAGGGAGGAGGGAAGGATTTATGAGGGGGATACAAACAGAATAAACTGTAATTAATAAAAATTTAAAAAAGACTGATCAGACTGATAGAGCAGGCTTCCTGTGACATGCTAAGCACACATGTGGGTGTAAGTCTGGGCTTCTTTAAACAGTCTCTAGTGAGCTACAAAGATGGACATGAGCCATTTTGCTGTGTGACCAAGACTCTGCTGTCCCTTGCTTATATCTATTACATGAAGGAATAACCTCACTATTTCAAAGGGCTTCCTGAATTCGTGATGGTGTGTGATATCAGTATGAGCCTAGACATAATTGTATAATTAATTAATTCATTAATTCACTTTGCATACTGATTGTAGTCCTCCCTCTTCTCCTTCTGGTCCTACCCATCCTGTTCTGACCCCCCCCCCCCGCCATTCCTCAGATAAAGGGAGCTTCTTCCAGACATAATTCTAAAGGGGTTTGACAGGACTAATCTGTGGTAGTTAATTTTGAATGTCAGCTTGAGTAGGTCTAGAATCAGCCAGGAGACAAGTCCATTGGCATGTCTGTGAGAGACTTGCTATGTTGGGTTCACTGAAAACCCATCATCACTATGGTGGAACCAATTCATGGGTGAGTGTCCTGGACTCAATAAAAAGGAGAAAATGAGCTTAGCTACTGTGCCATCTCTTTCTCTTCATGACTGGTTGAAATATGACTAAACACATTTTATTCCTGCCACCATGCCTTTCCCATCATGATGCACTGTACTCAAAACTGTGTTGCACCCTCCCTCCCAAGTTGCTTTTGTTAGGTATTGCATTTCACCAATGAGATAATTAAGGGATTTACCATTAGAATGATGACTTAGATAGAGACAGAATGACAGGGAGACAGAAGTCTTGAGCCTGTCATAGGCTGTTGGGAAGATTGTGTGCAGGAACAGGGACTCATCATAGAGATACACCTGTGTGAGAAGAAGGGAGAAGGACCAGCCCATGTGTTCTCAGAAATGACACATCTCAGCAGATTTTTTTTGGCCTGGTCTTATTTATTCTATCTGTACTTATAATAGATTTGTCATTTGTTTTGAATAACTTTGCGGATGAAATAATGTACCCAAAAGTAATTTTAAAATAACAGCACCTAACAGAGTAGTAAACTTACTCTCTCAACCAAGCTGTATACAGCAAACTAGTTGACAAAACAGAAAGGCAGTTGGTCATCATACCCTTCATTCACTGTAATGAGACCATGCCTAGTAATTCATTGTTGAAATCTCCAAATTGTAGGGAACCTTTGGAAAACATTATAAATTGGTGTTTTGGAAACATCACTCCATTTTGACCTAGAAATCTCCAGCTTGATGAATTGAATCTATAAGAATAATATTCTACAAATCCATCCATGCCAGGGGTTTATAATAAGCTAATTAAAAAATGAAGTAAGTATTCAGCTTTGACATATTGATTGGATGATCAGCAGTATTATGGATGAAATTATTTTTCTCTAAAAATTGTATAACTAGCTAGTTCTGTTTGTGCTTCTCTTTTATGTATCCCCCTCCCCCATGTGCGTCTGCACGTGTGTATGTGAGGGGCAGTATGATATGTCATCCTGTGTATGGATGCCTCAGGACAACATGCAGAGGTTGGTTCTCTCCTCCATCCATTGAAGTCTTTGGGGTGGAACTCAGGTTATCATGCTTGAGAGGCACCTTTACCAAATGACCCTGGAATTTCTTATTATTTATAGAGAAATCAAGATAGAAAATCATGAATGAAGAAGCTACATCTAATTGTGTAAACATTAGCAGGAATCTGTGTTTTTCTTTAAGTTACAAAAACTGTCTAGTTTCTTTTTTATATCCATGTTTATTTTTAATAAGAAACATAACATTTTTAATACACATGTGGTCATGTTTGCATATGAACACACAAACACACACACATACATATAAATTTAAAAATTAAATATATAAAGTGGAACATGGTAAAGAAAGACACATGGCATTGACTTTTGGTCTACACATGTACACATGCATATACATACAGACACACACAGAGAAACATTAATAATTAAAAATAATGTACTATGTTAATCCTACCAATCCATGAGCCGGGGAGATCTTTCCAACTTCAATATATTCTTCAATTTCTTTTTTCAGAGACTTGAAGTTTTTCTCAAACATATCTTTCACTTGCTTGGTTAGAGTCACCCCAAGGTACTTTATGTTATTAGTGGCTATTGTGAAGGGTGTTGTTTCTCTAATTTCTTTCTCAGCCCTATCGTCTTTGGTATACAGCAGGGTTTCTGAATTTTTTTGAGTTGATTTTTTATCTAGCCACTTTGCTGAAGGTGTTTATTGGTTGAAGGAGTTCTCTGGTTGAATTTTTGGGGTCATGTATACTATTGCATCATCTGCAAATAGGGATACTTTGACCTCTTCCTTTCAGAT
>CM053748.1:51008311-51043478 GCA_028658305.1 Pachyuromys duprasi
GGAGATGATCATGTCGTTTTTCTCCTTCAGTTTGTTTATAGGGTGGATCACATTGATGGATTTCCATATATTGAACCACCCCTGCACGCCTGGGATGAAGCCTACTTGGTCATGGTGGATGATATCTTTTATGTGTTCTTGGATTCGGTTTGCAAGTATTTTATTGAGTATTTTTGCATCAATGTTCATAAGAGAAATACGTCTGAAGTTCTCTATTTTGGGGGGGGTCTTTGTGTGGTTTAGGTATCAAGGTGACTGTGGCTTCATAGAATGACTTTGGTAATGTTCCTACTGTTTCTATTTTGTGGAACAGTTTCAAGAGAATTGGAGTTGGCACTTCTTTGAAGGTCTCATAGAATTCTGTACTGAATCCATCTGGCCCAGGGCTTTTTTTTTTTTTTTTGGAAGGGAGGCTGTTGATGACTGCTTCTATTTCCTTGGGGGATATAGGTCTATTCAATTTTTCTAGCTGATCTTGACTTAATTTAGGTAGATGGAATCTCTCAAGAAAACTGTCCATTTCATTTAGATTTTCAAATTTTGTGGCATATAGGCTTTTGTAGTAAGATCTAATGATTGTTTGGATATCCTCAGTGTCTGTTATTATGCCCCCCTTTTCATTTCTGATTTTGCTTATTTAGATAGTGGAAACCTTTTTGTTAGGTCAGCTAAGGGCTTGTCTATTGTGTTGATTTTCTCAAAGAACCAGCTCTTGGTTTGAATAGTTTTATTTGTTTCTAATTGATTGATTTCTGCCCTGAGTTTGATAATTTCCAGCCGTCTGCTCCTCTTTGGTGTATCTGCTTCTTCTTTTTTTTTTTTTTTTTTTTTTTTTTTTTTTGTAGGGCTTTCAGTTGGGCCATTGAGTTGCTTGTATGAGAAGTTTCAAATTTCTTCTTGTAGGCAGTTAGTGCTATGAACTTTCCTCTTAGCACTGCCTTCATTGTGTCCCATAAGTTTGGGTATGCTGTGCTTTCATTTTCATTGAATTCTAGGACCATGTATGGATATAACCTAGAACCCCTGCTTGAATGAAGCAAATGAAAGCTCAGTATCCAAGTGGGTACCCTAGTAAGGGGAACAGGAACTATTTCGGATATGAACTCAATGGCTGGCTCTTTGACCACCCCCCCCCCGCCCCGGAGGGAGTCGCACCCTTGCTAGGCCACAAAAGAGGACAGTGCAGCCAGTCCTGAAGAGACCTGATAAGCTAGAGTTAGATGGAAGGGGAAGAGGTCCTCTGCTATCAGTGGGCTTGGAAAGGGGCAGGGCAGAGATGAGAGAGGCATGGCACAGGATATGGAGGGAATGCGGGAGGGGGCTATAGCTGGGATACAAAGTACATACCCTGTGATTAATATAAAATAAAAATGTTAAAAATAATGTACTTATATTTTAATAAATTTAAGTCATATTATAAAATAATTTAAAATATGAAGAATTCATAAAGGCTAGAGATATTCAGAGTGGGGCTGTAGGTCAGAAAGCTTCCCAGGACTATCTACAAACATTTAGCACACTTCCATACGTTCACCTTTCCTGATGAAGTGTAGTACTGAAGGGTATGTTTATGGATGCATTTCACTCCTGCTTAAAATTCACTCATCCATGTCTCTCCTCTTTGAGTTTACTTTCCTGGGTTAATGAGATGTGGGTTCCTCTTTCATGAAGGGCAAACACTGTCATTTAGACTTTCAATCAATTCATTATTTATATCATTTGAGGTTTATTTTTACTTTATGTGAATGAGTATTTGCCTGTATGTATTGTTGCAAGGCAAGCCTACCAGAGACCAGCACACTGGCACTTGGAAAGCAAAATAGAATGTCTTTATTGTTAGCCAGCAGCTGCACAGAGAACTTGTCCCAATGACACAGCCCTAAGCCTTACAGTTCTTAGCCTTCTATGCACAAAAACTATAAACTGGTTGGCACATATCAGTTAACAAGAAGCAGAACTACAGAAGCAAAAAAGGAGTGGTAGAAAAAGTAGAAGCTTTTTTCATGGGGACTCTTTTTCAGCTACATTCCAGACTGCTGACTTAGCTTTTTTTCCTGTTTTGCCCAGGTGGACTAAGTCATTATTACTGTTTGGGCATGCATTACTGCCTACATCCTTGGTTGTAGGCATTAAGACCTAAATGTTGTTTCTGTTGTGTCAGTTGTGCTAGTTTCTAGGGGCCTATTTCTGTATGTCTATGCACCATGTGCCTTCAGTGCTATTAGAAGCTGGAAAGGGGCATGGGATCCACTGAAATTGGAGTTAAACTGATTTGTAATCCAGCGTGTGTGCTGGGAACTGAGGCTGATTTCTCTCTGAGATCAGCAAATGCTTTTAATCAGGAACCCATTCTCAAACTCTCCATCATTTAAATATTTAAACACATTATCTAGACCAGTTTCTTATGGAAATTATTATACTCTTTCGCTGTCTTCCACAAAAAAGAGAAACATTTTCAGCCTATTGACTGACTGACTGACTGACTGATTGACTGGTTGATTGATTTTGAGTGTGTGCCCACAGGAGCGTAGTTAGTATGCATTTCCCAATGTTAGCATGTATGGAGGTCAGAGGACCATCTAGCATATTGTTCTTCTGGGGCCTTCCACATTGATTTTGAGACAAAAATTTTCATTGGCATGGAGGTCAATATGTAGCCTAGCCTGACTGACCAGTGAGCCCCCAAATCCCCTTTTCTCTTCTTTTTTTAGGGCTGGGATAAAAAACGCCTGTCACCATGTTCTGCTTTCATTCATTCTTTTTCCTAAAGATTATGCTGGTCAAACTGATCCTCATGCTTACAAGGGAAGAGCTTTACTGACTGACTCACCTCCCTAGAACTCCCTAAATGTCTATTGTAGTCCTATATTTTCACATGCTAACTTACAGAAGGCCATCAAAAGAGTTATAAATCTAGTTCATGATATTAACAACTAAACACCCCTCTCTCAGCATTTGTGTCTCTGAAAAGCTCAACAGCATCTGCACTTGCCTGTTTTCTCTGACTTTAGCTATTATATATCCCTTTCTCCTGGGCACTCTTCATTCCCCAAGGCTTTGCTGATAACCCCTTTACAGACTTGAGTCTTTATAATTTGGAGATCCTCAAGGCTTGTTTCATTTATTTTTTTTATCAGTAGTTGTTGTATATGTCAAGTCTCATATTTACATGATATCAATGATGAAAATTATGCATTGAGCAAATGTTTCCCAAACCTGGAGGATTCATATGCACCTATATTTCTGATATCTTCTGATATCTAGGGCCTTTAGATATCCAAGGTTATGGGTATCTCAGAGGGGAAAACTCTTGCAAGTCTCAGTTGAGACTCCAAGAATCCAAGTAAAAACAACACAAAAGGAGAAGGACAGAGTTACACACATATCTCTATTCCCAAATTTCTATGAAAATATATGGGATATGGGAAACAGAAACAGAAGGATTTTCAGAAACTCAAAGGCTAGCTAGGCCATCTAGTATATTCAATGAATGTTGAGAAAGACCTTGTTGTTAGGATGGCAAAAGATAAAGGCCAATATATGAGATTGCCCTCTGATATGCTTAAACATGTACCTGAGTTTATGAACATACAAACTACATATACACCACCACACAAGCACACACATTCACACACAGATTTTTAAATTGTTATTATTATTTACTACAATTTATTCATTTTATATTTTCCCTCTAACACCCTCTGTATCTTTTCCCAGTCTACCCTCCCTCCTCCTTATCCCCCATACCCTTCCCCTATTCCACTGATAGGGTAGGTCCTTCTCCCCTACTATCTGACCCAAACCTATTAGGTCTCATCAGGACTGTCTGAATCCTCTTCCTCTGTGGTCTAGTAAAGAAACCTTCCCAGGGGGAGGCGATCAAAGGGCAGGCAGGCTTACTCCTGGAATCCCCATGGAGACTGAGCTGCTCATGTGCTACATCTATTCACAGCAATAAAAACCCTAACTACAAGACCACTTTATGCCCTTGATATAGGGTCTCCCAGTTTACCAGCAGAGAAGCTGGTAGCCAGCAAGCTCTGTGACCCTTCTGTCTCTGCCCCTGCCTTATCTGTGCGGTTGTAGGAGCCCAACATTTTGTGTGATAGATTTTAAACTCAGGTCCTCATGCTCATGTGGCAAGTATGCTCCCCTACTAATCCATCCCCAAACCAACCCAACATGTGGTGTGTCGTGGATATAAACATGCTTTTGTTTGGGTCCCAGCTGTCAGATATGGAACTGATTCAGATGGTCTTCAGCAGCAGACTATTTGCCTCTTGCTGGCTCTGAGAGGAGCTCTTTGCCAGCTGCAGATAGTTTGAATCTGAAGACTCTAGAGAGAGAATAAATGTCAGATCCCAGAGAGTGGAGTGAAGAAAAAGAACAAGGCTACTCCTGCTTTTCCCTTGCTGCTCCTAGTTGCTGTTTTGAAACAAGAAGATGGAGATTTCCTGAAACAAGGATTGGGTTGGCTCCAAGGAACCCGAAAACCCTGACCAGCAGGAAGCAGCTAAGAAAGAACTGTGCACACTTTCTCTCTCCTACCTAGTGTTGGGGTATTGGAAGTAATAGGAGAGGGGAATGAAGAAAAAGATATATGAAACATAAGTAAATGAGTTTAAAAAACCTAAATCCAACAGTGGTGTGTGTGTGTGTTCACATGAATGTGCATGAATGCAGATGGGCATTGCCACAGCGTATTTGTGGAGGTCAATGGAAACTTTCATAGTCAGTCCTCTCATTCCTTCTTGGTTATAAAGCAGGGTTTCCCTCATGGTTTTTGCCTCTATACTACACATAAGTGCTTGCAGCACATTCTCCTTTCTCACCTTTGAAGTGCCAACCTGACATTATAGATGAGAGCCATCCCATCTGACTTTTTTACAGGTATTAAAATAGAATATCAGAGTTATGTGGCAAGGGTGTTTACCTACTAATACAGATCATTGCCACCCTCTCCAGGTCATTTTTGTGATCTATAATATAATAATGAACATTTTCCTAATCCTGACAGAACAGAAGTTGAAAAGGTATATACAAAGGACTAGTTAACAATCCCTCTGGGAAAGAAGCATATTGAGTAATATTGAAAATATCTGCCATGAACTAGGTAGATACTAGGGTGATATTTGAAGCTAGTACATATAAGATCATATTTAGTGTTCACAGAACTATTATTTAATGAAAAAAAAAGGTTTAGTATTATTTTTTAAAGATTTTCTTGATTTGAATGTGTGTATGTGTCTGTATCATGAAAATTCCGATTTTAATATACCCTTCTATATCAGAAGTGAATTTAACCCTCTTATCTCACTGATCTTTTCATGACACCCAGATTCTTGTTAGCCTCACAATGTTGCCTGACTTGATATGCTCTTTCTACAGTGTCTTCTAATTTCAATCATTTTCTTGCAACTTGAATTTGTCTAATTAAACTTAACTTTCCCACTTTCCACTTATGTATTCATTACTTAACTCTTTCAGAGTCTTTAGAACACTTGAAATTCTCTCTCTCTCTCTCTCTCTCTCTCTCTGTGTGTGTGTGTGTGTGTGTGTGTGTGTCAGAAACACAGAAGAGAATTAAGTGTGTTGGTATAGGAACTTGTAACATAAATATAATAGGGGTTTTGTTCCAAACATAAAGTCAACATGCAAACCCAAGTTCCAAACCACAGTGTCATTGTTGAGCTGGAACAAAAGCTGGGCTTGACCTTTCCACTCAGGTTTTCTGTAAACTCAGTGGGATGAAACCTGGCAAAAGTATTTCCCTTTCTATTTTGCATTCTAGTAGCACCATTCTTCAGATGTTTCCTAGTGTACATACAGGAAAATCCTCAGCATCAGGTTTTAATGTTGCAGACATGATCTTAAAAGACGTAGTTCATCCAGCTTTATATAAAACACACACACACACACACACACACACACACTAAAACAAAACCAACCAAAAAATAAAATAAAATATGCTCTGCATTATTGTGGTATGTGGTTACCCATGGTTTCAACACAATTTTAGTTCCTCCCCAAACCATTGCAGGATGCATGTTTCATAAGTTGTAATTTATTCTTAGATTTGTATTGGGAAGAATCAGCTTCATTGTCAGTGAAAGCTAAGGTGCAGGAATGTTTCTGAATTGGGGGGAAAGAATAGCTTGGTATGAAACATCTGAAAGTACAAAATGGATTTTTTGATGAAAATTTTTAAAGTTCTTGTTTATGCTAATATTGCAGAGGGAATTTTTAGCCTGGGGGGTATACCTTCTTTCTCTAGGCATCAAATGTTAAAAGGCAAAGCATTATTAATGCGTTCCTTTCCCCCAGAGTGTCAGGATATGATTCAAGGTGTCAGAAGTAAGGCACTGGGTAAAATATTTCCACACTTGCTTGTACATGCTGCTCAAGGCTGCAATACTTTGAAGAGAATTGTTCTTTGAGTTTAGACAATGTCCTTAGTTGACATCCCTATGAAGATAAGTTAATACACTAGTGGATCATTAATTCATTGGTCCATAGAAGGTGTCAAATACTGTCTAGCACTCCATAGTTAAGAATGTGTTCATGAGTATGTGTGGGTGGGTGTGTTCAAACATATAGGTACATGCATGTAGGTGCATGTGTGCAGCTATATATGTGTGGGCAGCAGCCAGAGGCTAATCTTGGGTGTCCCTCTCTGTTACTTCTCACTCTGTGTTTGGAGAAAAGCTCTCTCCCTAGATCTGGGCCTCACCAATGCTGCTAGCCTGGCAAACTAACAAGCTCTGGGAATCACTCTGTCTTTACCTTCTTGGTACTGGGATTGAAAATATATGTCACCACATTCAGCTTTGTTTTATTTTAAATTGATGTCAGTAATCAAACTCAGGTCCTCATGCTTGAACACCAAGCCCTTTACAACAGAATCATCTTCAAGTTTGTGAATGGCTTTGAGAGGAAAAATGAAAAGACACAAAAATCTTTAAGCATACATGATAGGCAGTTTGGGTAAGGGAAAGGCAACACTGGTGTAATAAATATCTTCTGAGTGAAGGAGAGGAGCCGATAGAACAGCACAGACAAAACAGTATTTAGATAATACATAAAAATGGGCTCTTCTGGTTTTCAGTTTTCTTGTATACTCATGTCCTGATTCAGCATCATGCTACACTATTGGATATTCACAGGAACTGTGAATACGCCTTAAAGGCCCACCTGATTCTACCTATACCCTGCCATGTTTGTACCTTAGCATAGTCAGTGCATGCAGACAGCATCCTGGGATCCAGAGGACTAGGAACTCTCCTAGCACAGAGCAGTATTAGGGACTTTCCATGTTCTCTGTGAAATTTAGACTATCTATTTTAACTAAGTTCTGGTGTTCTGTTTTTTTTAAAAAACCTTTTATCAGTCTCATAAATTGTAAAGCTTATAAAATCAGGTCATTCAATAAATTAGGAGTTTGGTAAGCAGAAGGGACTTGCCTGAAATAAAAAGCTGGGGATTCTTGCTGAGTTAGAATTCCGACAGTTTTCACTGTGCCTCAATGCTCCAGTCACTGTACTCAGCCCTCCCCAGCTGTGTGTTGATTCAACTGGCTGTAAAATTGGCCCACCTTCTTTCTCTCTTGTTCTGTGGTTGCTTACTCAAGCTACAACCCAGTAAAAATCAGACAAGAAGGGTGAGGAGTGAAGAATAGATGCTACTGTTGTTGACCTTTTAATTAAATCAGTAGTTTGAGCTTCTAACAAAAAATGTTCTGATGAAAAGCAGGTGGAATAACTTTAAAGTCCCTCATTTGCCAGGTACCTGGAAGCCAGCATTCTTCTATTTGAACAGAGGAGACTCTGAGGTTAGATGTCTGTAGAGCTGTGATTGTTGGAAACAATCCTTTAGGCCAATGGCTCCACTCTGCCTGGGAAGGAAAAGAAGGCTGTTTCCCAGAGAGCACCTATTAGCAGTTTGGAACAAGCCCAGGAACACAAACTTCCTTGATATTAATGGCAAATGAGCTGTGGTTGATGTTGTTAGAGAACCTCTGTCCACTCTGGTCCATCCCTGCATCCTGCTACTTTAGGAATTCTGCCCAGGCTGATCTCCAGTCTGCTCTCCTGTTCTCAGGACATGCAGCCAAAGTGCTCTATGTATGGAGGACTAATGGGTGAGGCAAGATAATGTGGTCAGTTTCTGAAGCTAGATAGATCAAAGGAACATGACTAAAAAACCTACTTTTAGTTACCATGGTGCCTAAATTGGCCTCTCAGAAAAAGAGAGGCTGGGAGTGGTTACTAAGTTTATCCTTAAATGCCTCACACCTGATCCCAAATTGCATTCACTTCTGTGTGCTTTATTATGGGAAGAGCACGTTTCTTGTCATGGTATGATCCGGAGTCCTCTACAAACTCTGCATGTCTTGGTTACTGGAATCAACAACAGAGCACAAAAGTGGAGAAACACTAAATAACCCCATATGGGATGGACTTGGGTTTGATTATCAGTGCAGCCCCATTCCATTAAGATGATTTATTGCCTACATTCCACGGACTTCAAACTTTTCATCCGTCAATTGAGGATAATAATTTTTCTAGTTAAGACATTTGTGGTTAAGAATTAATTTAAGGTGTCATTATGATTATACATTCCCCAAGGAATATTCCCCTTCTCATGATCTTCCCTTATTTTTGCTGAAATCTCAGATTTCACCTGGTATGGAAATGGAATTTACTTACATTTTAGTGAATGACTGGCTTAGTAATTTAAATTGGCACCATGAGGCTGGGGAGGCAGCTCTGTTGCTCAGTTGTTAAGGTACTTGGCACAGGAGCACAGGATCTGAATTTGATCCTCAGAACCTATATAAAAAGCCAGACATACTGGCCTTATGCCTGTAACTCTAGCACAGAGGAGGTAGAGACAGGAAGTGCTCTGAAACTCAAGAGTCATGTAGTCTAGAGAAAATAGGGAGTTCCAGGTTTACTGAGAGACTGTTCTCAACAAATAAAAGAAAAATAGCTCTATAATTGTAGAGGAATTTTAATTCAGAACATGGCTGCTCTGGAAAGACATAATATTTTTCTAGGTCTGTGTGATCCAGGTGGGATAAAGCCATATCTCTAATACCAGGAGACAGAGAATGGTCTCTGTATTCAAGGCCAGTTTGGTAGAGAGCAAGTTTCAGGTTACAAAAAGCTTAGGTCGAGGCATGGTGACACACACCATTAATCCTAGCACTCAAAAATGTCATAGACATGCAGATCTAGTCAGGTCTGTTCAGGCAGATTGATTGACTTAGTGAGTTGAGAGGAAATAGGATGTAGTTGAGTTCACAGAAATTCAGAGGCAGTTTTACAGAGACAGTAGTACAGAGATAGGTTGAAGAAAGAACAAGCTAGACACAGAATGAACCAGAGAATGAGAAACCAGAATATTAAAACAGATTTGTAGAGTTATTCTGAGGCCAAGTAGAACAAAAAGTAACAAGCTGAGAGAAGCCAGTGGAATCAGTAAGCTTGCAGAGGAGTTTGAGACAGACTAGCTTAGTTAAACCTGCTAGCAAGATATCAGAAAGAACTAGAAAAGGTGAACTTATTCAGCAGTAAGTTTCAGCGGCTGAAAATATTCTAGGCCTAGATTACATTGTATAGAGATCAGAATCTTCCAGGACTAGCCCTAGACAGAGGCAGTAAGCCTCCAAGACAACTATAACATCAGGCAAATTAAAGATATTTCAAAAGAGTGGCTGAGGAAAACATTCGAAATCAACTTCTAGATTCTAACTGTACACACACACACACACACACACACACACACACAGAGAGAGAGAGAGAGAGAGAGAGAGAGAGAGAGATTCAGTCAGAGAAACAGAGAAATTAAAATAATTCCACGTTCCTCACAGATATGAGTTCATTCTTACCTTCTCTGTGTAGCCTTTTTTAATGTCATCCCATGTTCATTCCCTTGTCTTTACAAGGTCATTAGCAGTTAACATTTCTGACAAAAACTCAGTTCTTAGTTTACTGTATTTTTATGATTTTTGTGCACTACCCAAATCTCATCTCTTTTTCTAAAGGTGAAAAACAGTTGAATAAAATGTAGTCTATGATTTCAAAATGTGACAGTAAGAAACACAGTAAGATAACACAGAATGACATTTCAGAAAGCCCTAAGTCAAATGCATAACCATCAGAAATTGTGATTGCCCTTGCATACTAACACTGTAGTTCTCTTCATTTGTTTCATCACACTTTAAAGGCTCCATGGTGATAAAAAAAAAAAAAACTAGCAATGCCACTGTAATGATTTCAAAAGAACAGTTTCGATAGAGAAAAGAATAAGTGTCAGGGAAGCACTAGGGTAGATTTACCTACCCATGTGAGAGATACTGTGTGGTCTCTAGAGTAAATACAACTTTGATATATTATGCCACATTTGGGATTGAGAAATATTTTTTTTATCTGAATATAGGAAAGCATGGCTTTTTTTATAGGAAAGTGTGTGTGTGTGTGCCTCTGTCAAGTACTAGGCACTAAACAGATATTCTAGTAGTGACTCCCTTTGGCATATTGTAGTATTTCTTTTCTTTAAACAAAAATTTGTTTCTATCTTTGTTTTAGAGGATCTCTAGTCCAGGCTGGCTCTGAACTCAATGAACCAAGGATGACCTAGAACTTCTGATCCTTTTGCCTCCCTTTCGCCAGTGCTGGGATTGCAGGGATGAGACACTGGTCTGGTTTGTGTGCTTTACTACAAAAGAGAAACCCAGCATTGAGTGCATGCTGGGTGAGTACTCTACCAACTGAACTGTATCCTAGTCCTGAGGGAATCCTGACAGTATCAAAAGAATGACCCCTCTTAGCTGCATTATTTACTAAATCTCAGAAATATATTTCTATAAAGGCAATAGCAAGCAAAAACACAGAGGATTTTAAAGTGTTCTTGCTATTGGCTGAATGAGCAAAGTGGCTGACAGAATGAACACATCCACACTACCACATTGTTATGTAGCACATAGCGGTAGAAAGCCAAGAAGACAGACACCCCACCATAAACTTGTCTTAAATAATTGCAGTGCATAAAGGTCCGGTCATAGTTGTGTTAGGAAAGGAGAGGCCTTTAGGGTAAGATTTTCTATTTAACTACATCCCCATAGAGTCTCCCTAACAACTAAATAGTGCAAGGCAAAAATGATTTTGATTGACTGGCATTTGGTTTTGCAGTGTAGCAGGTATTTTGAGCTAAAGCTCAGGTTATTCCAAACTCAACCAGCTGACTTCTTAGTAATGGAAAAGAGAGGCTCCTCTACCGCTCTCCACTTCTTACCCCACGGCTGTTATTCACCCCCGAGAAGGGGTCTTCCTGCCATCTAAGGTCAATTTAAATCCCTGAGAAGTATCTGAAAGGGTGTATTTCTAGGTGAGTGTGCTCGTTAATTCTTGTCAACTTGACATAAACTAGAGTCATCTATGAAGAGGTAACCTCATTTTTAAAGATTGCCTCATTTAGACTGACCCCTGTGAATGCCTGTAGGGTATTTCCTTGATTAACAATTAATGTAGGCGGAGCTAGCCCACTGTAGTTTGAGTAGTAATTGTTTCTAGGCATGTAGTCCTGGGTTGTATAAAAATGATTGCTGAATGAGAGCTTGGGAGCAAGCCAGTAAACAGCATTCTTCAGTGGCCTCTGCCTAATTCCTGACTCCAAGTTTCCTCCTTGGCTTCGGTGGCTGACTCTACCTGTAAGTCTAATAAACCCCTTCCTTATACCAAGTTGGTTTTGCAGTGTTTTATCACCGCAGTGTTGCTTTCTCCATGCAATTCTGAAAATCTTAACCACTGAAGGGAGATGCTGTTTAGTTTGAGAGATGAGAGATCATCTTTTTCCCCAAAAACCTGTCTCTCAGTGGATTCCACATCTAGTCCAACTAAGGTAAAGCATCATGGACAAGGCAGTTGATCCAAAATTAAATGTGCTTGCCAACAACACTGAGGATCTGAGTTCAATACCTAAGACCCACATGGTTAGAGAAGTGAACTGACTTTCACAGGTTGTTCTCTGATATCCATTCTCATGTACCTCTCATCTACAGTCCACACAAACAAACAAATATAATCAAATATTTTAAAGATTAACCATCATGCTTTGATACAGTGTTACTTAGAAAGACATCATGAAA
Organism: Pachyuromys duprasi; assembly: GCA_028658305.1. Taxonomy (NCBI): domain Eukaryota; kingdom Metazoa; phylum Chordata; class Mammalia; order Rodentia; family Muridae; genus Pachyuromys; species Pachyuromys duprasi. Next base: position 51,020,460 of record CM053748.1, read on the forward strand.
CATCATAAAAAATTTAGAGATGCTGGTTTTAATGTGTCTGGAACTTTATCATTCAATTTTAGTAGACAATGCCCATCTTCTCAAACTGAGTGGTCCCATGAAGTTAGGACAACAATATAGTTGTCCTTCCTAAATCCCTTTTATTTTTGACTAGTTCCCACAGTGTTTTCTCTTCCTTTGTGGGACACAGAAATCATACTCTGACCTCACCAGCTTATCACAAGCCCATATTTCATCAGTCACTTTCACAGGGCCGCTGCCTTGTACTTTGCCCATATACTTTACCCCTTTACATTAACCCTTGCTGCTGAGTATATCTTTCTTGCTGCTGCTGCTACTGCTGCCATTTTCCCTAACATGCAGACCCAGCTTAATTGGCCTTGCAATGTGGACTGAAGAACATCATCTGTTGAGGAATCTTCTAGTCCTCTTGTGACAGTTTGGGACTGCTGAGGAATACAGCCTTGTGAATTGGGAAGATAACAGGTTATCACCTTTCAGCTTGAAAATGACAGTTGTTGGACTACCCAGCCCAAGCTGTCTAAGGCAATTTAATAAATCCCCTTTTATTATATATGTTGAATATATAAATTCTGTTCCTCTGAAGAGTCTTGTCTGTTATATCAGTTTATTTTAGCCTCCAGCCACTGTGGTTCATGAGCACTCATGTTTGAAGAATTAGACTGAAAATTCAACTTTTAAGTTGATCAGATTGTGTTATAAGTAAAAAAAATTAAAAGCTTAGTATGTAAAATCAAGTGTTAAATAAAACTTTTCCTTTTCCTGTAGATTACATATGGGAAGACACTGGGTTAAATGAATTAACATTTGTATGTGAGGAGAAGGGCACTCCAGGAAGAAGAATAGCATCTTCCCCAGGAAGAAAGCTAAAGAAACTGGGGCACACATGTATAATAACCAATTAAATCACATTGGTATTTCATAAGACACCTGAGGCTGGGAAGTCTACCATGCAGAAATTTCCATCTTCTTGTTGTGAATGCTGAGAATACCAAAATCAAGTTACTGGCTTATTTTGATCCAGATGATAGAAAACTTAAAGATTGGCAAGTGAGGGAAGAAAATAAGAAGCATTCCTATGAATGTCCTTTTTAAGGATGCTAACTCCATCAGAGGGCTTGATCATCTCTGTCCCAGAATACCATCTATAAAAGCCATCACCATAAATTTTGGAGTTTGAACAAATAACTTGGGAATATCAAAATATTCTTCTTGTTGCAAGTAACTTTAATTTATGCTGTGCACCTAGAGTGGATGGATACATAAACTATCATGAGAAAATGATAAAAAAAGAGCACAGAGGCAGAAAGCAGACTTAGATCAAGGGAGACTGGGAGTTTAAGAGACAGATATATGTCAATCCTGAAGGCGGTAGCACTACTGATAGATATCAAAAAACAGTAAAAGGATTCCACAGACAATATTTCAATTTAAATATTCCTGCCCCCCCTAAGGCTCAGGGAACATCACACACACTAAAGGGAGAGGGTTGGAAAGAATACAAAACCCAGAAGATGAGGAGGAGTACTTGAAATGCTATTTTCTGAGCTTGACATGGCTGTACATGTGAACTCACAACAGCTGGGATAACCTGCTCAAGACCTTCACAAAACCAAATCAGTGAAATATTACAGAAGGATGTAGGAAGGGACTTACAAAGCTCTTCTCCTGAAGAGGAGTTTTGTTCAGTTCATGGTTGATAAGGGAGTGAGAGTCACTTCTGGAGGAGTCTGGCCATTGGTAGGTCCCAAATTATCCAGTGGATGACCTCACACTCACCTGCATATTGGGCTTAGCACTGATTGGAGTCAGTGGATTAAATAAATATGAAGAACAAAAAGTTGGGAAGAAATTGTGATGGAGAGAGATAGAGATGGTAGGTGTGGTCAAAGCACACTGTATACCTGTGTAAATTTTTCAAAGAGTAAATACTAATGTTTAATTTAATAACAGAGAAAGGTTTATGCAAGAATGATTCATTAGGGAGGGTGGGACTGGGAGGGAATGAGGGAGGAGGCTACAGCTGAGATACAAAGCAAACTGTAACAAATATAAAAATAAAAATTTAATTTAAAAGAATAATCAATTAAGTAATAATAAAGGTATATTTCTGAGATCACTACACCCATCATAACTGCTAGGTAGCTAACTGAATATTTTGTTTTTAAAGTAGGGATAGTACATTATTTACAGATTTCAGTTTCTCAAGCTGAACTTAGGATCTGATGCCTTGTCAGAGACACCACCAAGGAGCTGAACTCATTGACCACAGACAGTTTGAGATAGTTTGCAGTGAGAGGTTCTGTCTACCAGGTGGCAAACAGCAGTGGGTTTGGTCTAATGAGCTAGCTTATTCCAGTTTATTCCAAATATTTTCAGAGCAAATAACTACAAAACCACCATCAGGTATCCTGGTATCATTGAGTTCTTCAGTTCTAGTTTTGAAGCAAACAAGAAGAAAGAACAAACCATTTTTTGTTGTCTCTGTGTGAGTGTGTGCCTTCTATGTATGTGTGTGTGTGTGGGGGGGGGAAGGATAGCTTGCATATTAGGATAGGCCAGATGGCTAGAAACCTTAGGGGTCTCCCTGCCTTGATCTCACCAATTCTGAGATTATAAGCAGGAGTTACATCATTGTTTGTTTGTTTGTTTGTTTTTCATATGGGCTGTAAGGATCAAACTTGAGTTCTCATGCCTATGTGGAAAGCAATTTACTGGCTGAGCCACCTCTGTTGCCCCAATTATTGTTTTAAATCAACACAAACCTGTTATTTGAAAGTTCGGATCTTTAGATGTCTGAAATGGGTATAGTAGGCAGAGCCAAGGAATCAAAAGGGCTAGCCTTCTGAGTACCCTGAAGAAGACAGTACTCACTTCCATGTTCTAGAGCCCCTGAGCTTTTCTTTGAAAATATTCTCTTTATTTTCCAAGTCAATTGAATGCTATTTTCAAAGCTTTCTGAAAAGCTTTGAAAGCTGCCTTTTCCACATATGGACTGTGTTGGAGTTTTCTGGTTCTACATCTGAATAAGTCATGGTAAACTGAAAATCTTTAATAACTGAAAAGCAATTTTGTTAGAAAAATAGCATATGGATAGGTGTTGAAATGGAGAAGGCCCATAATTGATAAGCCATTACTCTTTCACCCTGATTCAGAACATGTTTAGTTTCTACTGTTTCTGGTGTTCGGCAAAGACCAAGTTTCTTTTCCTCACAGATGTGTAGGGCATTTGACTCCAGGACTTAGAATAATAGTTCAAGATTATCACGTAGTAACTGTTATATCTTTCTTCCAGATCCCTATAATTATTTTTATGCATCACAGGGTCTCTATAGCAAAAAAACTGTTTACCTTTAAATAATGTTTGGTGTGTGTGTGTGTGTGTGTCTGTGTGTGTGTCTGTGTGTGTCTGTGTGTCTGTGTCTATTTGCATGTATGCTTAGGCCAGAAGAGGCTATCAGATCCCTGGGAGCTGGAGTCATAGGCTGTCCTGAGCTAACTGATGTGCATGCAGGGAACAAAGGCTTCTGCAGCAAGCCCTCTTAATCCCTGAGCCACAGTTCCAGTACAGTGAGTGCACTTTGTGTGCTATGATATTTATGGTCAACATCAATGTTTTAAACCAACCACAGGCCTTCTGGCTATTGGACCAGACAAAACTCTGCCTTTGGTGGACTTTACCTTGGCAATGTCTAGCAGGCTGCCCCTTTTGCCATGTACTCATAAGATTCAAAATGTTATGCAAAACCGTATTGTTCCAAGATAAACAACAACAACAAAAATCTGTCATTTAACTTTATTTTCCACAAGTGCTTTGTTCCCTTATGGTTTTCTTTATAAGGCTTTTTACTTTATTTGCAATGAACTCCTCTTCCCTGATGCGTAACCTGTTTTGATTAGACACTACCACTTTCACCTAACAAAGAGTTTCATGTTTCCCAAAAGTCATTAAGTTCTGCTTTCTCATTATTATCCCCATTGTAGGAAGGGCTGGCATCTACTAGAATCTTTATCCACTGTCTTCATTAATAGTATCCTCTACAAAGTCTCAAAATGAATGTGACACTTTAAAACCAGCTTACACACAAAACTATTTCTTTGAGATCTCTGTGTTGGATGGGTTAATATGTGTTTTTATTGTTAAAAATGATTGTATCAATGCCTGATAGTGTTGTTTTTGATGGATTTGGGTTTTTTTTTTGTATGTGTGTATGAGCATGTGTTTTTCTGCATGTGTGCAAGTATGCTTTTCTGTGCTTATGTATTTGGAGGCTGAAGGTTGATTTGAGTTATATTCCTCTATTATTATTCATCTTATTTGTAGTTACAGGATCTGTCATTGAATCCAGGGCTCACTGTTTTGTATAGCCTGCATAGTTATCAATCTTCAGGGTTCTACCTGTCTCTGTTTCCCCAGCAATGTTACTGCCACCAGCCTCACTCCCAAGTTTTACATGGACACAGAGAATGTGAGCTCAAGTACAGCAGACTCTGTAGCCCAGGAGTCATTAACCCTCTACCCAGTGTATTCTTCTAGCCTAATGTGAGTATTCACCTGGACATTTTGAGCTGTTAGAATTGATGCCTGAATCTGCCATGACTATGTTTTATATGTCCAGATCTCATTTTTTATATGAGAAAATAATTAAGACTTAAATGCTGTTACATAATCATGGTTAATTTTAAAATAAAGAAATACTGCCAAGCTGTAATCCAGAGGGGCTGTGGGTTCTTGGCCCAATAATGGTAGTAAGTATGAGTCTCATCTTGTGCAGGAGGTCTTAACATTAATCAGAATGGTTTTGATTAGTGCCATAACATTTGTGTCACTTACACACTAGTGGGCATACCTTGCCTGCCCAGTTTTGCATCTTGGTCATCGAAATTAAAATAGTTTCTAGTTTTCTCCCTTTACCTGATAATTTTACTGTTTTGTGTATTTTAATGGCTGACTAATATTCAATCGTGTAAACATGCTATATTATCCATTCATCCGTTAGTAGATGTCCAGGCTCTTTCTATTCCCTGGCAATTGTGAAAAAGCAGTAATGAACATGGCTGAGCAGATATTGCTATAATAGGATGAACAGAGTCCTTTGGGAATAAACCCAAGAGTGGTATATCTGGGTCTTGTGGTAGATGTATTTCTCCCATATTGAAAAACCTCCATACATATTTTCATACTAGCTGCTTGAGTTTGCTCTTTTACCAGTAATAAATGCTCCTCTTTTTCATGTCCATGCCAGCATTCACCATTTGTCATCATCTTTTGTTCTTCCTTTTCAATTTGTTTCTTTTTCTATAATTTTTTAAGATTTTAAAAGAATCTTTTATTTCTTAATATGTGCATTACAGGAAACAAAACAAGAATCAAAGAGCTAAGTCACCCAGTCACAAGCAGCTCAGTGTGTCCTTCTAGATCCTGCAAGCATACATACACTTAGGTAACTGAGATTATAAAGGAAGTGCCATGCTTTTCCCCACATCGTGAATGTTCACCAACTAAAAATCCCACACTATACAAGCATCTTGATAACCAAGAATACACCATGCCATCTCAATCTGTCAGACAAAATTGTAATCCTCACTTCCTTGGCTACAAAATATTCATAGGCAACAAAAATGGCAGTAGGCCTTTAGAAATATGTACTGGCGAAGTTACAATTAAATTCTGCATTCCCTCCGTGCTCAGCTCACAAGGAAACACAAAGCAACAGACCACATTAAGTTCAGGATTCCTAAATTCATCATCAGATCTATATACTAACATTCAAGGAAGGAGTGTCCCCGCTCAGTACATGTGTTCCTATGGAGCAGCTGGAAGACGCACCTATGACAGGAGCTTTCAGGATGTAGGTCTCAACACAGCCCTGCAGCTCATGCTCGTGAGCCTCCCTCTGCCCCTCCAGCCAGCCTAGCAACATGAATTAACTCACACTGTCCAGACATGGCTTAACAATTCTGTTAAGGAACCTTTCCTGTCAATTTTTATAATTAATTTATTTTGTATTCATGTTACATCCTGGTTGTAGCCTCCTCTCCTCCCAGTACAACCACCTGTCCCTCCCTCTTCCCACCTCACCTCTTCCTCAGAAAAGGGGAACTCCCTTTCCCACCCACCCCACCTTATCAAGTTGCACCAGGACTGGGTATGACCTCTTCTCCTGAGGCTTGGTAAGGCAGTCCCACCAGGAGGAAGTGAACAAAAAGCTGGCAAGTGAGTCTGAGTCCTATGCAGTCCCCACTTCTCTTGCTAGAGGACCCACATGAAGCCTAAGTTGTGATGAGTACATCTTTGTAGGGGGCCTAGGTCCAGTTCATTCTAACTCGACTAGCCTCCTAGTAGAGGGAGCAGTACTCCAACTCACCCACAAAAACTACCTTTCCAATTTGTATCCCTTTGATTTCCTTTAGTTGTCTTGTTACTCTAGCTAGAATTTCAAGGACTATAATGAATAGATAAGGAGAAAGTGGGCATCCTTGTCTTGTCCCTGATTTTAGTGGACAAAAACATCAACTTACAACAGAACAGTTTGCATATATTTTGATATTAAGATTTGTACTTAATTAGACATTGCTTGGTGGTCCCACCATAATTTGGCTTCATGGAAAGTTTAAACCAACTTGCCTATATTTGTGATGTATACAAGGACTCATGAGTGAAGGCTGTCTGAGGCTCAAATCTACCTAAGCCTGTCTCCTAGTGAGACAGCTGGAGATCCACAGAGGTATTTACTGCAGCCATAAACTTTCTAAAATTGTATAAGAAGTTCTAAGACAATTTAACTTTTAATTTTTTAAATTAAATCAGTAATTCTAGAATTAGGAATTAATTCATTTGAACAGCAGTACATCTTCAAGAAGATCCAATAGGAAGTTTGTTTAATTAGAGTGTGTAGATACCCAGAAAGTGATGATTCACACTATTCCAGAGTACAGAGCTTTACAGCAGTGCACGAAGAATGAGTGTCAGTGACTGGAAGCAATTCTAGGGTGTAAAATGGTACAGACTTTGCAGAATATTAGATCCCCTTCCAGAAGGTCTACCTGCCTAATGAGCTCCTTTAACAGAAGGGCTCCTGAGAAAAGAGAGGGAACAAATTAGGTAGGAGAGCCCAGAGAGATACAGACCTAGGTAGATAGGAGGTCAAAGGCAAGAAGACCTGTAGAAAATAAGAAAGAGAAATAGTAGTAAGGGTATCTTTTTGACAAGCTGGAGCCTTAAGTCAGGGTAGGCTCATGGGAGGATATGAAGGAGACTTAATCAGAAACTCCTAGTATCCGGAGTCATAGTAACTGAGGAGGATAATTTTTAACTAGACAAATTTCCTAGTAGAGGGAGAGAAATACCAACACACCCACAAAAACATCAATCCAGACTTTGCCCTGCCTACAAGTTTTGTAGGGGTATGGAGAGAGCAGATAGAGCAGAGTTTGAGGTAATGTCCAACCGGTGCCTGACCCAAACCAAGACACACCCACGGGAGAGAGCTAATCCCTGACACAATTAATGATACTCTGCTAAGCTTGCAGACAGGAGCCTGTCAGAGTTGTCCTCTGAGAGGCTCCACGTAGCAGTACTTCAAAACCAAACACTGGGCAATGTACAGGGAGTCTTGTGGAAAAGTGGGAGGTAAGAGAAAAAACCTGGAAGTGACAAGAAGACAAAAAAAAAAAACAACCAAAAACCAGGGTCCAGAGGGAACTGCTGAGATTGAAGCATCAAACAAAGATCATGCATGAACTGGAACTAGGCCTCCTACAAAAAGGAAGCTGATGGTCATCTCATGCCTCCTGTAGGTTCTCTAGTAAGGAGAACAGAGGCTATTTCTGACATGGACTCTGTTGCCAACTTTTTGTACACTTCCCCCTGGTAGGACTGCCTTGCCAGACCACAAAGGAAGAGAACATGCTCAGTCCTGATATGATGTGAGAGCTGGGGTAGATGGGAAGTGGAGCTCCTCTGTTCTGATGAATAGGGGAGTGGGGAGAGGGAAGGGTGACAGTACTGGGATGTGAGAAGGGGTCTACAACAAAGACACAAAGTGAATTTTCTGACATCTCTGGCTGAAAATTTGAAATGAGAAAAACATTGCTCTCTGAGCAGAAAATGTATCTAACAAAACACGTACTTCTTACTGAGAAAAAGAAAAGACTGCCTTTCCTTCAAGGATCTCAAATTCCTGTTAGTTTGGTGTGAGGTTCCTGAGTCTCAGGTGTGCACACCATGGTAATGGCCTCAGTAAGCTGCAATTTTTCCAAACTGGAAGAAATAATGGCATTATGAACACCCCATGTCAGGGTTCTAGGTAAAATATAGCAACCAAGCTATGTGTTTGAAGTCTAGAGAAACATCAGGCACAATTTCACGCAATCATACCCTGGATAATTATATTCCTCATTTTACTTAAAAACAAGCCTTATTGTGAGTATTAGAGGTTTAGAACATGATGTTATTGAACACATACTGATAATAAAACAGTTGCTATGGTGAAGCCCACTAATGTTCCTATACATAACTACATACCTAACTAATTACAGCCTTTGTGGGATACAAACAGCTCAAAACTGCTTAACAGAAATCCTTAATATAATACAGTTTTCTTTTTTAACATTGTGGGTCTCCTTGTGGAGCTCCTTTCTCTTCTGTGTCCTTCTATTCCCCCTTCTTCCATAAAAATCCCTGTGCTCTGCCCAAAGTTTGACTGAGAGTCACAGCATCTGTTTTGATCCCTTGTTGGGTGGAGTCTTTAAGAGGACCTCTGTGGTGTGCTCCTGTTCTATTCCCTCTTTTCCACAGTTAATGTTGCCTATCCTGTTTGCCACTCTGAATGAGATTTAAGCAAATTCCTAGGGTCCTCCTTATTGTTTATCTTCTTTAGGTCTGTATATTTTAGTATGGTTATCCTATATTATATGGTTAATATCCACTTATAAGTGAGTATATTCCTGTGTGTCTTTCTAGTTCTGGGTGAGCCCTGTAGAGACTGATGCACCAACCAAGGTGCATGCATGGAGGAGACCTAGCCCCCTACTCAGATGTATCCAATAGACAGCTCAGTCTCCATGTGGGTTTCCAAGTAAGGAGAGAAGGAGCTCTCTCTTTCATGAACTCAGTTTCCTACTCTTTGGTCACTTTCTCCTGGTGATGTGGCCTTGCCAGGCCACAGAAGCAGAGGATCCAAACAGTCTTGATGAAACTAGATAAGCTAGAGTCAGATGGCAGGGGATTATTTCCCCTTTCAGTGGACAAGGGGAAGGGGATAGGGAGATTAAGGAGGGGGGAGTGTGATCAGGAGGAGACAAGGGAGTATTCTACAATTGGAATATAAAATAAATAAACTGTAAAAAATAAAGAAAGAAAAAATAATAGTTTTAAGCTGCATATAACCCCTCACAGATGTTCATCTTATATATCTGTGATTTTATGCCCTTTAATGTACCTTCTCCCTTTTCTTGTCCCTTTCTAAATTAAGTCTATTTCTTTTTATGAGAATCTCCGTCCCTCCTTTCCCTTCCCTCCATTCTTCTCCCCTTCCTTCTCTTCTCTACCCCCTCTCCCTGAGCCATGCTTATGTGTGGCTGACCGTGGGTAGATGTACGTGAGTGTGTATTTGAGTCACAGTGCTCATGTAGAGGTCAGAAAACAACTTTGTGCAATCAGTTGTCCTCTTTTACCATATAAGTTCTGGGATCAAATTCATGTCACCAGCACTGTACAGCAGCTGCCTTGATCCCCTAAGTTATCTGGTCAGCCACTAAATAAGCGTATCTGGTACACTTTAAAAAGTGATATTACTTAGATGTTTAAATGTAACTATGTGCTTGTTTATATTTAGTAAATCTTTCAACAGTGTCCACTAATTCTACTTAACTACTTTGTTTATTCCTCTGTGGAAATTAGTGAAAGTTTGGCATGATTAAAAATAGTTTACTTATATTTCAGCATGTGAAATTTTAACACAGGCCTAGGCACTTGCCTTTTGATTTCTGGAATTTGAATCTCTTGAAGAGTATGGAATTGCTATTATTCCCTGAACACTGCAAGCAATAGATAAATGTACATTAAGTACACCATAGCTTCTTACTCTCCCCAATTCACTTATGAGAACATCATAAAGTAATTCAAGTGCAGTTAGAATAGAGAATGTGAACAAACTTGCAGCTATTTTTGAGAATCAACTTAGAAATAAAAAGGAGATAGTAAGAAATCAAGGGAAAATAAAACTCTTTCCAGTACCCTGAAACATGAAACAGAACCAGTTCTGCTACTAAAGACCTGGAGTCAAACGTAGGTAGTCTCAAAAACTAACCTTGAGCAAATTCCCCTGCCTCTCACGCAGTCTATTTGATGATACCTTTGGAATGAGAAAGCTACCACATAAGGACAGAGACAGTGTTAACCCTGGAAAGATGCCATTGACGCAGTGCCTGGCAGAAGGGAAGTGCTCCATACTTACATTATAATTCAAACCATTGATGACTTTAATGCTTCGAACATCTAGCACCTATCTGAATGCTTATTTACTTGAAAGTCAAGTAAAAATATTTTAAAACAAAAAGAAGCATAACCATGCCTTTAAGTTACAAGTAAAATTCATGTATGTTATTGGAAGGTCATATTGAACTTTGTGTTTGTGTGTGCAACATACAATGCCATAGGTACAAATATGGAGGGTAAGGGAAATGTTGTGGAGTTGGTTCTACTCTTCTATCTTTACATGAGTCCAAAGGATTGAACTAAGATATTCAAGCTTGGAGTCAAGAAACTTTGCTGCTGAGCCATCATGCCTGCCCTATGTATTTTTATCACACTGTCTGTTATTTCCTACTATTACTAAAGTTATGAAAGTAGAAATGCTTGTCAAGATACAAAATACTCAAATAACAGGTATTTTTTAGTGCAGAGTGGGTGTTCAGTTAATACTAATTCCTTTCTCTTTCTTTCTGTTTCTCTCTGTATTTTTCTGTATGTGTGTGTGTGAATGTATATGTATGCATGAGGAAGCCAGAGGCTAAAACTGAGTATCTTCTTTGACTGCTTTCATATTATTTTTATTAGGGAGGATCTCTCACTGAACATGATGCTACCAGTTCAGCTAGACTGGTTTGCCCTCAACTCAATTGGATTAGCCTGCCTCCACCTCATTAATATTGGAATAATGGCTCAATCCACTGTGTGTGTCTTTTCACTTCAGTGGAACTGAACCGAGGTCTTCATGACGGCAAGACCATTGCTCAACAAACTAAGCCATCTCCCCAGCACCCTGGACTCTTGTACTTATTGCATTCAATTTTCAGAACTAAGTCTTGCATTAGTTTCATCTCTTCCAGTCTGTGTTGAAAGGAGAGCAGAAAGTATCAGAACACTTATCCAGGGAAGAACAGATTCTTAGACAGCTTAAGACCAATAGTTGCTGCTGCCAAATGCCTTGCTTTTCCTCTCCCATGGAACATGGTCCTGGTTCCAGGCTTACAACATTTGTCCACAGAGAGATTTCCTTGATGGAGAATTTTCTTTCCTTTGCTTGACTCTGAGCTCGGCTGTCAGATATGGTTGCTCTCCTAAGCAAATTCATGCACCAGGAAATAAGTTAAACTGAGAATGAGGATTACAGACCTTGATGAGCAAGTGCTATTAACAAGAGCAATATCAACTCCCAAAACCTAAGGCTCCCACTCTGTCACAGAGCCTGCATGGAAGGATGGCAGTGGGCTGAAGAACAGAGGGTCACTACTGACCTCCTCCTGAGGACATTTTTCACCAAGGGCTGGAGGAAACATCAATGAGACTCGCTCTAGTGGTGGTATTCATTTCAAGCTCTATTAAATATATAAAATAATAAGCATACAAGATCTTATTCAGAATGAACAGCCCTGTTAACTGCTTTGACAACAGTGAATGAATTAGCTTTTGCTATGTAATCTCCACTGATTAGGGAAAAAGAAGACTTTAGGAAAGAAATGAAGCCCTCACCTCCACTGCTTGCCTTCCCTAGACCATTAAGTTCTCTGCTGTGGTTCTTCACTCCTTCTGGTTACAATAGCTATCTCACCTCCTCCAATAATTTAAGCCCATTATTACTAGTTTTCCTTTTGTGGCCTCACTCATATACACCCTCAGAGACCAATTTGCCCTCCTCTTCAATGACTGCCCCATGACCATGTACACTACCTCAATCTACCAGAGTTCACAAAGTAAAGATCATTCAGTGCTCCACACCCCAACCCCATCACACTTCACACCAAAGGTCCTGGTTCTGGAGTCCTGAATCTAAATTTTAATCAAGTTTCTTTTTTTAATTACATGAATTATTTGTTTATTATTTACTTATTTTGTAGGAGTGGAGGCAGAGATACAGCACTTGGTATGTGTGGAAGGCAGGGGACAACAGTTCTTTTATCCTTATGCCACATGATCTGTGGGATCAAACTCAAGGCTTCTGAGAATGAAGGCTTGTCATTAAGTGTCTTTTCCAGATGAGTCATCTCCCTGGATTTTGGGACTGCTGCATGGGAAATGCGGAAAAAGTGTTCTTCCCGAAACCCAGGCCAGGTTCTTGGCTGGTACCCTAGGTGCTCTCTTGGAGTCAAGATCTGAAGATTCACTTAGCTGCAAGTAACCTCATCAAGGCCTCATAGGCTTGTCAAAAGCAAGATGCACCAGATGGATCAGTAGGCTAAGGACCTATGGGTGAAGAACGACTCGCTAACTTCTACAGATCTGAGCCTTGCAAAGACCTGCTCCATGGTACTGTTCTGCCTCAACTTGGGCTCAGGATGGACAGCCAACCATATACTTTCTACTTCATTAGCTACAAATGATTTGGGAAACCTATTCAAAGGATATATGACTTGATGTTCCAAGATTGAAGACTGGAAAGGATCGCCATACTACTCCTTCCAAGGATCAGACTCTTGCCCAGATGCCAGTTTTTAGTTCTCACGGAGGTTACTACTAGACTGGTTGGGGATCTTGTTCCCAGTAGACAGGCACTAGATGTATTTCAGTAATTCTCAAACTCAAATATATACAGACCACTCACAAAGGTGGCATCTGGAACAATATTGTGGTGCAAGAACAATCCCTCTAAAGCGCTTCTTATGGTGCTGCTGTTGTCTGGGACACTTCATAAACAACTGGTGCAGGGATGGGGTAGGGGTGTGCCTTAGTTGTCACACTGCTGACATTGCAAACATGAAGTTCAGAGTTTGATCCTCTGAACCAGATAAAATACCAAAGTGTGGTATTTCACACTTGTAATGATAATTCTGGGAAGGTAGGAAAAAAGCGTGACATGTAGCTCAACAAACAACCTCTCTAGTCATGTTATAGATTAGGCAAAAATGGAAGTCTCTGTCTAAAAATGTGGATACAGAATCAGACAAGTGATACCATAAATGGACCTCTCTCAATGCACAAAGAAGCACAAAGATACATAGACATAAACACACACGCGTACACACACATACACACAGAGAGACATGCTAATTTTCTAGTACAACCTGAAACCTGAGCCACCAGTGTCATAAAAGCTTCTGGATCAATATGCAACATTCTCAACTTTGGGCTCAGCCCTTATTATTACATATAAAAACAGTCTTCAAGGAATAGTTGGTAGAATGTAGAAATCTCTCCTTTTTCTCATCTATATTTAAAACATTTATTTATTTTATGCTTGGGCAGGGGTCATGCATGTCATAGTGCATATGTGCAGGCCAGAAGACAACTTCTGGGACTTGGTTCTCTCCTATCATGTGGGTTATGGGATAGAATTCAGTTTGACAGGCTTAGACGTAAGTGCCATTAACTGTTGAGCCATCATCTTCCTGGCCTTCATGCCTGTGTTAACCCCCATTTCCTCACTGAAGCCACACTTTGCTGACCATGTATGTGTTGACAAAGTTCCCAATACTCTTGGTACTTACTGGTAAGCAATATGGGAAAGAGCTGACAAAGAGTAGGTTGAGAAGCCACCCCATTGGTACTGTCTAGAGGACTCCTAATCTCACAGGGTTTCTTCTTTTATTACCTTAAAGTTTAAGTTAAATGGTATCAACTTACTTATGACAAGTGTTGCAATCAAAGCTCTCAGCTTTTACAGCACATTGAAATCTAAAAATTCAAAAAATTACAGATTTCTGGGCTCTTTTGCTATAGGAGAAATTTTGGTTTCCTATGTTAAGGTAAAGCCCTTGAATTCATATTCACTAGATGCTAATTAGCTGCCTAGAAAATGGTGATGTAGACACAAGGAAAGCAGTGTTGAGGGGAAAGTTCATAGCACTCAGTGCCTTCATAAAGAAAAAAGGAGAGTTCTCATACTAGCAACGTAAAAGCTCTAGAACAAAGAGAAGCAAACACACCCAAGAGGAATAGACAGCAGGAAATAAACACAGGGCAGAAAACAATAAGTTAGAAACAAAGAACAATACAAATAATCAATAAAACCAAGAGCTGGTTCTTTAAGAAAATCAACAATATAGACAAACGAATAGTCAAAGTAATTAAAAGGTACAGAGACTGTATTCAAATTAACAAAATCAGAAATGAAATGGGGACATAACAGACACTGATGAAATCCAAAGAATGATTAGATCTTATTTCAAAAAACTGTTTTCCACAAAATCAGAAAATCTAAAGGAAATGGACCATTTTCTTGATAGATTTAACCATACCAAAGTTAGATCAAGATCAGGTTAACAGTTTAAACAGTCCTATAACCTCTAAGGAAATACAAGCAGTCATCAAAAGTCTTCCAAACAAAAAAGCTAAGGACCAGATGTTTTTAGCATAGAATTCTACCACACTTTTAAAGAAAAACTAATACCAATACTCTTCAAAACTATTCCACAAAATAGAAACAGAAGGAACATTTTCGAACCCATTCTATAAGGCCACAGTCACACAGATACCTAAACCACACAAAGACTCAATAGAGAAAGAGAAGTTAGAAAAATTCTTAACTCCATACAAAGAAAGAAACAAACAAAAACAGAATAGCTTAAACAATCCTACACAAAAAGACCTTCTGGAGATATCTCCATCCCTGACTTCAAGTTATACTATAGAGCAATAGTAATAAAACCTGCATGACATTGGCATAGAACCAGACTGGTTGATCAATGGAATCTAACTGAAGACCCAGAAACAAAGAAACACAGCTAGAAACACTTGATTTTTTTTTTTTTTACAAAGAAGCCAAAACCACATAATGGAAAAGAAGACAGTATCTTCTTCAAATGGTGCTGGTCTAACTGGATGACTACATTTAGAAAAATGCAAATGGGTCCATACTTATCACCCTGCACAAAATTGAAGTCCAAGTAGATCAAAGACCTCAACATGAAACAAGATACACTAAATCTATTAGAAGAAAAAGCAGGGGAAGATCCTTGAACTCATTGGCACAAGAGACAACTTCCTTAACAGAACAATTCAGGCTCTAAGATCAACAATTAATAAATGGGACCTCATGAAACTTAAAAGTTCATGTAAGGCAAAGGACACTGTCAACAGAACAAAAGAGCACCCCACAGTTTGTGACATCTGACAAATAGCTAGAGGAATATGGAGGGGACAAGAGCCTTACAAGAAGACCAACAAAGCTAAAGGATCTAAGTCTAGGGGGTCCTGAAAAGACTGATGTACCAACAGAGGACTGTGCATGGAGAGGACCTAGACTACCTGTTCAGATGTAGTTGGTTGGCAGTTCAGTCTCCATATGGATCTCCAAGTGAGAGGAGCAGGGGCTGCCTCTATCATTAACTCAACTCTGTTGACTGTTTTTTGATCTCTTGCTCCTATGAAGAGGCCATAGAGGAAGAGGATCCAGGCAGTCTTGATGAGACTTAACAAGCTATGGGCAGATGGCAATGGTGGAGAACTCCCCCTTTTAGTGGAATAAGGTAAGAGGATGGGAGGAAGGGGAGGGAGTTTGGGACTGGGGGGAGTTGAGGGAGGGGACTTCAATTGGGATATATAATGAATAAATTGTGAAGAAAAATTTAAACTTAAAATAAAAAATGGGGTACAGGGCTAAACAGAATTGTCAACAAAGGAATCTCAAATTGCTGTGAAGAACTTAAAGAACATCATTTGTCATCAGGGAAATGGAAATCAACATGTCTCTTGAGATTCCATCTTGTACCCAACAGAATGATTAAGATTAAAAACTCAAGTGACAGCACATGCTGGCAAGGATGTGGAGGAGATGAGCACTCCTCCATTGCTGGTAGGAATGCAAACTTGTACAATGTCTTTGGAAATCAGTCTGGAGCTCTCTCAAAAAATTGGGAATAGCTCTCTCCCTCAAGACTCAGATTATACCCAAAGGATGTCCCACCATACAAAAAGCACATTTGCTCAGCTATGTCTATACCAGCCTTATTTGTAATAGCCAGAAGCTGGAAACAACCTAGATGTCCCTCAACCAAAGAATAGATAAAGAAAATGTGGTACATTTATGCAATGGACTACTTCTCAGCTATTAAAAACAAGGCAATCGTGATATGTGCAGTCAAATGGATGAAACTAAAAAAAGATCATTCTCAATGAGGTAACCCAGATCCAGAAAGGCTTACATGGTATGTACTCACTTATTTGCACATATTTCACATAATAATAATATTTGCACATATTTACTGTACAGTACAGGATAACCATACTACAATTCATAGACCTAAAGAAACTAAGTAACAAGGAGGGCTCAAGGGAGGATGCTCAAATCTCATTCAGAAGAAGAAATAGAATAGTCAATGGAAGTAGTTGAAGGGAAGAAACAGGATAAGACATGGAACACTCAGGGAAATGAGAGTGGGGAACAGATATGGAGTAAGTGGAGTCAGGAGAAAAGAAGGGCTTGCAGAGAGGGGAGAAATCATCGGCAGAGGCATCAAATAGACAAGCTGAAGCTGTACAACAGGCAGGGACCCTGGAAAAATATCAAGCTGACCCCAGCTGTGACCCTTTTTAGCAGGGATCATAGAGACCAGAGAGGCCACACTCAAAAGCAGACAGGACTACCAGTAGGAAGGACCTACCCACCCTCAAAACTTCCATCCAGAGTTTACCCAGCCTACAGGATGTGCAAAGATAAATATAGAACAGAGGCTGAGGGAATATGCAACCAATGTTTTTCCCAACCTAAGACCCACTCCATGGGAGAAAGTCAAACCCTGAAATTATTAATGAACCTCTACTCTTTTTGCAGATAGTAGCCCAGCATGGCTGTCTCTGAGAGGTTCCACCCAGCAATAGGTAGAGATAAAAACTGAGACAGCCAAACAATGGGTGGAACATAAAGAGACTTACAGAAGAGTCAGGGGAAGGATAAATGGACCCACAGGAGACAGGAGGTCCACAAGAAGAGGAATAGTCCCAACTCTACTGGGCCTGGAGGGCTTGCAGAGACTGAACCACAAACCAAGGACCATACATGGAATTGGCCTAGGCTGTCTACACTTATATAAGCAATGGGCAAATTAGCCTCCAAGTGGGTTCCCTAGAACACAGGGAGTGTCTGACATGGTCTATATTGCATGCTCTTCAATCACTTCACCCTGAAGGAGATGCTTTGCCACAGCACTGTGCAAAAGGAAGTACACTTTCCTGATGTGACTGGATGTGCTGGGGTGAGTTTGTGAAGGGGCTCCCCTTTTTGTGGGGCAAGGGAAGGGGAATAAAGGGACAATGGAGGGATTAGTGGAAATATTGGGAGGAGAGCAGGGAGGGAGCTAAGACTGAGACATAAAATGAATAACTAATTTAAAAATTATATAAAAAGAAAACGATGATGTAGCACCTATACAGACTATGCTTTGAAGACCACCATGCTGATTTCTTTGTGTAAGTATGGTGTGTGTGCATGGCCCTTTGTGCACATGTAGGCAGATATCAGAGGTCTACACTTAATGGCTTCCTCACCCCGTCTCTATTCTATTTTTTGATGCAGAATCTTTCATTAGATCTGGAGTTTGCCATTTATCTAGGCTGAATAACCAGTGAGTCACAGGCAACTACCTGTCTCTACTTCTTCAGGACCTAGGTTATAGTAGTATATAACTATATCCATCTTTTAAAATATGGATATGAGATGGTGAACTGCAGGTCCTCATTCTAGCATAGGAAATGCATTACTGGCTGAGCAATGTCTGTAGGCACCTGAGGTTTACTGAAATGGCAGGTTTAGCCAACAGAATAGCCACAGCTGAGGAATTAAAATGCTGCTTCATGGTTCTAATAATTTCCATAGCTCCACTAAAATTTCCTCACTCTAGGTTTGTTTTAAATGGCTTCTTTAAAGTATATTTCAAAGAAGGATGCACAGCCAGCAAGGTTTACGATGCAAGCATGAGGATTTTGTTTCATTCTTAGAACTCCTACAAAGAAGTTAGGTGAGTTGCTGTGCTTATAATCTCAGCATTGAGGAGTCAGGCATATTCAGGGGAGCTCATAGCCAGCCAACCATATCTGAGGAGGTCCAGGACAATGTCTAAACAAACATGGTGGAGAATGCCTAAGGAATAAGGTGGATGTTGACCTCAGCTTCATATGCGCATGTTTATGTTCAAGCATGCTCACATACTTGTTTACCTGTAGTCCTAAATCACCCCATACCCCACCCCTTCACAGTGCATTCTATTTCTATTCTTGGCCATTATGGCATATTTGGTCCTATTGTATGCCACATATTTTGGATATGGAACACAATCCAGATGTCAGGTTGATGATATCAGACCCTTCACTACTCTCTCTTTCTCTCTCTCTTTCTCTTTCTCTCTCTCTTTCTCTGTCTCTCTCTTTCTCTCTCTGTCTCTGTCTCTCTCTTTCTCTCTCTCTTTCTCTCTCTCTCTCTTTCCCTCTCTCTCTCTCATCTTCCTCCTTCTCTCCCTCCCTCCATCTCTTACTCTCCAGCTACTTTGGCCTTTCTCCAGAAGCTCATGCTCCAGATCCCTTACATACTCTGACAGCCTCAAAGTGTGAGACTGAGTTATTTCCTGTTACAGGTATACGCTGGGTTCATCTAAACTACCCCTGTTCAAGTAGCTTTGCATGTATCTTATGCCTTAAAACAAACAGAGCATCTTCATACACAAAGCTGTGCCTGCCTGCCCCAGACAACACAACTATGGAGAGGCACCAGTAAGATAAAAGAACATCAAATATATTCAGAGATATGCCTGTGGGCAATAAGCCTCTTGTTTCCTACTTAGAAAAGAAGCTTTGGAGATTTTACTTTCTTTCATCTCTGTATTTCCATCTCCCTTTGCCAACCGTTTGCTGTATTCTCTTGAACTCCCCCTCCACCCTACCGTGTTCTGCCTAAGGGAAGGTGGAGGCTAAGATCAGACTGCACTTTTCAGTGATAAAAGCCAGTGTACTTGGTTTTTCAGGCCTTATTTTCCTATGTATTCTCTTCAGATATCTCCAACAGGAACATGAGTCCTCTGTAAAGTTCACTGTTATTTTTGGTTCCAGAAGGGGAGGGTACTCACACACAAGCCACTCTGTTTGTGACACTGCATTCCAACAGTAGTGGTGGCTCCTTGTGCTTTCTTGGAGATGCCCCACTTTCTTTAAAATGTTTTAATTATTTAAGCATCAATGTCAGGACAAATTTAAATAATTTCTATGCAATTAACTTTAGGAGATACTTTTTGTGGTTAATGTTATATGACATATGCCAGATGAAATGAATAATTAGACATCAAGTTTAGGGCCCAAGAGATAGTTCAGTCAGGCAAGTGCTCACTACCCAACTTCAAAAGACTGGAGTTCAAATCACAGAGCCCAAGTTTTAAAAGCCAAGCATGGTGAAGTACACTTGTAATCCAAGGTCTGGAGAAGAAGAGTCAAGGGAATATCTGAGCCTCACTGGCTTCCCACCATGGCTCCAGATCCAAGTGAGTGGCCCTGTCTCAAGAGACAAGGTGAATGACTCCTGAAGAACAACATCCTATGTTTACCCTTAGTGTGACACAATGTGCATACAGCTAGGCATATGTGGTTCCTGAACATGAACATGTGAACATACAAAGATAACATATGAAGGCTCTAAAGCTCATTGCAAAATTAAATAAACAACTGTAATTTAAACATGTCAACCCATGAACTAGCTCTTGGAGAGTTATAAATGATCTTGTGCTTTTCCGGGTCAGGGCCTGAATGTGTTCTTGCAGGTTCTGCAGATTATGAGTTCATACTGATGTGTAGGGAAGGCTACTGTCATTTCACTCCTTTGAAGGTAGTAAAACAAAGATAAGGTTTAATACACAGAGTGTGCCCTCTAGAAGTTATTACTGCACCCTTGAGCATAATGACTCTTTCTCACTATTGAGCATAAATATAAACTCTGATGTTGCTTGTCTGCAAGGAGTGGACCATTGTTTATTAACAGGCTCTTACTGAGAATCACTTAAGAAAGATAGTCAAAGTTGTGTTGAGTTCCTTGAGTTCATTATTCAGTATCTTTCAACAGTGTGATCATGTTTCCAAGGACTTAGGATTACATACCATGTAGTGTTTCAAAAGATATTAGACAATGAATGTGAAACTCAATGTCAGCTTCCCTACTAAATGTGGCTAGAGTGTTGTGGAGTATGTCTGTGAGGGAAGATCTGGCTTTTTATTTCACCAACTTTATTTCTTTATTTCATCTTACTGCCTTATCTTTCTGTTCAATTTTAAATGTGCATGTCCATGTTTGTGTGTGTGCATATGTGCTCTCTCTCTCCCTCTGTGATTATGTGTGTGTGTGTGTTTGCATGTGCACATGTGTATCTTTGAAAGAAGGTTTCTCACAAGCATGGAACTGAGCTGGCTGACCAGTGAGCCTCAGGAATCTGCAAGTCTCTCTATGCTCAATGACCCCAAACACAGCTTTATGCAATGTGTGTTGCAGGGATGTAACATGTTTGTGAGCTAAGCACACTGCTGATGAGCCAAGCCTAAGACTGTCAGGCACATTTATCATTTTTACTGACACAAATTAAAATTTCAAAATCAATCAATTGGCTAGTTTTATTTTACTAGCCTGAACTAGGACTGGAATGAAAAATTACTAGCTGAAAAATCCTGTGTTTTGGAGCTGTGGAGATGGCTTTATTGGAGATGCCTTACAAGCCTGAATATCTGAGTTCAATATCCAGAGACTATGGAAAAATAAGAAGAAGAAAAGCAGGGTGTGAGGGTATATGCTTCTAGTCCTAGCACTAGATAAGTAGAGACAGGCAGACCTCTGGGGCTTACCATCCGGTGAATCTAGCCTACTCAGCCATCTTCAAGTCAGTAAGAGACCTTAATTTAAAATACAAAAAGAATTGATAAAACTTGATGATTCTCACCTGTCCTCTAAATACATTTACAAGTGTACACGTATGCACACACAAACATGTGTGTGAAAGAGAGAGACAGAGAGCGAGAACCTCAACCACTACAACAACAACAAGCAACTGTGCTGTGCTGGATATTAAGAGTAACTAGAACCAGGTAATGAAAATATGTCAACATAAGCTTCATCAACTTTAGTCACGTTTTTCTGTACACATATCCTCAGTTTTATCTGTATGATTTAATTGAACGAAGTAATTTCAAGTTGATGTTTCCTTGGCTTAGCCAGAAATTGCTTAGTAATTTGTTGGTTTAAGAGATCCAAGATGGCTGCCACAAGAGAACACTGAGTCGGAGGAGTAGGAGAGCAGAAACAACGCAGCTACCAGGAGACTAAACTCTGGGACCTAAAACACCAGCATTGTGAGTGCCAGGTGAGCGGAACACCTACGGTGAGAAAATCAAGTGGGAAAACCCTAGAGACACCCAGTTATTACCTGGAGAAATTTCCCGGTGACCAGCTGCTCACAGCTCTGATCTGGACGAGCTACAGCTCTGGGTGCCCACACCTGCCATTATAGACTGGATCACACAGTCTCGCAGGCAGTCTCGGGAGGAGCCTGGTGCCGTTTTCACTGAACTGTGCCCTGCTAGCTCGCACTGCATCCAGGTTCTGCTTCGACCCGCGGGTGTGCTGCAGGCTCGGTCCGATCATCGGAACCACCCCAGACTGAGTGGATTGGGGGGCAGTTTTGA
Source organism: Pachyuromys duprasi (assembly GCA_028658305.1). NCBI lineage: Eukaryota > Metazoa > Chordata > Mammalia > Rodentia > Muridae > Pachyuromys > Pachyuromys duprasi. Next base: position 51,042,568 of record CM053748.1, read on the forward strand.
CCAGTCTGCACACTGCGGGGGCGCTAACCGAACGCTTCCACCAGCAAAAACTCAGTCAGTGTGTGATTCCGCCAGCAGCAAAAACTCAGTCAGTGTGTCAGTCCCCAGGCCAGTCTGGAAGGAACCTGAGTTCTGCCTCAACGCATAGGTGTGCAGCGGGCACACACCGATCTCCGGAACCACCACAGACTGAGTGGATTGGGGGACCATTTTGACCAGTCCGCACGCTACTGGGACCCAAGCCGAACGCTTCCCCCAGCAAAAACTCGGTCAGTGTGTGACTCCACCAGCGGATCTGGGAAGAACCCGAGTTCTGTCTCAACCCACAGCTGAGAGGATCCTGGGACCATCTTGACCAGACCACACACTGAGGGCAAAAGCTGCACGCATCCACCAGCAAAAACCCCAGTTCGGGTGTCTGTCCACGGGCCAGACAGAGAAGGCCTCAGGCACCATTTCTGACAGCCCTGACTACAGCGGATGCACAACAACCCAAACCCACTGTGTGTGCCCCAAATATCATCTCAGACAGTGGTGCACAGCCCCTAGCACAGAAGGAGGCACCAAATCTCCATTCCAGGGGAGAGCCCTTAGCAGCAAGCCCAGGGCAGAGTCCACAGCCCCCAGCTGACATCTCAAACCTGGACACTCAGACTCTAGCACAGAGTGAGGAGTAAAGACTCCAGACCAGAGGGGTGACCAGCCTGCAGTGCTCAAAGCTTCTAACAGAGAGCACAAAGCTGGGCACACAGAGCCCACAACAGAGATCAACTGAGACAAAACACACACCACAAACCACCGGAAATCCCTGATCTTCTTGAAGAATACTCCTGACACAAGAGATTGACAGACTCAAACTGAAGTACAGCCTTAAAGCACAAACAGCTCCCTGATTATATATAAACAAATGC
>CM053748.1:51043978-51062478 GCA_028658305.1 Pachyuromys duprasi
GTTGGATGGAAGGGAAGGAGGTCCTCCCCTGTTGGTGGACTTGGAGAAGGCGGGGAAGAGGGAGATGAGGGAGGGAGTGGGAGGGTAGGAGGGAATGGGGGAGGGGGCTACGCCTGGGATTCAAAGTACCTAACCTGTGATTGAGATATAAATAAATTAAAAAAATAAAAAAATAAAAAAGTGATATGAACAGAAAAAAAAAGAATATTTAACTCTCCTTAAAACACTAAATATATGTTTATATTTGGGTTCAGGATCTTCTACCTGACTCTGTTTTTTTAATCAATGCAGGTTTCCATGTTTTAAGGCGATTTAAGGAGCACAGCCAGTCAGAGAAAGGATATAAAAGATGCCACCAGATAAATTTGATACTATTCTGCATCATTTTCTTCCTCTGTTTGATTTTTGTGGGTTGTGTGTGAAATGTTCCCCATAGGCTCACATGTTAGAACACTTGTTCTCTACCTGATGTTTCAGGGAGGTTAGAGAACCTTTAGATGATACTGCCTTGCTGGAAAAGGTGAATAATGAATCATAGATGTGGATCTTGAGGCTTTCTAGTCTTCCCTCATTCCTACATACACATAAAAATGTGATCAGTCAATCCTCTGCTCCTGCATCCCTTCTCCACCATGATGAATACTATATCTATTATGCCATATGCCGAACTATTTCCTTTCTTGTTTAAGTTGCCTTTGGTGATAGTATTTACTACAGGAACAGACAACTCCTTTCCTCCCTCCGTCTCTCTCTCTGTGTATGTGTGTGTCTGCCTATGTGTATCTGTGTACTTTGTGTCACAACATGCATATGGAAATTAGTGGAAAGCTTTTAGAAATAAATTTTTCTTTTCCATCATTTTTTTGAGGGACCAGTCTTATTTGCCAGGCTAATATACAGATATAGATACATATGTTCATTTGTGCAAGTGCATACATGCACACAAGCACACCCTCTCTCTCCCACCCACACACAAAGATTTAAACCAAAAGGCTGATTGCTGTCATTGTAGAACAGAGATCACTGGGTTCTCAATCACCATGAAACTATATTCAAGAAAACAGGAGGAGAAGGGGCAAAGATCATATCAGAGCATTGGTTCAGAGTTTCATGAGTAGTCAGTTTCAATACTTTCCATGAGGAAGCAGTAATTAGATGATTTAAAATTTGAATTAAGCTTATAGATGACCTAGATATGTGACCTTTATGTTGGAGATAATGAAAAGTCTGCAGGGTACTTGATCAACAAACTGTGCTAATAAAATAAACAATCAAACAAAAACAAATCATGTATAAGTGGTTGTATTGTTTGAGTACTCTATATTAGAAAAAAGAAAGATCGAAAGAAAGAAAGGAAGAACGAATGATCTGGAACTAGGAAAATGGCTCAGTATGCAAGAATGAGTGTTTGACTTTGGATCCCCAGTTTCTGTGTAAAAACAACTGATTGTGATGTTCCTGCCTATAACCCCAGGGCTGGAGAAGTAGACATAGAAAGATCTCTGAGGCTTTCTGGCCAGGATTCCATCTGAATCCTCAAATTAGTAAAATGTAGATTCAATAAGAGATTCTCTCTCAAAAATGCATTGGTAAGACATCAAATAAGATATTCGGTACCCACCTTTGACCTCCACACAGATGTATACACATGCATGAACCACATACTCCCATAAACACTCTGGCTCTGTGAACTATATCCTAAATTTATCATTTCTATCTATGCAGCAATTGATAAATATGCAAACCCATAAGCCTTGGTTTTCTAGGGCTCATATTTTTCAGTGTTGTCTCAAGCATTGATTATATCAATGTCTATTGCCACTCAACATATTGTCTTTCACTTGAGTATTTTGAAAAACTGGAAGATATTATTACACAGAATCATTGTCATTCAAGATGTAACACAGGTTTAAATGGATAAGAATTGACAGGCACAGGGAAACCTTTATAATCTGGACACCTTTCCTTCCTTTGTGTCTTTTATTATAGATTCACAGAGTCTCACCTATTGATATCTGAAGTGCAATCCATAAGCGATTTGGATAAGATGACTAAACATTACTGGTGGTTGTTTTGTGGCATCACCAACTATGCTGTCCTATCCATGCATGCAAAAATAGTAGATAAAAGAAAATAAGTAGGTACACTTTGAACTGCTCTGTGTTTTGTTAAGAGAACACAAAGCTGTATTTAGTTAGACTATAAACAGGATATACTCAAGGAACCTGGAAGCTAATGTACTACTTCTGAAGCAATATGTGCCAGTCAGAGTTTATCTGCCAATGAAATGGGGATGCTAATAAAAACTGCTCAACTTTCTGAGGATTTCTAGAGTTCCAGATCACATACCCTTTGAGGTAGCAGAACCTTCCAAATATTCTACATTTGGTGTGGTCTAATGCCACTCATATACTGACATACATACACCCCAAAACCTACTTGGCTTGGCTCCAACCACCTGTAATTATACCTCCAGGGGATCTGATACATTATTTGGCCTTATTCTACATCCATACACATGTTGTTGTACATATATATATATATATATGTGTGTGTGTGTGTGTGTGTGTGTGTGTGTACATGAGTGAAAATTAAAAGTAAATAAATTCAAAGTTTTATAATGAGCTCTAGTCACCCTCTTCTTCAAGGTTACAGAGATTTTAGATGATAGAGCTGCTATAATTCAGTTCATTAGGTATTTATTGATGCTACTGCTTCGTTCAGAACTCATGCTGCTTTGACACAAGTCTCTGGCTCCTTGACAATATGCCACAAAGAACAATTCTTCTCAGTGATAGAAGAAAAAAATACAAAAGAACCAAACCATTGTCTGTCTGCAAAGCTATCATCTGGGAGGCATTGCTAATTGATTCTCACATTTCCCTTCTAGTAATCCTGTGTTAACACCCAGTAATATCTGAAAACATATATTTAATGAAATAAAATTATACTGTGAAGATTTTGTTGTTATTGTTTGAAACAGGATCTCTCTATATGGCTCTGTTTGTTATGGAACTCAGTATGTAGGCCAGGCTTACCTTGAGCTCACAGAGTCCCATGCAACTCTTCCTCCCTTGTGCTGGGATTAAAGTGATGGATTCCTGTACCCAGCTCACTCTAAGGACTTTTGCTTTGAACAAGATGATACCGACTTACACAGCCTGGAAGTTATACTGAAACTCTTGTCCACGCCATCTCTAGAGGAGCAATAATCTCCTGTTTGAAGTTATGGTAAAAGATCACAGACTAAACTTGCCAGAAGACCATGTAGATATCCATGGACCTATTCTACTCTCTTCATTTCCCCAGACACAATTCTCAGGGTTGCCTTTACTGCTACAACAGAACATCAGCTGCCCTCTACCCTCACCCCTCTTCATTCCTCCTGTGGCTCCCATAGAACAGCCCCTGGATCCCCTGATATACTTCATTACTGTATTCTAGTCCCCAGTTGAGCAAGAAAATCCCTGCTCAACCACATGTCACACCTGTCACGTTACCAGGTAGACTGCCCACAAACCCTTTCTACTGTCCCTGTTTCACCAGACTCAATTCTCAGATTCACCCCTAGAGCTTCAACCGACCATCTCCCCTGATTTCCACTTCACCCTCCCTGCCATGTAAGCAAGCATTCCCCATGAACACACCAGGCAAGCTGGTCAGTAAAGCAACCAATACACAGCCAACAAACTCTTTGAAAATCCAAAAAGGAAACAGAAACCAAGGGGAAAAACACTCACCCAGCAAAGACAAACCCAGAAATCAGTAGCTAGAACTATAATCACCACATATCCAAATGCTTAGATGCCAGAATAAGAACATACTCAGTAATAGTCAATGCAATATGTCTCCACCAAAGCCGAGCTATCTTAGCTTTACAGGGGCTCAATATTGAAACATAGCTCAAGCACTCAGTGGTAGTGCTGCATACTTTTAATCCTAGCACTCAGTAGCAGAAAAGAAGCAACAGGACAGAAGCCTACCACAGAGGGCTTCTGAAAGACTCTACCTAGCAGTGTATCGAAGCAGATATTAAGACTCATAACCAAACCTTTGGCAGAGTGCAGGGATTCATACAAAAGAAGGAGGAGTTAATAAGACCTGGAGAGGACAGGAGCTCCACAAGGACCAAATATATCTGAGCACAGGGGTCTTTTCTGAGACTTTTTCTCCAACCACGGACCATGCATGGATATAACCTAGAATCCCTGTTCATATGTAGCCCATGGCAGCTCAGTATACAAGTGTCTTTCCTAATAAGGGGAACAGGGACAGTTTCTGACATGAACTTAATGGCTGGCTCTTTGCCCCCCTCCCCAGAGGGAGGAGCAGCCTTGCTAGACCGCAGAAGAGGACATTGCAGCCAGTCCTAAAGAGACCTGATAAGCTAGGATCAGATGGAAGGGGAGGAGGTCCTCCCCTATCAGTGGACTTGGAGGGGTCAGGGAGAAGATGAAGAAGGTATGGGGGGATTGGAAGGGGATAAGGAAGGGGACTACAGCTGGGATACAATGTACATAACCTGTGATTAATACAAAAATAAAAAAAATAAATTAAAAAGAAAACAGAAATTATTTCAACAAAGTCATAGAAAGAAATTTTTCTAACCTAAAGAAGGAAATGCCTATAAAGGTACAAGAAACAAACAGAACACCAGATAGATTAGAACAGAAAATATAGTGTTCTTGGCATATAATAATCAAAATGCTAAACACAGAGAACAAAGAAAGAACATTAAAAACTGGAAAGAAAAATAACAAGTAACATATAAAGACAGAGCTATTAGAATGTTAATTGATTTTTCAGTGGAAACTCCAAAAGTAAGAAAGGTTAGACAGATGTTCTGCAAACTCTAAGAGACCATACATGCCAGCCTAGACTACTCTACCCAGAAAAAACCTTCAATCACCATCAATGGAGAAAATAATATATTCCATAATTAAGGCAAACTTAAGAAATTAAGGCAAATTTAAGCAATATGTATCTACAAATCTAGTATAACCTAAGATTCTAGAAGGAAAAAATTTAACCCAAGGACATTATCAAAACCTATGAAAACACAGAAAATAAATAAACATACACACACACAACAAAGGAAAACACTCACACATACAGTAACAACAACCATAACCAAAATATGAGAAATTAATAATCATTGGTCATTGATAGCTGTCAATAAAAAGACCCAAATAACAGGATGAAAACAGAACTAAGGTCCATCCTTCTGCTGCATACAAGAAACACACCTTAACATTAAGACTATGTATTACCTCAGAGTAAAGGGTTGGAAAAATTATTCCAAGCAAATAGACCTAAGAATCAAGTTAGTACAACTATTTTAATATCTAACAAAATAGATTTCAAACCAAAATTAATCAAAAGAGATGTAGAGGGATATTGCATATTCATCAAAGGAAATAAATATTCACCAAGCTAACATTTCAGTTCTAAATACCTATGCCTCAAATACAAGGGACCCCACTGCAAACACACACACACCCACACACACCCACACACACCCACACACACCCACGCACAGGCACACGCACACGCGCGCGCGCGCGCGCGCGCACACACACACACACACACACACACATATATATATATATATATATTTGCATATTTACAGCTCACTGATGAAGTGAATTCCAGTGGGCTTCAACCCATGTTTATTATCTGGTCACCACTTTTATACTTCTGAGACAAAGTTCTCAGAAAAGGAATTAACTCATAAAGAAAAGGCATTTGATCACAAAAGCAGATAAATTCTAAAATACCACAGGTTTACACATGTTTAAAACTAACTATTTCTTATCTGTGTATCCATGACTTATTGTATAGTGAGTTAAGAATTACAAAGGTTGACAAGGCCTAAAACTTAATAGGATCCAAGAAGGCACCAGAATACATGTCTTCTTAATTAAGGCGGAACAGACTACATATTTTCCAGCTATCTCTTGGTTTATAGTGAGTTCAGGACAATAATTTTATTTGTTTCTCATCCCAATAAACAAAGTAAATTTAGAATGACAGTGTATTATGCATAAACTAGCAAGGTATAAGGAGTTATAACAGAATAGTTTGTATATTTTGACATTAAAGGTTGTACTTTATTTAGATATTTCTAGGTAACCTCATTATATTTTGGATTCATAAGAAGTTTAAACAAACTTGGCTATATTTATGGGGTATATCAGGATTTATGGTGCCATCTGGAGTGAAGGCTTATCTAAAACCACAAATCTATCTCAAGCCTGTCTCCTAGTGAGTGATCTGGAGGTCTACAAAAGTATTTAATGCAGCAGTAAGCTTTCTAAAATTGTTTTAGAAGTTCTGAAACAATTTAACTTTTGCATTAAATTTTTATTTTTGTATTAATGACAGTTTATTCACTTTGAATCCCAGCTATACCACCTCCCTCACTCCCTCCCAATCCCACCATCCCTCCCTCAACTCCTCCCATGTCCCTCTCCATGTACACTAATAGGGGAGATCCTCCTCCCTTTCCATCTGACCCTAGCTTATCAGGCCTCATCAGGACTGGCTGCATTGTCCTCCTCTATGGCCTGGCAAGGCTCCCCATCAAGGGGAGGTGATCAAAGAACCAGTCACTGTGTTCATGTCAGAGACAGTCCCTGTTCCCCTTACAATGAAACCCACTTGCATACTGAGCTGCCTTGGGCTACATCTAAACAGGGGTTCTGGATTATATCCACGAATGGTCCTTGGTTGGAGTATCAGTCTCAGAAAAGACCCCTGTGTCCAGAATTTTTGGTTTTGTTTGTCCTGTCCTCTCAAGGTCTTACTATCTCCCCCTTTTTCATAATATTCCAAAAAGAAAACCGGAAACAGGACAGGAGCCAACCACAGAGGGCTTTTGAAAGACTCTACCCAGCAGTGTATCAAAGCACATGCTGAGACTCATAACCAAACTTTGGGCAGAGTTCAGGGAACAATTTAACTTTTAAAATTGTTTTAATCAAATCAAGAATTCCGTAATCATGAATTAATTCATCTGAACAGCATTACATCTTCATAATGATCCCATAGAAAATTTGTTCAAACAGAGTGGGTAAATACCTTAAAAGTGATGGTTTATATCATGTCAGATTTTAGAAAGATGCATCAGTACAAAAATGACCATATTGTCAAATTTGGAAGCAATTCTATGGTGTATGATGGTATAGACCTTGAAAAATACTGTATCCCTTCCAGAAAGCGCCCATATCTATTGAGTTTCTTCAAATCAATGGATCTTCACATTGTGTCAGAGGATGGGGTTGCATAACAGTAAATATCTTGCAAAATACCAGATTACCTCCCAGAATGCTCACGTGCCTATTAAGTTCCTTTTAACAGAATGGCTCTTGACAAGTAGGAGTATTCAGTACTCTGCTCTTAGCAACAGACATTGTATCTGGACAAAAATCTAAACATAAAATGGTAGAATTAACGCACATTAATTTTAATACAAATAGACCTGTCATAATGTTTACAGCATATTTCACTCAAATACAAAGAATATATCTTCTCTTCAACACCTCAAGGAACTTTCTCTAAACACAAAGAGAGTCTCAACAGAAATAAAAAGCAAAAAATTGGACTAGCTCCCAGTGTCTGATCAGACAACAACATATTAAAGGTGGATATCAACAACCACAGAAACGACAGAGTTCATAAACTTGTGAGAGCTAAAAAGTTCTCTACTGAATAAAAAAAAAATGGATCAAGACTGAAATAAATGAAGAAAAGAAACCACATGATCATTGTTACGTTGTACAGGCAATTCAACTGGTTTTCCCTGAGGGCCTGTTAGGGTACTGACCATGTCCTATGTCACTGCCTCCTTCCCATGCCATTACCTGGGCCAGCTGCTTCATATATAACCCATCTGCCAATCCTACCTCCTCTCTCTCTGCTTCAGCTTCTCCCCCAGGGGACCCTTACCATCTCTTCTCCTATGCTCTTCCACTGTCTTTTTCTGTCTCTTTGTCTTTCCCCCCAAATAAAACCCTTTATATTTAGATCTCTTGAGTGCGTGACATTTTCAAAAATATATCATATTAATCATCTCATCAGACACAGAAAAGGATTTTGAAGGATCTCTTTACTCCTTCATGATAAAAGTTTTAGCGTGATTAGGAATACAAAAGGGGCATACAAAACTGAGTAAAGGCAATTTACAGCAAGCCTATATCCAACATCAAATTCAATGGAAACTTAAAGCAATTCCACTAAAATCAGGAACAAGATAAGGCTGTTCACCCTTCTATCTCTTTTTGATGCATTATTTGAAGTTCTAGCTGGAGCAATAAGACAACTAAAGGAGATCAAGGGGGTAAAAATTGGAAAGTAAGAAGTCAAACTATTGCAATTGCCAGATGAATTGATAGTATACATAAGTGACCAAAAAATAATATTCTACTTATGAGTATATACCCTGTGTGTCTTTCTGCTTCTCAGATAGACTAATGAGGATGATCTTTTCGAGTTCCCACCATTTACCTGCAAATTTCATGATTTCCTTGTTTTTTATCGCTGAGTAATATTCCATTGTGTAAATGTATCACAATTTCTGCATCCATTCCTCAATTGATGGGCATCCTGGCTGTTTCCAGCTTCTGGCTATTACAAATAAAGCTGCTACAAACATGGTTAAGCAGCTGTCCTTGTTGAATACTTGAGTGTCTTTTGGATATATGCCTAGGAGTGGTATAGCTGGATCTTGAGGAAGCACATATTCCTAATTGTCTGAGAAAGCGCCAGATTGATTTATATAGTGGTTGTATAAGTTTACATTCCCACCAGCAGTGGAGGAGGGTTCCCCTTTCTCTACATCCTCTCCAGCATGTGTTGTCACTTGAGTTATTCCTCTTAGCCATTCTGATGCACATAAGGTGGAATCTCAGGGTTTTGATTTGCATTTCCCTGATGACTAAGGATGTTAAACATTTAAGTGTTTCTCTACGATTTGATATTCCTTTATTGAGAATTTTCTGTTTAGGTCTGTACCCCATTTTTAATTGGATTACTTGATTTGTTGTTGTTTAACTTCTTGAGATCTTGATGTATAATATAGGATAAACATACTAAAATCTGTACACCTAAGGATGCTAATCAGGAAGGAGGACTCTGGTTAAGATGCTCAATACCCATTCAGAAAGGTAAAGAGGATGGACATCGGAGGAAGAAGAAAACAAGGAACAGGACAGAAGCCTACCACAGAAGGCCTCTGAAAGGCTCTCTTCTGCTGGGTATCAAGGCAGATGCTGAGACTCATAGCCAAACTTTGGGCAGAGTGCATGGAATCTTATGAAAGAAGTGGGAGATAATAAGACCTGGAGAGGACAGGAGCTCTACAAGGACAGCGACAGATCCAAAAAGGCTGGGCACAGGGGTCTTTTCTGAAACTGATACTCCAGTCAAGGACCACTCATGGAGATACCCTGAAACCCCTGCACAGAGGTAGCCTATGACAGTTCAATATCCAAGTGGGCTCCATAGTAATGGGGACAGGGACTATCTCTGACAGGAACTTATTGGCTTGCTCTTTGATCACCTCCCCCTGAAGGGGGAGCAGCCTTGGCAAGCCACAGAAGAAGACAATGCCATCAATCCTAATGAGACCTGATAGACTGAAATCAGATGGAAGGGGAGGAGGACCTCCCTCATCAGTGGACTGGTAGAGAGATGAGGGTAGGGAAGATGGAGGGTCAGACTGGGAGGGAACTAGAGGGGGATTCAAAGTGAATAAACTGTAATTGATAAAAATTTGTAACAACTATTAAAAATAATAAAAAAAGAAAAAAATTCTAGCAAGAAACTCAGACGATACACACCTTCAGTGAAATGCCTGGATACATGATGAACTCACAAAAATTGGTAACACTCCTATATACAAATGGCAAAGTGACTAAGAAAGAAATCAGAGGAACAACACCTTTCAAAATAGCCTCAAATAATACAAAATATCTTGGGGCAGCTCTTACCAAGCAAGTGAAAGACTTGCATGATTAAAAACTCCAAGTCTTTGAAGAAAGATATTGTATAAGATATCAGAATTTGAAAAGAATTTCCCATGTTCATGCATCAGTAAGTTTAAGCTGGTAAAAATGGCTATCCTACCAAAAGCAATCTACAGATTCAGTGCAATTTCAATCTAAATTCCTTAACAATTCTTTACAGATCTTGAAAGGAAAGTTCTCAACTTCATAAGGAAAACCGGAAAACCCAGGATAGCTAAAATAATCCTGAACAGTAAAAGCAGGAGATACCACCATCCCTGATTTCAAGTGGTACTATAGAGCTATAGACAAAAACAAACAAACAAACAAACAAAAAAGCCTCATGGCAATAAAAAAGACATGTTCACCAATATAATTAAATTAAAGACACAGACATAAATACATATACCTATAGATACCTGATATTAAAAAAAAAAAAAGAAACCAGAAAAAGAAAGCATCTTCAACAAATATTGCTGGTCTTACTGAATGTCTTCATGTAGAAGAATGCTAATAGACATTTATTTATCATCCTGCACAAAACTATAGTCCAAGTAAGTAAAAAAAAAAAAACTCAATCTAAAACTAGATACATGGAACCTAACTGAAGAGAAAGTAAAGAACAGCCTTGAGGGCATTGGCACAGGAGAAGACTTTCTGAACAGAACACCTATAGCATAGGCACAAATACCAACAATTAATAAGTGGGATCTCAGAGAACTGAAAAGCATCTGTAAGGCAAAGGACAACATCAATCAGACAAAAATGCAGCCTACAGAATCTGTCTTTGCAATATTGGGCATGTACTTAAAGAACACTCTATCCTACCACAAGGACACTTTGGTTAACTATATTCATTGCAACTTTAGTCATAATAAGCAGAAATAGAAACAACCAAGATATCTCTCAATTGAAGGATGATTAAATAAAATTTGGCACATTTACACAATGGAGTATTTCTCAGTAACCCATACCGAAAAAGACAAATATGGGTCTTACCAACTCCACATGTGACAGAGATATAATTTACAAAGTATAGGAAAAGATCAAGTAATCAGATATCAAAAACCCAAATAAACCAATTAAAATGAGGTACAGATCTAAACAGAGAATTCTCAACAGAGTGATCAAAAATGGCTGAGAAACACTAAGAAATGTTCAACATCATTAGACATCAAGAAAACACATATAAAACTACTTTAAGATACCATCTTACACCTGTGAGAATGGCTAAGCTCAATAATGAAAGTAACAGCTCATGTTGGCAAGGGGAACCTTGTTCACAGTGACCCTAATTAGGACTCCTACTAATAGAGGATGTGCAATCCTTTGCAGACAGGCAAGGCTTCCTGTGGGGGGATTGGGTTGCATTCTGTTGCCATAAAAGCTGAGGAGGTATTGCAGGATATCTGATCCCACTATGATCCCCCAAACTATGAACCGTAAAACCCTGTTTCTTTGCTGTGGTTGAACCCTATCACACACGTTTAATCCAAGAACGTTCTGTTTATTGTGAAATGGTGATTGTGATGTGGTTCACACAGCCCTAGAACACACCTTTAATCTAAGAGCTTTCTGTATACAGGATTTTAAAAAGTTAACCCTGGGTCAGGGGGCAGAGGAAGAAAGCATGAGCAGGGATTAAGGAGCAGGAGGGATTGTGAGTTGTAGAGTATTTTTAAACAGCTTGGAGAAGAAGATGGGTATTAGCTAAAGCTCTGCCTTTAGCTTCGGCCTCAGCTCCTCAGCTACCTGGTTTTTTGGGCTTTGTGCTAGCAAGCCTTTGGCCTTGGGTTTTGGGGGGACTTTGCTCCTTGGCTATCAGCTGAGTTAGGGAGACTTTTGGGTTATTTTCTGTCCAGACCTGAGCTGAGGAAGAAGATCAACTAGTTATTTTCTCTGTCTCTCTGATCTATCATGTTTCACCCCAGCATCTGGCTCCTGAGTCCTTATTGGTAAAATAAAGTGGTCCAGATTTTCTTTCATTTAAACAAAACGGTGATCCTGTGGAGACACATAACATCCCAGGTAGATTCTAGGACAGAAGATCTCTATCTGAAACCTGAGAGGGTATGGGTGACTTCATTCTACATTCTAGTTTCTTGAACATGGGAAGATACACACCAGTCTCTGAAAAAAGAAAGCTGGACACCAACCCAGACTCAAAAGCCTTAACATACATTCTGCCCTGCCTACAAGATATGCTGGGGTAATGGTGGCACAAAATTTGTGGAAGTGTCCTGTCAATGTCTGATTTAACTTGAGGCTTACTCCACGAGAAGGAACGCATGGCCTACACCATCTGTATTGCCAGAAACCAGAAACTGGATAGTTCAGTAATGCGGGGTAGAAACAAATACAGCTAGAAAAAATAATCAATGAAATGATTCCTAATGATAGTGTGCTGTTCTCCTAGATAGGTGGTTTTTCAGTCATCATTAGAGAGGCTTCCTCTGGCAGCAGGTGGTAGTGAATACAGAGATCCAAAGCCAGACATTATTTGGAGAGATGGTTTAAAATGGTGGTCTTCATTATGTGCTCTTCTTGGAGATCAAAGAACCACTTGAAAGAAGGTAGGTAATTCTAGGAATCAGAATGGAGGACACCAGGAAAACATGGCCCACAGAATCAACTAAGCAGGGCTCATATGGGCTCACAGAGACAAAAATGCTAAGCACAGGACTGGCATAAGCCTGCACCAAGTCCTCTGCATAAATATTGTGGCTATTTGCTTGGTGTTTTGTGATACTCCGAACAGTAGGACCAGGTGTGTCTGACTCTTTGTCATGATCTTCTGACCACTTTCCTTCTACTGAGTTGCCTTGTCCAGCTTCCATACGAAGGTTTTCACCTTTTCTTATTTTATCATGTACTGTCCTACTTGGCTATTGTTCTTAAGGATCTGCTTTTTTTTTCTGAAGATAAAAGGTAGGGGGAGTTGATCTGATGGAGAGTGTAGGTAGTGGGAAACCAGGAGTGGATGGAGGGGAAAGTGTGGTTTGGAGGTATTGTATGTGAGAATCTATTTTTTAAAAATTTAACAAAATTAAGTTATAACAAAAGTAAAATCACCTTTGCTGGTTCTTGTTTGTATGTGTTAATCACATGCATCTGCTCCATGCTGTCTTTCTACAAGGTCACTGTAGGCCAGACCTCTTACAGCCTCATGTGTAGAACGATACCCTGTGATGCTTGCCCATGCTAGTTGATTCTGAAAGCTCTGTACTGTAGCCCAATTCACACAGCAAAAAAAAAAGAGAATTCACTTCTCTCATAGTTTCTATTTTGTGAGTTTGCAGCAATCTTCCAACCTTGCACATCTGATAATGCATGGCATCCATTGTTATATAACCCTGCCCCACTTCCTGTTTATTCTCAGATTCCTGCCTACGCATTCAGTCTGAGCAGCTGGCCTCTTTCTACTGTTTATCTGTTACTTTCTTCTTCTCCCACTGAGCACCTGGCAAACAGGTAATACAAATACATATATGCATACACATAGATAAAAATTAAAATAAATATTTTAAAACACATCATGAATGATTCAAATCTAGAGCCAAATACACCTTGGGATAGTTTTAGTCCCTTTAATAGTCATTCTTTTTAATTTTTGTGCATGACCCAAAATCCTTGTGACTATCAGGTGAACCATTTGGAATGGGTTATCTTAACATACATCAAGTTTCTATTAAACTAAGTGCACAGAATTCAACAGATAGTATAGAAAGGTTTCACAAGAGGTTTTTAACTTGCTATAAACTGCCTCCCTAATGTTTCCACGAATATACCTGTGATTCATGACTTTCCTTGTTCAGTTCCTATATAAATCTCATAACACCATGTTAAACTATGTTAGAACACCATGTGGATTAAACACATTAGTGATTGGCACTAAGTTACCAATAATGTATTAGTATCACATCAAGGAAAGAAATAAAAGCATTTCCCTTTGGAGTCATTTAACCAAGAATAAATTCAGGGTTGAACTCTCTTCTTCCTGTTTCCTCTGTTGCATATATCTAAATCTGTGTCTGCCTGAAGGTTGTCTTGTGACTCTATTCCTTTTCTGTCTGTCTTTGTGTGTGTGTTGAGTCTGTCCCCTGAAAAAGACTATGTTTTGTCTTTATTGAAACACAGAAAGCATCACATGAGGAAGGAATGGGATACTTTACAAAAATATTTAACAGTTTTACAATGGATTACATCACTGGCATCAACTGACCCACGCAACACACAGTATTACTAATCTCATTGTTTATCAATCAGTATTTATAAGTGTTGTTATCCAAGTTTCTGTAGATATTTAGAAGGTGCTTTCAACTTCTGTGTTTGTTTTCATCAAATGATACACATTTATAGTTCTGGATCAGTGACATGGAAGAATTCATAATTTAAGATTACAGCTATGAATTAGCTTAAGGAATAAAAGTTGATTACATGGGAAAGCCAAGGCAAGTAAGGTTGATTGTTACATTGTTCTTTTAAAAGAAGGTAAAATAGTTGAGTACACAGTAGGATTGTGGACTTCAATATTAAATGACTTCAGTCTTTAGTGACTTCAAGGTGTATCATTGACTCTGACTGTGAGCAAATATTTCAGTCCCTTAGAATGCAGGAGATACTTTTATAATATTATACATGTATAACATGCTTCTGGGAACAAGCTTCTGTCACTCTAAGTTGGCTCAAAAAGAACTGTTCTTCACTTTCTTTAAGGTGAGACCCATGTTTTGTACAGATAGTAGCCATATTGTTTAATGAGACTGAGTGAAGCAAGCAGACAGCAGTTTGAGACAGGAAAGTCACATGAAACAACAAAACACAAGAGACCCTGTATCAAACATGATAGAATCCAAGGACTAATATCCAATATTGTCTTTTGACTTCAACTAATGCTTATGGCATATGTCCCCCCACACATATGTATGGACAAAAATGTTTTAATAATGGTTGAAATATTGATGAAATACAGAGAAGGGGAAGAGGAAATACAGAAGAAGGAAGAATAAAATGAATATGAATTATTTAGAGGAGAAAACTCATCTAGAAAACTCCCCACAACCTTGGTAAACACTAGCAAGTGGCCATCCTATGAGAGGGAGAAAACATGAGGGCTGGGAGGTATGATGTATTAGCTAGAAGTGGGTGGAGAAGCAGCTAGAGATGGCTGAGCATGGTGCTTCTCTGTGGCTAAGTGGCTTTATGGGATACCAGTAATGAGAGTTAGCAGTCTAACAATCACCCAGAATTCCCAGCACTCTTCACATGGCAGCTAACTATGTTCAAGGGCTGATCAGTGAAGATGAAGTAATGATGCTAGATGTTTTAGTGAAATCAGGAGAGTATGTGATATTATACCTTCAACTTCACTGCCTACAATAGCACCACTGTTGTTTGACTGCCCAAAGATTTGGCAGTTACAACACTATTGTGTATCTATGTGTGTGTGATATTTAGAAATTAGAAGAGTCTGTCTCTAATGGACAACATCTAAGAATAAAGGGGGGGGGGACATCAAAGACACTTTACTACCATTTGCTAATTTCTAATTCCGAAGAAGAATCAGAACTTTTCTAAATTTTAAATTCTAGGTTCTAAGTACTAAATGGACTGAAGCAACTATTTGACTATAGATGAGTTGTGATAGTTTTTAATTTACGCATCCTTTAGATGAGCATATCTTCTACTAGAAATCAGGCCTTCCTCTTCCTCTATCCCTCTCCCATCTTAGGTGGTGACCTCATGGAAGCTGTATCAAGGAGGTTTCCCTTTTTGTTAACATCTTTCTTCCTACACACCCTGCAAAAGATCATTTGCAGCCAGGGAAGGGCAGAAGGGAGTGATGCCTAAAACTCCATGTGATGATACTTTTGTCTCACATACCTCTTTCCCTTGGGGAATGCAGATATGTCCATCACCATTGCTTGGATCCTGTCTATATGTGTATATTTC
Organism: Pachyuromys duprasi; assembly: GCA_028658305.1. Taxonomy (NCBI): domain Eukaryota; kingdom Metazoa; phylum Chordata; class Mammalia; order Rodentia; family Muridae; genus Pachyuromys; species Pachyuromys duprasi. Next base: position 51,059,935 of record CM053748.1, read on the forward strand.
TCTTTGGTCAGTGAGTTGTGATGTGTACCTTCAAATCTCAAAAAATTCTCAACAGCAAGATAGTGATAAGTTAATGACTTGCTCCCAGATGAGAAGTTGTAATAAAACAGAGGCACTAAGCATGAACTCAGGATGGTTTCACTCTTTCACCTGGCATGTTGGATTGTCCATATCCCCCTTGATATTCAGCAGTGTGGAAACCTCAGTCTTCACTAATCCCATCAGCCCCCTTCTATTAGAATCCACTGATGTGAGAAAGTGCTCCTTCATTCCCTACTGTATCTCAGAGAGTACAGCATCATCATTGATCTTCAATACCTGTGTTTCCTCTTAATCACTAGTTATCCGAGTAAAGCCTATGAAGTAGATCCTAGTTTAGCTGCAGAGTTGTGGAATGTTACCATGAGACTGCCCTGAGTCTAACCAAAAACCTGCATTGCATTTCTAGCACACAAACTCACCCACAAGCCTAAATTAGCAAATGGATAAACAATACACTCATGTCCCATTTCTAGCAAGGGAATAAACCTCGAGAAAGGAAAATTTGCACTAGATAATGACAGATAATAAAACTTACAGGAACATCTCTATTTTGAGCATCAACAATGAATCTACTGTTACAGGAACTATAATATGTGTGGCCAAGTTCATTTAAAAATGGGAAAATATATGCCATATTGAGATAGCCATTTTTAGGAAATCTGGCTATAATTTTTATGTCATTCTGTTTAATTTCAGAAACGTCTACCCAAAGGGGGGGAATGCAGAACATTTTATTGATAATAAACACAAAATTTAATATTGCATGGGTGAATAATTTGCTTACTTTAAAAAAGCTGAACAAGGTGCTCCGGACTTAATTAGCATTTTTGAAGCATAAGTGTGAATTCTGACATTGATAGAAACTCAGATCTCATTATTTCTGTTGTGATTCTATGCACACTGCTTCTCAGTGTCACTGCTGTTAGAATTGTGAATTTCTGCTTCTTGATAAGTTTGACTTAGAAAAGACGGTTATGTGCAGCTCAAAGAACACAACCAGAGCAAATACAGAGGTGACTCTGAATTCGGGATCCAAATCTCTCCATTCTTTCTCTCTTTTGTTCTGTCTTGATCTGTCCCTTTCTTTCTCTGTCTTGGTCTTGTTCTGTTCTCATGTTGTCACACATAATTCTCTCTCTTAAACCTAAATTATTTTTCTCTGCCTCTGTCTCATTCTGTTCTGCACTTCCACCTTATCTGCCTTTCTCCTACCCTTTATACCATCTCTCCCTCCCACTCTCTCTTCATTCAGTTGCATCCTCATGTGAACAGCTGGTCAAAACTGAAAGGCTAAGAAAGTGGACAAAGCCAAGGCTATGGCTCAATGGATGAGAGTTAAAGATCTGAATGCACAAGTACTTGAGTTTTGCCACCATAACCCATGTGAAAGCTGAGCCTGTAACTCCTGCATTAGAAGACAGAGAGAGCAAACATATGGGGGGCTTTTTCTTCCTGAAACAATGAGCTCCTGGTTACGTGAGAGGTTGTTGTCTCAAGGCAACAAGGTGAAGAGCCATAGAGGAAAACAATAGTTCTGGGCTCTGCATGTGTGCCCACGGATATGCACATCTTGTACTCAAGTGCATGTATCAAATGCATACACTGCCCCCACATTTACACCATGGTGTTCATTGTGTTAAAAATACATTTGTCACACACAATGAGACCATCCCTCTCCCTGGAGTACCTAGACAAGACAAAATTTTAATTTTGATTAAGGGACTGTGTTTGGACGAGATAACAGAGATACAAAAAGTACAGTTGGTTTTTCTTCTAACCCAGATGGGGACAGTATCTTTTCTCCATAGGCAGGGGTCTGACCTCATGGTCTTATTTGCTTAGTTGATTAAAATAATTAGTATACCAGAAATGAAAGGAAGAAAGGCTTGCACACTTTAATCTGAGGGTGAAAATATAGCAAGACTTTGTGTACACAAAGGTCTTACTGAGTTTGGGGCAGGAAACCTAAAACATGTACATAACAATCTTACATGGTTGGGGTGAAAACAGATTTGAATTCTTTGCCACAGACACAGTTTTAGAGTACTTGGACTCACTTAATGTTTCTTACAGGTAACACAGGCACATAGGACCTTTCTTCTTCTCTTTCCAGACAAAATCCTTCTCTCCGTTATCATTAGTAACAGCTTCTTATTAGCATGCAGCACTACTGGAGCATGAAATGAGTTATGAGTGACACACACCTTAGGAGCAAGTTCAAACATCTGCATCTCCTTACAATTAACTTACTAAGAAGTCAGTGTCTGTCACATAGAAAATAGGATTGAAAGTTTTGGAAGCAGATCCAGAAATTAAGATGCCTGAGTTGACAATGAGAATCTTATAGGTATGGTGCTTAACAGTATATACTCACTTATATAGACCTATAGGATAGGCAGGTCATGCTGAAATCTATACTCCGAGGGAGGATATACAGGAAGGAGGACCCAGGTGGATATTATCAATGCTGGTTTGGATGAACAAATGGGATGGACATTGAGT
>CM053748.1:51062978-51151586 GCA_028658305.1 Pachyuromys duprasi
TATATCTTCCCTAGGTGTATAGATTTCAGCATGACCTTCTTATCCTATAGGTCTATATAAGTGAGTATATACCATATGTTTCTTTCTGCTTTTGGGATACCTCACTCAGGATGATCGTTTCCAGGTCCCACCATTTGCCTGCGAATTTCATGATTTCCTCTTTTTTAATTGCTGAGTAGTATTCCATTGTGTAAAAGTACCATAATTTCTGTATCCATTCCTCAACTGAGGGACATCTGGGTTGTTTCCAGGTTCTGGCTATTATGAACAAAGCAGCTATGAACATAGTTGAGCAAATGTCCTTGTTGTGTACTTGAGCATCTTTTGGATATATGCCTAAGAGTGGTATAGCTGGGTCTTGAGGAATCACTATTCCTAATTGTCTAAGAAAGCGCCAAATTGATTTCCAGCGTGGTTGTACAAGTTTGCATTCCCACCAGCAATGGAGGAGGGTTCCTTTTTTTCCACAACCTCTCCAGCATGTGTTGTCACTAGAGTTTTTGATCTTAGCCATTCTGGTGGGTGTAAGGTGAAATCTCAGGGTCGTGTTGATTTGCATCTCTGTGATGGCTAAGGATGTTGAGCATTTTAAGTGTTTTTCTGCCATTCTATAATACTCTACAGTGAGTTCTCTTTTTGGCTCCATACCCCATTTTTTAATTGGATTACTTGATTTCTTGTTTTTAACTTCTTGAGTTCTTTATATATACTGGATATTAGCCCTCTGTCAGAAGTACAATTGGTAAAGATCCTTTCCCAGTCTGTAGGCTGTCCTTTTCATTTGACAATGACTTTTGCTTTACAGAAGCTTTTTAGCTTCATGAGGTCCCATTTATTGATCTTAGAGCCTGTGCTGTTGGTGTTCTATTCAGGAAGTAGTCTCCTGTGCCAATGTGTTCTAGGGTCTTCCCCACTTTTTCTTCTAACCGGTTTAGTGTGTCTGGTCTTATGTTGAGGTCTTTGATCCACTTGGACTTTAGCTTTGTGCAGGGTGATAAATATGGATCTATTTTCATTTTTCTGCATACAGATATCCAGTTGGACCAGCACCATTTGTTGAAGATGCTGTCTTTTTTCCATTGAATGGTTCTGGCTTCTTTGTCAAAAATCAAGTTTCCATAGGTGTTTGGGTTCATTTCTAGGTCTTCTATTCAGTTCCATTGATCCACTATTCTGTTTCTATGCTGTTTTTATTACTATTGCTCTGTAGTACACCTTGAGGTCAGGGATGGAGATATCTCCAAATGATCTGTTGTTGTACATTATCATTTTGGAAATTCTGGGATTTTTGTTTCTCCATATGAAGTTGGGAATTTTTCTTTCAAGGTTTGTAAAGAATTGTGAAGGTATTTTGATGGGGATTGCATTGAATCTGTAAATTGCTTTAGGCAGTATGGCCATTTTCATTATCTTAATACTACTAATCCATGAGCAAGGGAGGTGTTCCCATGTTCTGATATCTTCTGATATCAATTTCTTTCTTCAGAGATTTGAAGTTTGTTTTTTTTTTTTTTCATACAGGTCTTTCACTTGCTTGGTTAGAGTCACCCCAAGGTAGTTTATGGTATAAGTGGCTATTGTGAAGGGTGTTGTTTCCCTAATTTCATTCTCAGTCCTCTTGTCTTTGGTGTACAGGAGGGCTTCTGAGGTTTTTTTTGAGTTGATTTTGTATCCAGCCACTTTGCTGAAGGTGTTTATCAGTTGAAGGAGTTCTCTGGCTGAATTTTTGGGGTTGCTCATGAATACTATTACATCATCTGCAAATAGTGATACTTTGACTTCTTACTTTCAAATTTGTATCCCTTTGATCTCATTAAATTGTCTTATTGCTCTACATAGGACTTCAAGTACTATGTTGAAGAGATATGGAGTCAATGGGCAGCCTTACCTTGTCCCTGATTTCAGAGGGATTGATTTAAATTTCTCTCCATTGAGTTTGATGTTAGCTATAGGCTTGCTGTATATTGCCTTTACTGTGTTTAGGTATGTGCCTTGTATACCTGATCTCTCCAAGTCTTTAAACATGAATGGGTGTTGGATTTTGTCAAATGCTTCTTCGGCATCTAGGAAGATGATCATGTGGTTTTTCTCCTTCAGTTTGTTTACATGGTGCACCACATTGATGGATTTCCATATACTGAACCACCCTTGCATGCCTTGGATGAAGCCTACTTGGTCATGGTGGATGATATCTTTTATGCATTCATGGATTCAGTTTGCAAGTATTTTATTAAGTATTTTTGTGTCAATGTTCAGAGAGATAGGTCTGAAGTTATGTTTTTTTGTTGGGTCTTTGTATGGTTTAGGTATCAAGGTGACTGTGGCTTCATAGAAGAGTTTGGTAATGTTCCTTCTATTTCTATTTTGTAGAAGAGATTGGAAAGCATTGGTGTTAAGACTTCTTTGAAGGTCTGGTAGAATTCTGCACTAAAACCATCTGGCCCAGGGCTTTTTTGGGAAGGGAGACTGTTGATGACTGCTTCTGTTACCTTGGGGGATATAGGTCTATTTAATCTTCCTATCTGATCTTGGCTTAATATAGGTAGGTAGAATCTCTCAAGAAAATTGTCCATTTCATTTAGATTTTCAAATTTTGTGGCATATAGGCTTTTGTAGTAAGACCTAATGATTGTTTGGATTTCCTCAGTGTCTGTAGTTATGTCCCCCTTTTCATTTCTGATTTTGCTGTTTTGGATAGTTTCTCTCTGCCTTTTTGTTAGTTTGGCTAGGGGCTTGTCTATCTTGTTGATTTTCTCAAAGAACCAGCTCTGGGTTTCATTGATTCTTTGAACTGTTTTGTTTCTAATTTATTGATTTTAGCCCTGAGTTTTATTATTTCCAGCCATCTATTCCTCTTGGGTGTGTCTGCTTCTTTTTTCCCTAGGGCTCTTAAGTGAGCCATTAAGTTGCTTGTATGAGATATTTCAAATTTCTTCTTGAAGGCACTAAATGCTATGAATTTTTCTCTTAGCACTGCATTCATTGTGTCCCATGAATTTGGGTATGTTGTGCCTTCATTTTCATTGAATTCTTGGAATTCTTTAATTTATTTCTTTATTTCTTCCCTAACCAAGCTGTTCTTGAGTAACAAGTTGTTCAGTTTCCATGTATGTGCAGGCTCTTTGCTGTTTCTGTTGTTGTTGAGGTCCAGATTGAGACTGTGATGGTCAGATAGGATACAAGGGATTACTTCAATCTTCCTGTATCTGTTGAGGCTTGCTTTGTGACAAACTATATGGTCTATTTTGGAGAAGGCTCCATGAGGTGCTGAAAAGAAAGTATACTCTTGATCTGGGGTAGAAAGTTCTGTAGACATCCATTAGGTCCATTTGATTTAGGGTCTCCATGAGTGCCCTTGTTTCTCTGTTTTGCTTCTGACCAGATCTGTCCATTGTTGAATGTAGAGTGTTGAAGTCTCCCAGTATTAGGGTGTTGGGATCACTGTGTGATTTTGACTTTAATAATGTTTTATTTACAAATGTAGGTGGTCTTATATTTGGGGTATAGATGTCTAAGACTGTGACGTCCTCCTGTTTGAATTTTCCTTTGATGAGAAGGAAGTGCCACTCCTCATCTTTCTTGATTAACTTTGGTTGAAAGTCTATTTTATTAGATAATAGGATTGCTACCTGAGCTTGTTTTCTGGGCCTATTTGCTTGAAAAATATTTTTCCCGCCCTTTACTCTGAGGTAGTGCTTATCTTTGTTGCATAGGTGTGTTTCTTGGATGCAGCAGAATGTTGGATCCTGTTTCCACAACCATTTTGTTAGTCTGTGTCTTTTAATAGGAGAGTTGAATCCATTGACATTGATAAATAATAGTGACCAATGGCTGTTAGTTTCTTTTATTGTGGGGTTGGTGGTGTTACTATGATTCATTGCTTCCCCCTACCCCCTTTTAGTTGGTTAAGTTACATGTATCCTATATTTTCTAAGGTGTAGTTGTTTTCGTTGGATTAAAGTTTTCCTTCTAGTATGTTTTGTAAGGCTAGGTTTCTGTGTTGATATTGCTTAAGTTTTGTTTTTTCCATGGAATATTTTGTTTTCTCCATCTATGTTGATTGAATGTTTTGCTGGGTATAGTAGTCTTTGTTGGCATCTGTGTTCCCTTAAAGACTTCATGACTTCTGCTCAAGCCCTTCTGGCTTTCACATTTTCTGATGAGAAATCTGATGTGATTCTGATCGGTCTTCCTTCATATGTTACTTGACCCTTTTCCCTTGTTGCCTTTAATATTTTTTCTTTGTTTTGTAGGTTTAGTGTTTTGACTATGATGTGAGGAGAGGTATTTCTTTTCTGGTCTAGTCTAGTTGGTGTTCTGTAGGCTTCTTGTATGTTTATGGACATTTCTTTAAGTTGGGAAAATTTTCTTCTATGATTTTCTTAAAAATATTATCCAGTCCTTAGAGCCTGAAGTCTTCTTTTTCATCTATTCCAATTATTCTTAGGTTTCGTCTTTTCATGGGGTCCTTGATTTCTTGGATGTTTTGTGTTTGGGACTTTTCCGATTTCATTCTTGCCTTGAGTGATGGATCCATTTCAGCAAGTGTATCTTCAGACCTGAGATTCTTTCTTCCATCTCTTGTATTCTATTGGTGATGGTTACCTTTATGGTTCCTGATCTTTTCTCTAAGTTATCCAGTTCCAGGTTTTTCTCTCTTCATGTTTTCTTTATAGATTCTGATTCTGTTTTCATGCTTTGTACCATTTCCTTCATCTGATTAAATGTGGCTCCTATTTTTTTGTTTGCTTCCTCTCTATATGTCTTTAATTGTTCCTCTACGTGAGCAGTTATATTCTTCTAAATTTCTTTGAGGGTCTTTTCATTTCCTCTTTTGTTCCTCTAGTAACTGCATAAGCATAGCTTTACTATTATTTTCCAGTGTCTCTGCTGAATTAAAATCTCCATTGCTTTTGCATGTTTCTAGTGGTGCCATGGTGTCCTGATTTTTGTTGGTGAGTTCTTACATCGAACTTTGGCCATTTGTTTATATATACTCAAGGAGCTGTTTGTTCTTTGAAGCTGAACTTCAGGCTGGAACTGTCAGTCTCTGGTGTCTGAAGTATCCTTCAAGAAGATCAGGGAGTTCCAGTGTTTTGAGAGCATGTGCTGTTGCCTCAGTTGTCTGTGTGGGAGGAAAGGCTGCTGGCTCAGTATTGTTGTTGGGGAGGAGGAGGAGTGTGTGTGTGTGTGTGTGTGTGTGTGTGTGTGTGTGTGTGTGCATGCGTGCACTCGTTCATTTGCTCAGAACTTGTCTTTAAGGGGAGAGGTAGGGAGTGTATATGCTTGGGCTATTGGGTTTGGGAGCAAGTGCATGAGGGGATGAGGATGCTAGCGCATTTAGCAAGGGCAGACTGTGGGCACCAAGTGCCTGTGTAGATTTCTTCTTTTTTTTAAATTTATTTTTATATCAATCAGTGGTTAGGTACTTTGCATCCCCAGCGTAGTCCCCTCCTTCTTTCCCTCCCACTCTCCCCATCCCTCCCCCATCTCCTCCCTGCCCACTCCAAGTCCACCTACAGGGGAGGATGTCCTCCCCTTCCATCCGACCCCAGTTCATCTTGTCTCCTAGGGGCTGGCTACAATGGCCTCCCCTGGGATCTAGCCAGGCTGTTACTCCCTGGTGTGTATGGGGGAGAGTCAAAGAGCCAGCTATCGAGTTCATGGCTGAAACAGTCCCCTTTCCCCTTACTAGGGTCTTCAGTTGGATACCGAGCTACTATGGGCCACTTCTGAGCAGGGGTTCTAGGACATATCCATACAGGGTCCTTGGTTGGAGAAACTGTCTCATATAAGACCCCTGTGCCCTGCTCAATTTGGTCTTTGTGGAGCTCTTGTTCTCCACAAGTCTTATTAACTTCCCCTATTTTTATTATTATTTCCTGCCCTCTGCCGAAGGCTTGGTTGTGATTCTTAATATCTGCTTTGATACATTGCTATATTGTTTCTTTCAGAGGCCCTCTTTGGTATGCTCCTGTCCTGTTGCTTGTATTATCCTCCATTCAATGAATTCCCAGTGTTCTTCAATCTGTGGTGGGTTCTGCAGGCTGGACTCTGGGGTCAGTGGGTGGCGCTGCTGGCGGGACATGTACTCTGTTGTGAGCTCTGTGTGCCCAGCTCTGTGCTTTGTGCTAGAAGCTGTAAGCACCAAAGGCTTGTGGCCACTCTGGTCTGGAGGCTTGGCACCTCACACTGTGCCAGAGGCTGAGTGTCCCGGTTTGAGATGGCAGCTGGGGATGCTGCTCTGGTCTGGAGTCTCCCCATTCTGATCTGGGCTTGCTGCTAAGGGCTCCCCTCTGGTCTGGGCACTTGATGCCTCCTTCTGAGCTAGGGGCTGTGCACCCTAGTCTGGGATCATATCTGGGGACACCTCAGTCTGCACCGGATACTATATGTCCTGGTCTGGGATAGCGGCTGGTGGCACTGTGGGAGGCGAGTGTTCAGATCAAGGCTAGCAGATGTGTGCCTGCTGCTTCTCCCAGGTCTGGAATGGTATCTGAGGTGCCTCAGTCTAGACTGGAAACTATGTGTCCTTATCCTGGATGGCAGCTGGAGGGGCCTCGAGAGGCTGCACATTCAGATCAGAGCTAGCAGATGTGCGCCACTGATGCACCCCAGTCTGGAATGATATATGGGGTGCCTCAGCCTGGCCGGGGGACTTTGTGTCCTGGTATGGAATGGCAGCTGGGAGCACCAAGGGAAGCTGTGTGTTCAGATCAGGGCTGTGCACAGCCTGTCACCCGGAGTTTTTCCAAGGATTAACTGGGTATCCCTAGGACTTTCCCACTTGATTTCCTCACTGTAGGAATTCTGCTCACCCGGCAATCACAAATGCTGGTGTTTTAGGTCCCAGATTGCAGTGTCTGGTCGCTGTGCCAACACTGCTGTCCTACTCCTCAGACACAGTGCCCTCCCAGGGCTGCTCTCTTGGATCCTCCCTAATCTCACTTTTCAGTTTCTTGAAGTCTCATTTATTAGTGTTGATCTTAGAGCCTGAACTGTTTCTGTTCTGTTCAAGAAGTTGTCTCCAGTGCCAATGAGTTCAAGGCTCTTCCTTGCTTTTTCTTCCAACAGGTTTAGTGTGGTTGGTTTTATGTTGAATTCTTTGATCCTCTTGGACTTTAACTTTGTGAAAGGTGATAGATATGCATCTAATTCATTTTTCTACATGTAGACATCCAATTAGACCAGCACCATTTGTTGAAGATGCTGTTTTTTTTCCATTGTATTGTTTTAGCATCTATGTCAAAAATCAAGGGTCTGTAGGAGTATGCATTTATTTAGGGTGTTCAGTTCGATTCCATTGATTCACCAGTCTGGTTCTATGCCAGCACCATGCTGTTTTTATTACTATTGCTCTATAGTACAGCCTGAGATCCCTGAAACCAGCGACAAGGCAGGCCACTCTCTGTATATTTCTTTAACATATTACTGGAAGCCTTAGCTAGAGCAATAAGACAACTAAAGGAGATCAATGCTATCCAGATAAAAAAAATAATTCAAAGTATCACTATTCAGAGATGAAAAGATAGTATACATGAGTGACCCCAAAAATTCTACCAGGGAACTCCTACAACTGATAAACATCTGAAGCAAAGTGGCTCAATACAAAATTAACTCAATTAAATCAGTAGCCCTACTGTATACAAAAGACAAAAGTGCTGAGAAAGAAATTGGGTAAACAACACTCTGCACAATAACCACAAAAGTTGGTCCTTAATTCTGATGTTTTTTAGAAGAAAAGATTATGAATACCCTTGACTCAATAGTCAGACATTTTGGTTGTCTTGTTTTTAATAAAACTATGTATTTTACTTTATTAAATACTATACAGTGACATAAATAATATATTTTCCTCTGAGTGATTTTTTTCACAAAGAAAAATCATATTATTAAACAGGTTATTGTTGATCACCTATAAATAGAGCTGTTATGTTAATGTATGTAACATTATCATTAGTTCTAGTGTATGTTACCCCTCTTTATTTGACTTTTCTGACGGATGTATGAACAAATGGCAGCTCAGCCCAGACAGGACACAGAGGTCTTACAAAATGAATGATTCCACTCAAGTCTAATTTGATATTTTGGAGTTTATTGGGGTTTCTTATAGTAGCTAACACGACAGATTATATACAAGAACAAGAGTGACTCAAGGTAACTAACTGTACCACAGAAAATACCATAACATGTCAATTCACAAAATTACATGTAGGCATAGATTTTTCACCAAACCTACTTCTCTTAGAGTTCTTAAGCATCTTTACTTCTCTTCAAACACCTGCATCATTATATAAATTAGTAGGGTAAAGGGATGTAGACTTCTTTTATCTACTTCCTGCTGATTAGCTTTGATGGGTCTTTGGAGACTATCAAACTCTTGTCAGGATAAAAACAGTTCAGTCTGAAGGCCAACACCAAGCAGCAACAGGAATCAGAAGATCAGGACAAGTCAGCAAAAGCCACAAGGCTCAGTTGGATAGCCCTGAGACGTTCTCTGGAAAGTCTCTCTGTGAAGTCAAGTGTGGAAGCATGAAGTTTGGTGTAGTGATGTTGATCCAAAAAGTGATGTCTCACTGTGTGTGAGCCCCTATGTATCTCCTCTCCTCAAAGTCTACCCATGGATGTTCTCAGCTGTCCAAAGTCACACACCTGGCACATGAGAACTCAGAGTAAAACATCATGTTCCTTCTCACCAACCAACCTCCTGCCAAAATCACATTCCCAGCTTGCAGCAAAACATCACATAAAAAAATGAGTCTTTAAGGAAACCAGAAATGTCCATTTCATCTACATCACTGAAGCTCCCCAAATGACTTGGAAACTGATCAATATTTCTAAGGTATCTCTTTTCCACAGGCCTCTTTATTGCTTATATAATTTTGAGCAAGGAACCTTATGAGTTTTGTAAGATTCAGGAACTTCTTGAGATTTGTGAGTTATTTATTTATTGAGTCTTAAGGAACATTCCTGTTGGAGGGAATTGTTTCAGTTCAGAGAAAATTTCTTCACAAGTTTAACCTCCAACTGGCCACAGTTTTCTAGTAGTGAGGCAAAGGACTTAATGGAGATATATTCTGTGAATTAACATACTTGTCTTAATAAAATAGTGATTAAAACTTTAGAAATGATAGTGTACAATTATAGTTAGCCTTGTGGAAGCTCACATGGCATTACATTAGTCATTTGGCATTATTCTTTTGATCTGGAGTAGTCCTGAAATTTTAGTGTGCATTAAAGTCAGAAATTCCTAAGGCTCCCTTTTAAAAGTTATAATTCTATGGAACTGAAGTGCATTTTAATAATAACTTCCCAAATAGTAGATGTTAGAAGTCACAGACAATTTTAGAAGATGTAGACAGATCTGAGTCTTGAGTTCTTAATAATAAAAATCTTTAAACCTTAACCAAATTAATTACTGTTGGGGTCTAATGGTGTGGTGCCACAGAAAATAAAGGTAATAAAAGGTAGTTTCTTTTCTATACTAATATTTATGGACCATTGACTACAAATACCCGTTGGTTATTTTGGAACCAGGTTGAGATTCCAATTGATAATATATGTTGCATGACTGTGTGGAATTGATTGTATTATCAGAAAATGGAAAGGTATGGAAGGGCACAGAGGAACTTCTAACCTTAGTCATCTGCAGACACTGAAGACAGGAAGCTTCATTTACAAAGTGATTTAGGGCATACACTCTCAGTCTTTATTGATATTGTTCATAAGTCTCATGTCAGTGTGATGTAGACAGTATATAAATTATTCAGTCCTTCTACCCCTGCCCTTGGCTTCATTAGGAGTTGTTCTTCTACAGTGTACTTTCACAAGACAGTTGGAACTGTCTTATTTTAAAATGTCAGTTATCAAGCTTTGTAATTTTTGCACTACATCTTATTCATTCTTCCTTGACAGTTCATTGTATTTGTGAGGGCTGTCTCTGCAACTCCTCTTTCTGGACCCCTTTGTGCCTCCTGTGACAATTCCCCTGCTGTTTTCACAGTACCCAGTCAACTCCACCCAGGGGCTATGTATTTTCTCTCAAATTGCACTGTTTGTTCTCAGATTCCTCAGTTATGCTTTCTGTCCCTTAAATGTCTCAACACATAGTTGTTTTTTTGTTGTTGTTGTTTTTGTTTTTAGGGTTTTTTTTTTTTGCCATGTCACTCACTGGCTACCATATTTAAACTTCTACCTGTTCTATGTTTAATGTGTATTATCATTCTTCCTTTTCTAATGAGGTCCTCTAGAATTATAATTTATTTTGCTTACCACATCTGTGTGTCCCATCTATTTATTCAGGTGTGCATGTTCATATGTATGTATTTAGTTGCACATTTACACCTGTGTACATAAACATGGAGGTGAGAAGACAACCTTGTCTCTCATTATTCACATGTGTCCCACCTTGTTTTTTTGTTTTTTTGTTTTTTTTGAGATAGGACCTCTCAATGGCCTGGGATGTGCTATTAAGAGTAGGCAGATTGGGCAATGGATCCAAGGACTGCATGTCTCTGCCTGCTCTGCACTGGATTTGTAAGCATAAACCACTATTTCCAAGTTTTCTTTTTCTTTTTTTTTCTTTTTGTTCCTATATGGGTATGGGAGATGGAACTCAGATTTTTCTGCTTATAATGCAATCATTTTACTGACTAAGTTATAACCTAGATGTTGTGGGGTAATAATATTTACTACTCATTTTTCTTTTAGTTAAGCAGCAATTATTCCTAAAACAGCTGCATATCCAAATCACCACACAGGGACTGGGATTTATTTAATTAACCTAGAGCACAATGCTGGGCAATGATGACTCTGTGCTAAAACTTCCAAACCCTCATAGTTTCCTCTCATTCAGATTTTATCCATTATACTTGTTTTCAGTCATGTATAAGGTTCTGACCATCTCTCTACATGCTTCCAAGACCTCTCTTGTGGATTCTTTCTTCTCCTATCTTTGCTTCCTTCTCCCTTCCTCCCACTCCAGACCAGGATGTCCCACCCTATCCCCTCCATTGCTCAACATTGTGGCTAGTTGCTTTAATTGACAATATACAAAACAAATGGTGGTATGTTTACAAAATCTGAAACAGGCGATGCAGAGAATAAGCATCACAATGCAATGTCCAGATTGAAACCAGATAGCTGGGTAGGGAAATCAGCATTTGAATGAACGAATGTAAATTGTATACATTCCAAAAGAACATTATATCAACACCTAGACCTATTTTACTTTTTTCCCCAGACTGTGTTACTTTCTGAGGACCTACATGTCATGAAATTAGCTCTGCAGACCAGAAGCTGGCCCCAGACTCAGAGAGGTCTTTCTGCTTCTGCTTCCTGAGTTCAAGGATTAAATGCATGTATCATCACTGTCCATTTTTCAATTTAATTAAGCGTTTTTATTTTCTTTCTTAGAAGTGAGAATTAGCACTTTCTGTTTCAATGAATTGACATACCATTAGCACATATAACAGATTAAAACCATATGTAGTTATCACAGAATCATTATTTTCAAATGAACAGATCAATGGTCAATAAAATGCATAATGTATACAAACATTTATCGTGTCCAGTGTGTTCAGATACAACATTGAGTGATATCTGCATTACCAGCAATCCTTTGGCGGTATATCTCACAAAGTTGTTGTTTGCAGATAACCCTACAGCTTAGAAACAGGGAATGGTCTCTGTGGTAGGGGTCACACACACACACAAAAATGACACTTGTTAGCTCTCAAAGGTCTCAGGTCTCAGTTGTGCTGGTCTTTGCAGAGAAAGTTGACTCTCATAACCAACCTAGAAATGTCTAACTCAGACACAAAGGTACTAGCTAGAAAAATTACAGGTGTTTCTAACTTGATGTGTGTCATTAATTGATTTTGAAGAGGGAGATGCATGTTTGGGATGAATATCGGAGTAACTGAATTCCCACTCACAGACCTGGTGGGTTTGGGGTAATACCTAAGACACTCCTATTTCTACACATTGCTAAAATCTTGTTGCATTTGAAAGTTCTGCGATAAATATCCTGTGTCTACTTAACTAAGAAAAAGGCTTGGAAGAGAACTCAGTAAGGTGCTGATCTTGCCATTAAAAGAACCTGAGTTTGATTCCTAGAATCCAAATTTTAAAAAGCCAGGCATGGTGACACACACTTGTAATCTCAGTTCTGCAGAGGCTGAGCTCTGCAGCTCTTGAGCTCACTTGCCAGCCACCTTAGTCTACTTGGTGAGGTCCATGTCAGTGGGAAACTGGCTCAGGACTAAGATGGACAGTGTATGAGAAACGTCTGAGCTTGTCTTCTGGCCTGCACAAGTCCTTGAATACATAAGCAATTGTTTCTGCACATACAGTGCATATGTACACACACACACACACACACACACACATTCACAGACAAGCACAGATACAAGAAGGTAAGCAACCAGATTCTCTGAAGATTCTTAGAAGTGTGTAGCATGATTTTTCTAAGAAGTAACTATATTGATTGATTAAAGTTATGGTTTCATTATGTTTAGTTGGTATTTATTTTCAGGAACCTCCAAAAACCTCTGATCTTTGACTTGTGCATCTTCTTTTTAATTAATTATGCTATTAATTCACTTTACATCCCAATCATAGAACCCTTCTTCCTCTCCACCTTTTCCCACCCTCCCTCCCTCTTCCTTCTCTCCTCCCCTCTCCTACCCCTCAGAAAAGGAGAGCTCCCCACCTACCTGTCCAGAACATCAAGTTCCATCAAGACTGAGTGCATCCTCTTCCATAGTGGCCTGGAAAGGCAGCTCCACCAGGGAGAACTGACTGAACAGCATACAGCAGAGTCCTTGTCAGAAACAGCCTCAGCTCCTCTTACTAAGGAAGCCACATGTAGACCAAGATACCCATAGGGTATTTATATGTAGGTGGCCTAGGTCCAGTCAATACATGGTGTTTGGTTCGTGTGCTAGTCTCCATAAGACCCCTGGGCCAAGTTTAGTTGGCTCTGCTTGTCTTCTTGTGGATCTCCTTCTGGACTTGTGGATCTTCTAAGGTTGTGAGTCATGAGACTTGTATAGCTGTATGGAAATAGTGCTAATGAGTAGCCTTTAAATTTGTGGCTTCATTCTCAGTTATTGCTTATTGGTGTGTGTGTGTGTGTGTGTGTGTGTGTGTGTGTGTGTATGTGTGTGTGTGTTGGTGTAGACATATGAAAGTGTGTGTAGAATCCAGAAGTCAACTTCAGGTATCATTCTTCAGGCATCATCCACCTTACTTTTGCTGTTGAGCCCTTCTGAGCCCAGGATTTGTGAACTATATAGTAGATTGTCTGGACCACAAGCTCCATGGTTTAGCTTCTTCCGCCTTACCCAGAACTGGTATTATAATTGCACAGTACACTAGATTTGTAAGAATGGTTCTAGACAAGCTCAGCTCATTATGATCTCACAGCAAAAACATTACTACTTGGATTTTATTTTCCATAACATTGCATCATTTGAGCTAACCTCCTTTTGAGGCTCATGCTCTGTTGTTCTAACCCTGTCAAAACACCAGAATCTTCTGATGCCCTGCAAATACTCTGTCATATATAAATGGTAACTATTGTTAGAACATGTTGACACCAGACTTCTTTATGGTAAGTCACACATAACACCTCTTCCACTTCTGCGTTCTAAATTTCATTTATCCACCCAACTTCCTGAGTTTCTACTGGTTTGAGCTCAGAATTGTCTTGCCTGTAAAAAGGCACATCACCAAACGCTCAAACTCTTGGGAAGTATACAGCTATGTTGTATATTTTAATTTTTTCACACTCCTAAGGTATTTGTATAACTGTTGTGGTCTGTATTCTTGTATTCCTAATGCAAAGATAGAGCATAGTTTTCAGTTTACAAATGTTTGTACTCTGATGTACGTGGAAAGGTGGGGGAACTACAAGAGCCTAAGACTACAGTTACATATGGTCAGAGCTGTAATGAAATGAATGCAGAGCAATGATAGAAGAGAGAGAGGGGGAGAGAAAGAGAGAGTAAGCACATGTAGCCTGCTGGATAACAGAGAACCAGGTAAACCTGGTTAAAGGACCATGGCAGTAAGACTAACCAGGACTGACCAGGCTGCTAAGCCTTTGCAGACTGGTAAGGTTTTGTTTTATTTGTCTTCTTATGAAACTTAAGAGCTATTACTTGTGAATTATTAGGCACCCTGATATTTCTCAGAGGGTCTTGTATCATGGAAGTTTGCTGAGTACTCACTGTTATATCTTAAATGGTAGGTCAATAGAAGTGTAACTTAATAAAGGCAAAATTAGGGTTGTGTGAGTGAATCAACCTAACAAGCATTTGAACATGAGTTCCATCCCCCAAAACACAAGTGAAAAAGCCCCATGTGGCATGCTTTTAACCAGTGCTGGTGAAGTGGATAGAAGCAGTTCCGTGGCTCATTGATCAGCCAGATAAGCTAAATTGCTGAGAATCAGGACCCACAGAGAGATCTTATGTCAGAAACAAAAGCAAAAAAACTCCTGCAGAAAAGAACTTGAGTTCAGGACTGACTCCACACATGTTTATACATGAATACACACACACTAACAAATATGCGTTTACCGGGGACAATTATGTGGCACTCATGTCACTTGTCTTAGCCCTTCTGAAGGCACTGCTAATAAAACTAATACTGTATTTCCTCCATCTTCTGTGTGAATGGATGGAGGGAAACAAAAAATGATCTTCCATTGCTCTCTATTCACCTACTAAGCTAGCATGTGGTAAGGAAGGAATAGCAGATGAATGATGAATGTAACAAGTCAAGACATACTACTTGTTGTCTAAGTTTCTGGCCTTTTAGAGAATTCTTCCCACCTTGATTTTAGTCTCCTGAGTTCTCTACTGAATAACCCCACAGGTGAGCTGGCAGCTTGGCACTAATGAATTCCTTTCCCCTGTGAGTTAACCTTGAGGGGTCAATTGCAGTCTAACCTTCTGAGAATGGGGACATGCAGACAGGGAAGTGAAACTATTCCCATGTACATTTGGCAGAACAAAGACTTGAAACAGATTCCAAGATAATAACTTTTCCCCTAAAATACATGCCTTTGTGACAGCCTTTTCACATTTGCTGCAGGCTATAGCTCTTGCCTCACACTGTGTCATCAGAAGGCAAGAGCCTGGCTCTAGGAAGGAGCTAATTAGCTCTAAGGCCTCTAACAAGTCTCTTGACCTCTCTGGCCCTCAGCAAATCATCTCTAAAAGAACAATATCCACCTGGCTCTGAGAACCTGACTGTGAAATTATATAGAGCTCTGAAAGAGACTCCTGATGTCTTCACATCCTGTGTTTACAGTACCTGTCCCTGGCTTAGGTGGGAGGTGTGTCAGAAATTACAGGGTGAGCAATGCCCTGAATTCCCTAAGGCTCTTTCAAGTCTCATTTCCTGTAAAAAAAAAAAAAAAAAAAAAAAACCACTGGACTTTTTCTTATCTTCCTGGTGTCTCTGTATATCTGTCTTTGTGTTGAGATCTCTTTTTCTGCATCCCTGTTTACCACAACTGTGTTAACAAAGCAAATATGAGTCTTGAGTCATTCAGACAAGCACAGTAGATGCCAATAGACAAATGGACTAACAGCACTGGTTGGCCTCTGAACATGTGCTACATGCAAGGTAACTTCACATTTTTTTAATTACTGAAAATTACCTGTATGTGCTTGAGTGTGTGTGTGTGTGTGTTCACATGTTTGTACATGTCCATAAGAATGCAAACACCCACCGAGGTCAAAAAAGGGAGTTGAATGCTCAGGATCTGGAGTGACAGGCTTCTGTGGTATACCGATCCTGAGTGCTAGGAACAAAATTTGCAACAGTAGCATATTCTCTTAACCACTGGGCCACCTGATTATACTCACTTCCACTCCCACTGCTTCTGTACTCACCCCTCTTTCTAATCCACCCAACAGTATCCCCATCTTTAACTTTTGAGACCAACATGTCCATCTTGTGCTGCCAATATCCTCTTGAATGTGTGGCCCTTGCTGGAGAGGGGTAAACCCAGAACAGGTCACACCATTAAAGAAAAATGATGGTCCCTCTCACAGAAGCTATCAGTGCCAATGACTTCAGCTAGAGGTGATACTTTGTATGTCTCTCCCCTCTCCATGCTGGAATGGTGTCCAGTTTGAAGCTGGACAGGTCCTGTTCATGCTGTCTCGACTGCTGTAAATGTGTATGTGCAGCTGTCCTGCTGCATCCAGGAAAAATAAAAAGAAAAACTATTTCCGTGTAATTCTCCACTGCCTCCGGCTCTTGAAATCTTCCACCTTCCCTGATTTACAATCATCCAGAGCCTTCAGAGGAAGTGTTCTAAAGTAGATGTCTCATTTAGAGCTGTGCCTTTCCTTCTCTGTATTGAAATATATAAAAGAGACACTGTCTCTTCTGTGTTAGAGCATTCTATGCAGATGCTTCAGTCTTCCATGTACCCAGGAAAGTGGGCCTCCCTCTTCAAACATTGGACCTTCTCCTACTCATCATTCAGTGGGTAAGGCAGATGTCACTGCTTTGGAAAGGTTCTCTCCACCTGTCAAACTATGTCACAAGCCCTCAGAGTACCCAGAAAAGTGTAATGGTTCACAAATGTAATCTTAGCATTCAGGAGGCTGAGCCAGGAGGATCCCACATGCAACGGCAGCCTGGGTGTATATAGCAAGACACTTTCTCAAAACTAAAAACTAAAAGAAGGATATTAGGAGTATTAGCTTCAAAACCAAAGTACACATACCAGCTAAGGTTAAATACTTATTCAACACACAGCTATGAACATGCTTGCCTATTTTGTCTTATGTGCGTGAACTCATATAATGAAAAATGAATATTTTCCTGCACTTTTTGATAACAGAAAATGACTGAAATATATTATAGAAGAAATATTGTGAAAGATAACTTACTTAAAAACAAAACAAAAACCACCCAAACAACAACAATAAAATTGTATGTCTCCTAACTCTTATTAACAGGCATTTGGTAGTATATCAGTCTGTCCATATTTGTTTGATATTAGATATTTTTCTTTCTTTTTATCTGGTTTTAACTTCCATGATAATGCATGCATTTATTATATGTTCAAAAAGCAAATTTCATATCATTCTAGTCTTACAAGAAACCAAATATTTACTGTTTACTCTATGTTCTTATAGCGAAACCATGACATTTAGGCTGACAGGTTGCCTTTTCATGAATGTATACACACACACACACACACACACACACACACATATTAACTCACATTGCCTGCCTCCCTCCACATTTTCTTTTGATTAAAGGATAACATGAAGTCATGATAGCACTGGGCAGATTTCTAGTTTGGAACAGGATTGGATAGCGGTCTCTTGACTGCAGTGTTCATGATGTTCATATCATGATTACCTTACTTCATTAGAAATTTAAAAAAAAATATGTTGTACAAATTCTATGATGGACTTCAAGTGCTCCACTGTATGTTTTCCATTTCAAGTTATTCTAAGACCTAATGCAAGAAAAATAGATATAGTATAGTAAATTATAGAACATCACAGAATCCTCACAGCCAATTCCACCAGAAAGTATCTAATGTCATCACAACGCTAATACTCACATTTATTTTTTTTTCCCTGAGTGAGAGGTTTCCATAGACTGTGCTGTGTGTTTCTAAGGGTCAGGAATTATCTTCCTATAGCTTTAAAATAGAGTTTTCCTTTTTAAAAAAGATTCTGTGCTTGAGAACAATTTAGAGAAAGAAGTGGTGACATTTTAAAGTGAATGCAGAATTCATGAGACACCTATTTTCACATAGGTAGAGCTACTATCTTCATTTTAGGGGAAGACATATCATAATGAGAAAAATACATATTTCTACATTCTTAGTCAGTTGTGCCCTACTGTAGTCTCATCAGCAAACAAAAACAATGATTGTATGGACTAATGAGCACTAGAATTCTGATGACCACCATGGTAGAGCTTGAAGCAGAAAGAAGTCAGGGAAGGCAGAATTCTGTAGCCATGATTTTCAATTATGTGTTGATTTTGAAGGTTTTATTTTCATTATTTATGTGAATTTTTGTTTATGTGAGTAGATATGCATGTACTGGTGTCCACGTTGGCCAGAATAGAGCATCAAATTCCTTGGAGCTGGAGTTATAAACAGTTGTGAGTACTAGCATCTGAACTCTGGTAATCATGATAAAGCAGTAAGTACTTTTTAACTCCAAGCCATCTCTGAAGCTCCATGGGTAGATTTCAGGACACAAAGCCAAATGTTTCCCTGCTTTGCTTTCTAGAGTCAGAGCTCATATCCATTAAATTTTTTTGGCAGAATGGGAAGTCACTGACTGGTTGAATAAACTATCATTTGCTCTTCTCTGACTATATTTTAAGCATATTACTACCATGTTTATTTGAAGCTATTCTTGGTCCTGGGGAAATTTCTCAATGTGTAAATGTACTTAAGGGCCAAGCAGGAGAATCTGAATTCAAATTCACAGCACCAGGAGTGGTCATTTCATGTCTGTAATCCTAACACTGTGGGAGCAGAGGCAGGAATGTTTGTTGGATTCATTGGTTAGAAAACTGTAGACATAGTGAGAGATATATTCTCAGGGGAATATGGCAGGAAATAGAAAAACAGATTTTTTTTCTAGCCTCTGTGTGCATATCCATGCAACAAGCACACCCCCCACACACACACCTCAAGAACACAAGCACATCAAACACACACACACACACACAGCAAAGGTTTTTAATGTCTGATGACACCAGGACACATCTTTTAAATTCTTCATCTCATGGGTTTCTTCTGATTATTTTTTAAAAAAGATTATTTGTTATTCATACAACATTCTGCCTGCACACAAGATCTTACTATAGATGGTTATTAGCCACCATGTGGTTGCTGGGAATTGAAATCAGGATCTTTGGAAGAATAATGAGTTTTCTTAACTTTTGAGCCGTCTCTCTAGCCCTTCTTATTTTTATCTCTGACTTGGGGAATCTAAGGTTCTTTGTAGTCAAATAAGTGGTAGATTTTGGATTTAATGTTAAGCAATACTTGGTTGCTGTTCTATTCAGTTCTACACAGAAACACAACTGATAGAATAAATATGTGTTAAAAGGGGATATTTTTTAAATGATGGATTACATGATATGGCATGGGTTATGTTTTTCTCACTGGAGGGTCTGAGAATTGGGCAGTTTCTAGTCTATGAGAGTACTAACTCCTGATGAGGTCATAAAGGGTTCTAAAATAGCCCCTGGTCTCTAGTTTACATTGAAAGGCCCGATAAACTGGGTTCCAGTTTAATAAAGAGATGATGGTAATAGCAGAAGCAGCAGTAGCAATAGGGTAGATGAACTTGCTAGCAATAAGACATAAAGATTTTAAAGCAAAAGACTAAACTTTTCCCCTTTGATGCCTTTTATCTTATGATACCAGAAGGTAATACCTATGTTTGGGGAGAAACTTCCCACTTCAGAAAACTTGTCAAGACAACTACTCACAGGTGTGTCAAGCAGTGTATCTCTTACTTGAGTCCAGATCCAGTCAAACTGACACCCAAGATTGAGTATCATAGTTGCTGTAACTAAAATTTACATTGTACTATTTTCTGTTTCATTTCTTATAAGTATATTATAAGAATTAAGATATTATTTCCCCAACATCAAATAAATTAATATAATTATTTTCTGGACTCAATTTTATATATAGAAACTAAAGATGAAACAAAAAATAACATAACAAAACAAACCAAAAAAATAAGTAACATTTTCAAACCAAGGCAGTTAGTAGTGATCACTTTGGGAGTTAATTCAAAGTACTCATGACTCTAAAAATTGATGCTGACCCTATGATGATTGAAGGAAAACAGTCATCTGCCATCTCCTCTCTGTTGGTGTGATAAAACACTAGACCAAAGAGAACTTAGGGAAGTACAAGACTGATACCAACTTAAAGTTCCAGACCACAGTCCTTCACTTAGGGAAGCTAAGGCAAGAATTTGAAGGTAGGAGTTCTCCTGTTCCACATGGCATTCTGTGACCAAGCATTTCATTGCACAGCTGAAGAAGCACTGCGGGACCAGGAATTCTGCTGCTGCTTGACAGCTGGCTCGCAGGCCCATGTATACTCAGCTACCTTTCTTATATGGTTCAGGACCTCCTGCCTAGAGAGTGGAGCTGCCTACAGTGGACAAGATCCTCCCATGTCAATTAACAGCCAATACAACAACACACAGACATGGCCACATGTCAATCCAACCCAGCAGTTCCTCAACTGAAGCTTTTCCTCTTAAAAGACTATGGGCTATGTCAAGCTGAGGGTTAATGCTAACCAGGAACCCCACATTGTCTAATATGATGCTACATCTATTAGTCTTAACAAAAATCTATGGTTCCTTTAATCTCATTCTGGGTGATCTGATACTGAGCTTTTTCTTTGGTTAAAATGTATTTGTGTTTTCCATAACTATACCTTGTAAGAACTATATTTGTGTGAATTAGGTAATTAGACATCAGCACTACAGGACAGATGGAAGATTATAGTGAAATACTGTCCAAGAACTCTGCAAAAATTACAGCAGCATCTGTAGATGCCAACTGCCACTGGTTGCATCTACATCCTGACAGGTATTGGGAGGAATAAGGCTCTGGGGAAAGGGAACTTTTTTCCCAAACAAAGACATATAAATGAATTGGGTCCATATGGCTGTAATCAAGAATTAAAGATTTAAAGTCTGGGAGGATAGATCAGTCTATAAACTGCTTGCTGCTTAGGACTGAGTACTGAAGTTCCAGTTCCCAAGACCTATGTAAAAAATCTGGGCACCGTGATGCACACTTGTAATCCCAGTGCTGGTGAAGCAGAGACAAGCAGATCCTCCAGGCTCAATGGACAGGTAGCCTAGACAGATCAGCAAGTCCCAGGCCAGTGAGGGACCCTGTTCCATTGCTCCTAAGGGATATATTTCAGGTGGACCTCTTGCCTCCACATTGAAGTGTACATGCACACACAAACTTGTACTAACATGTGAACACATAGGTTTACACACATATGCCCACACAGGATAAATTCTATATATAATTCTCCTGGGCAAGATGGTAGGTGGTGAAATGTTTCTCTAAACTGAATATAAATAGAAGCAAGGCTCAAAGCTGTTTCTCACACCTCCTGCCACCCACTTCACATGAAATAGTAGCAACTTTGACAGATTTGGGAAAGGAGGGTGGCTACGAACCTTTCCACCGCAGCCCAATCAGCACATTCTGAGTATCACAGCAATTAAGTCTCACCAATATATAGAGTTCTGTAATTTTCTTTCTTTATAGACAAAGATGTAATCAGTGTAAGAAGAAAATATCTACTAGTAAGCTGGGAAAACTGAGTGAATATTAGACCACTTTTGTTCATGGCTGACTTTTGCTTCTGAGAGTTTAATTCAATGGTTTTTACACAAGGACCCTTTAAAACCATTATCAGAAGGGAAAATGTTACTTTATGTTACCTGTTATTAACCTCTCAGAGATGCCCATGTGAGTCTAGACTAAAACCCAACAGGGCTGAGCTGGGCCATCCCATATTAAAGGATTTCAGAACAACTTTGTGAACATCGATTTAGAGCTTAGGTATTTAGCCACCAAAACTAGAATGGGTCATCTGGGGTGGAAGCAGGTGCAGACAGCAGGCAGTGCTGGAGCTGAGGGACTGCATGCATCTGTTTAACGACTGCCTGACCACTAACTAGAAAAGGTAGTTCTGTAATACAGCAGATGTGAGGGACAGAAGATTGCACAGTTCACTGATAGCAGTAAAACTCAGCCTGTATAGAAACATGGAAGCACATTTATACTCATGCATAGAAGGGCCATCTTTTTTCCTCAGATGTGTTTGACAGCAATATCATTAGATACTCTGTAAATAAAGTATTCTCTCTTAGCCTTTCTCTCTGTCTCCTTGCTTTTTCTCTCTTGCTTTCTCTCCATCCTTCTTTTTCTTTTTTTAATTTATTTTTATGAATTACGCTTTACTCACTTTGTATCTCCCCTGTAGTTCCCTCCCTCCTCCCCCCATCCCTTCCTTCCTCCTCCTTCTTCATGAATGCCCCTCCCTAAGTCCACTGATACTGGAGGTCTTCTTTTACCTTCTGATCCTAGTCTATTAGGTCTCATCAGGAGTGGCTGCATTGCCTTTCTCTGTGGCCTGGGAAAGCTGCTCCCTCCTCAGGGGGAGATGATCAAAAAGCAGGCCAATCATTTCATGTCAGAGACAGTCCCTGTTCCCTTTACTATGGAACCCCCTTGGACACCCAACTGCCTGTTTTTCTAATTAACTGTGATCCATAAAAAAATTTGCAGTTTAGTCTGTACTGCACACCTCAAATTTAATGTTTGTGATTTCAAAATACATACCTATTTAAATATACAGTATTTATTTGTTCAAAAAACTATTGGCTGATATATCTACTCTTATTTATGACAACTTTGCTGTCTACCATCTTAGACCATCAATTTCCTGATGTTAGTATTTTATGGTAGAATATTATATAGATATTCTTATATCACTGGTTGTAAGTTCAGGGCACTAAAGACCCACATTGCTTTGTAACCTTCATCACCAGTCCTCCATAGACATTCTCATCCTTGTAAACTGAAAGCCATCAAACACCAGAGCCTCATTTTCCTCTTTGAATATATCTCAGCAACTAGTATTCGATTTTCTGTGTATATCGTCATCAGTATTTCATTCCTTCCTTCTGTCATGTAGACACCAGAGTCAAAATCAACTCTTCAGGCTTGGCAGGGAGCACAGTTACCCAGTGAACTGTTGCTGCTTCCATCTCTACTCTTTCAAATGTCTCACATAAAGGAAATCCTTCTGTGATAGTACTTGGTTTTAACAGAGATCCCTTCACATTCTCCCATGTTAAATCAAATAGCAGAGTTGCATAACGTGCTTTTAATCCCCATACTTAGGCTGCAGGAAGAACAATCAGCAGTTCTGGATTAAGTGCAGTGTAGTAAGTTCAGGGCAGTCCACTGTCTGCACAGTGTTTTCTATCCATTTCTAGATGGACAATAAACTTGCTTCCATTGCTTTGACCTTGCAAATAATACAACAATAAATACAAATTAATAAATAAGTTGTGTCATGCATACTCCGAAGAAATACTGGATTGTATGTAGTTCTGTGACTGATTTAATAATGAAAGATAACTTCTTCAACTCACAGTATTGTAAGCATACTGTTTTACATTACTATCAAGTCTCAAAGACTTCCAGTCTTAAACGCATTTTCTCAAAACGGATTGATTTCTCTGGTTTTGCGTTATTTTCAGGTTTTTCTGTTTTGTTTGGGAGATACTCTTCAGGAGATAGTCTTGAATTTTGATCACTGATATTAGATGAAGTTATTCCCAGTGCTGTTTAAGTCCTGTGTTTCTTTATTGATGATCTGTCTGGGTGTTCTAGATGTTATTGGAAGTAGGGTATTGTTGGCCCAGTCTTTCATTGTAGAACTATTTATCCTCTCAAGGCTGCCAATATTCTCTCCTATAATTTGTAACTGATTTTGGTTCTAGATTATTTTCAATTGTTATGGACTCTTTGTGAATTTACAGTTTCATTTTTAGTGCAAGAGCTCAGTCTTTTATCTCCTACTAGAGTTTTTTACATTAAACTTGTCCGATTTTTAGACAGTACTTTTGCTTTTACTCAGTTAATATTTCCACAGAAAATGATTTTTACTCTTTCAGTTCTTAAGCTACTTGTGCCACTGGATATCAAATGAAACGTACAAAAAACATAAATTCTTTTTTTCTTTAATTCATTTTTTCTCATGTATTTTTTATTGAGTAATTTGATCCATTGACTTAGGAAGTTATAACAGGGAAGAATTTATTTTTATTTTGCTATGTTCTCTATGTGTATCTTTTAGCTTTGCTGCTTTCATTTTCTGTATTACTTGCTTTGTTGAAAACATTTATTGTTAATGATTTTTAATTTATATTTTGTGTGTATGTGTATACGATGTGTGTGAGGCTGTGTGATAAGTACAAATATGTTATTTGTACTTATTGTGTGTGTACCAGGTAATTTCATAACGTTTTATTGGTTCATTTTAAATTAATACCAACAGTGTTAATTAGTTTTGTCAACTTGTCACAAACTAGAGTCATTAAACAGGGACTCTCAACTAAAAAATTCCTCTCTAAGACTGGCCTATAGCTAAATATGTCATTCATTTCCTTGATTAATCATTTATGTGTTTGGGCCTAGTTTACTGGAGGTAGCACCAAACTGGGCTGATGGTCCCGAGTTGTAAAAGACTGACTTTAAGTAAGACTGTCTTTAAGATTGCTTTGTGCCCGCAATCTGTGCCTGCTAACTGTACTAACATCCACATCCCCTCCAGCGCTTGCTCCCAACCCATTTTATCATATTATCACATCTATATACAGCTTATCTGTATTTTCACATTCACATACATTTGATCTGTATGAACAAAGGGGCACAAAGCATATCGTTAATTTCCAAGGACCAGGTAGTCTCAAGCCATGATTGATTGATTTTGAGTTATTTCTTTACCTTTTTATGTTGTTTATCTTTTGTTGCCTTGACATTAAGTCACCAGGGAGGAGTGATCCTCAACTGAAAAAATAAAAATAAAAATGCCGGAGGATCCAAGATGGCAGCTACCAGTGCGCGCCATATTCAGAGGAGCTGAAACTCCCAATTGGTGAGTTAAGGGGCTATGGAACCCAAAACAACTGTACTAAGAGCCTGGGGAGAAGGGGGACAAAACCTGTTCTGAGTTCAATACGACACAGGTCAACCGCAGACATCTCCATGGACTTCTCCTGGGGACTTGATTCCTGGGCACTTCCCTGTAATGGGCTGAAGCAGCAGCAGAGGCAGCCAAGCCTGCAGTGGAGGAAGCAGTGGAGATACCAAAGGCATCAGGGAAACAGAGGAGGCAGCCCAAAGTGCACACAGCAACTTGCAAAGAGCACATTGCTGCTTGCTGCAAGCCCTAATCACCCTTGTTAAGATTTGAGTCTGAGAACACTCAAACCCTCAGCATTTCCCCCACAGCCTTGTCTGAGGAGGAAGAGGCTGAGGAAGCAGATAGCTCTTCCCAACTCAGGGAGCAGAGTGCAGCCTGCTGTGCTCACACCTTCTAGCACAGAGCTCAGGGCCGGGCTCAAAGAGCCCACAACAGAGTACGTGTCCCACACACAGTGTCAGCCACAGACCTCAGAATCCAGCCTGCTGAGCCTGCCACAGACTCTAGACCACCGGATATTCAGGAAACCTGCGCTGGTGCTTTGTGCCCATAATCTGTGCCTGCTAACTGTACTAACATCCATATCTCCT
This sequence comes from Pachyuromys duprasi, assembly GCA_028658305.1. Lineage (NCBI taxonomy): Eukaryota > Metazoa > Chordata > Mammalia > Rodentia > Muridae > Pachyuromys > Pachyuromys duprasi. The sequence goes on from CM053748.1 coordinate 51,088,350, forward strand.
CCAGCGCTTGCTCCCGACCCATATATCCCAAGCAGCTACACACTCTAGCACTTCACTTCAAGACACACATCTGTGCACCCACATGGGTGCATGTGCTCGCACGCGCGCGCGCGCGCGCACACACACACACACACACTTAGGATTCTGCACCAGCGGCTTTTTCTCCCTTGGGTATAACTGAAGCAACAACACACACTCTCAAACCGCTGGATCTCCCTGATCTTCCAGAAGAATTCTACAGACACCAGAGTAAGAAAGTTCCAGTCCGAAGTTCAGATTCAAGAAATAGTGAAGATTTTATATATAAGCAATGGCCAAAGGTCAACATAAGAACTCACCCAACAAAAATAAGAACACCATAGTTCCACCAAAACCAATGGATATTTTAATTGAGCAGAAAATAAAAAAATGAATTTAAAGCTATGATTATCCAGTTACTACAGGAACAAAAAGGGGAAATGAACAGAGTTCTTGAGGAAATTCAGAAGAATATAATGGCCCATGTAGAGGAAGAATTAGAGACATATAGAGAGGAAACAAATACAAAATTAGGAGCCACCTTCAATCAGATGAAGGAAATGGTGCAAAGCATGAAAACAGAATTACAATCTATAAAGAAAACACAAACAGAGATAACCCTAGAACTGGAAAACTTAGAGAAAAGATCAGGAACCACAAAGGTAAGCATCACCAATAGAATACAAGAGATGGAAGAGAGAATCTCAGGAGCTGAAGATATACTTGCTGAAATTGATTCCTCACTCAAAGAAAAAGTAAAATCCCAAACACAAAACATTCAAAAAATCAAGAATGCCATGAAAAGACAAAACCTAAGAATAATAGGAATAGATGAAAAAGACTCCACCCTCTAAGGACCAGAAAATATTTTTAAGAAAATAATTGAGGAAAATTTTCCCAACTTAAAGAAAGAGATGTCCATAAACACACAAGAAACCTACAGAACATCAAATAGACTAGACAAGAAGAGAAATATCTCAGGTAACATCATAGTCAAAAAACTAAACCAACAAAACAAAGAAAAAATATTAAAGGCAGTAAGGGGAAAATTGTCAAGTAACATATGAAGGTACACCAGTCAGAATTACACCAGATTTCTCAACAAAAACTATGAAAGCCAGAAGGACCTGGGCAGAAGTCATGAAGTCTTTAAGGGAACACAGGTGGCAACCAAGACTACTATACCCAGCAAAGCTTTCAATCAACATAGAAAACAAAATATTCCACAACAAAACTAAATTTAAGCAATATCTACATAGCAACCCAGTCTCACAGAAGGTACTAGAAGGAAAACCCCAATCCAATGAAAACAACTACACCAAAGAAAATCTAGGATACAGATAATCTCCCAGCACAAATTAAAAAAGGAAAAAAGAAGCAATGAATCACAGTAAGAACACCAACTCCACAATTAAAGGAAGCAACAGTCATTGGCCACTATTATTTATCAACATCAATGGACTCAACTTTCCAATAAAAAGACACAGACTAACAGAACAGTTGTGGAAACAGAATCCAACATTCTGCTGCATCCAAGAAACACACCTATGCAACAAAGATAAACACTACCTCAGAGTAAAGGGCTGGAAAAATGTGTTTCAAACAAATGGACCCAGAAAACAAGTTGGGGTAGTGATCCTAGGATCTAATAAGATAGACCTTTGACCAAATCAATCAAAAAAGATGAGGAGTGGCACTTCCTTGTCATCAAAGGAAAATCCCAACAGAAGGACATGACAATATTGAACATACAAATACAAGACCACCTACACGGTAAATGAAACATTATTAAAGCTGAAATCTCACATTGATCCAAACACCTTAATAGTGGGAGACTTCAACACTCTTCTCTCACCAAGGGACAGAACATCTGGTCAGAAGCAAAACAGGGAAACAAGGGCACTTACAGAGACCCTAAATAAAATCGACCTAATAGATGTCTACAGAACTTTTCACCAAAATCAAAAGAGTTTACCTGTTTCTCAGCACCTCAGAGAACTTTCTCCAAAATAGACCATATAGTTGGTCACAAAGCAAGCCTCAGCAGATACAGGAAGATTGAAATAATCCCTTGTATCCTATCTGACAATCACGGTCTAAAGCTGGAACTCAACAACAACAGAAAGAGCAAAAAGCCTGCACACTACATGGAAACTGAACAACTTGCTACTCAAGGACAGCTTGGTTAGGGAAGAAAGAAAGAAATTAAAGACTTCCTAGAATTCACTAAAAATGAAAGCAAAACATACCCAAACATATGGGACACAATGAAGGCAGTGCTAAGAGGAAAGTTCATAGCACTAAGTGCCTACAAGAAGAAATTTGAAACATCTCATACAAGCAACTTAATGGCCCAACTTAAAGCCATAGGAAAAAAAAAAAGAAACAGATATACCCAAGAGGAGCAGACAGCTGGAAATAATCAAACTCATGGCAGAAATCAAGCAATTGGAAATAAATGAAACCAAACAAAGAATCAATGAAACCAATACCTGGTTCTTTGAGAAAATCTACAAGAGAGACAAGCCCTTAGCCAAAGTAACAAAAAGGCAAAGAGAAACTATGCAAATTAGGAAAATCAGAAATGAAAAAGGGGACCTAACTACAGACACTGAGGAAATCCAAACAATCATTAGGTCTTAATACAAAAGCTTATATGCCACAAAACTTGAAAATCTAAATGAAATGGACAATTTTTTTTGATCAATTCCATCTACCTAAATTAAGTCAAGATCAGGTAGAAAGACTGAATAGACTTATATCCCCTAAAGAAATAGAAGCAGTCATCAACAGTCTCCCTTCCAAAAAAAGCCCTGGGCCAGATGCATTCAGCTCAGAATTCTGACAGACCTTCAAAGACATACTAACTCCAATTCTCTCTAAACTATTCTACAAAATAGAAACAGTAGGAACATTACCAAACTCATTCTATGAAGCCAAAGTCACCTTGATACCTAAACCACACAAAGACCCAACAAAAAAGAGAACTTCAGACCTATCTCTCTTATGAACATTGATGCAAAAATACTCAATAAAATACTTGCAAACCAAATCCAAGAACACATCAAAGATATCATCCACCATGACCAAGTAGGCATCATCTCAGGCATGCAGGGATGGTTCAATATATGAAAATCCATCAGTGTTATCCACCATATAAACAAACTGAAGGAGAAAAACCACATGATCATCTCCTTAGATGCCGAAAAAGCTTTCAACAAAGTCCAACATCCATTCATGTTTAAAGACTTGGAGTGATCAGGGATACAAGGCCCATACCTAAACATAGTAAAGGTAATATTCAGCAAGCCTATAGCCAAAATCCAATTCAATGGAGAGAAATTTAAATCAATCCCACTGAAATCAGGGACTAGGCAAGGCTACCCATTGTCTCCATACCTCTTCAATCTAATACCTGAAGCCCTAGCTAGAGCAATAAGATAACTAAAGGAGATCAAGGGGATACAAATCAGAAAGGAAGGGGTCAAAGTATTTCTATTTGCAGATGATATGATAGTATACATGAGAGACCCCAAAAATTCAGCTAAAGAACTCCTTCAACTGATAAACACCTTCAGCAAAGTGGTGGATACAAAATCAACTCAAAAAAAAAATCAGAAGCCCTCCTGTATATTAAAGACAAAAGGGCTGAGAAAGAAATTAAGGGAACAACATCCTTCACAATAGCCACTAATAACATAAAGTATCTTGGAGTGACTCTAACCAAGCATGTGAAAGACCTGTTTGAATAAAACTTCAAATTTCTGAAAAAATAAATTGAAGAAGATATCAGAAGATGGAAAGATATCCAGTGCTCATGGATTGGTAGGATTAACAGTGAAAATGGCCATTCTACCAAAAGCAATCCACAGGTCCAATGCAATTCTCATCAAAACAACAACACAATTCTTTACAGACCTTGAAAGAAAAATTCTCAACTTCATATGGAGAAACAAAAAACCCACAAAATCCAAAATGATCCTGTACAACAGGAGATCATTTGGAGGTATTTCCATCCCTGATTGCAAGCTGTACTACTGAGCAATGGTTGTAAAAAAAAAAAAAAAAAAAAAAAAACGTATGAGATTGGCATAGAAACAGAATAGTGGATCAAAAGAACTGAATAGAAGAGCAAGAAATAAACCCAAACACCTATGGAAACTTGAATTTTGATGAAGAAGCCAAATCCATTCAATGGAAAAAAGACAGCATCTTCAACAAATGGTGCTGGTCCAACTGGATGTCTATATGTAGAAAAATGAAAATAGATCCATATTTATTACCCTGTACAAAACTGAAGTCCAAGTGAATCAAAGACCTCAACATAAAACCGGACACATTAAGTCAGTTAGAAAAAAAAGTGGGGAAGACCCTAGAATTCATCAGCACAGGAGACTACTTCCTAAACAGAAAACCAACAGCACAGGCTCTAAGAGCAACAATCAATAAATGGGACCTCATGAAGCTGAAAAGCTTTTGTAAAGCAAAAGACACTGTCATCAAAACAAAAGGACAGCCTACAGACTGGGAAAGGATTTTCACCAACCCTATATCTGACAGAGGGCTAATACCCAGTGTATATAAAGAACTCAAGAAGCTAAAAAACAACAAATCAAGTAATCTAATTAAAAAATGGGTTATGGAGCTAAACAGAGAACTCTCTGTAGAGGAAAGTAGAATGGCAGAAAAACACTTAAAGAAATGCTCAAAGTCCTTAGTCATCAGGGAGATGCAAATCAAAATGACGCTGAGATTTCACCTTACACCAGTCAGAATGGCTAAGATCAAAAACTCAATTGACAACTTATGCTGGAGGGGATGTGCAGAAAGGGGAACCCTCCTCCAATGTTGGTGGGAATGCAAACTTGTCCAACCACTCTGGAAATCAATTTGGTGCTTTCTTAGATAATTAGGAATAGTGATTCCTCAATATCCAGCTATACCACTCTTAGGCATATGTCCAAAAGATGGCCAAGTACACAATAAGGACATTTGCTCAAGTATGTTCTTAGCAGCTTTATTCATAATAGCCAGTAACTGGAAGCAACGATGTCCCTAAGTTGAGGAATGGATACAGAAATTGTTGGACTTTTACACAAAGGAATACTACTCAGCAATTAAAAAAAGAGGAAGTCATGAAATTTGCAGGCAAACGGTGGGACCTGGAAACAATCATGCTGAGTGAGGTATACCAAAAGCAGAAGGACACACATGGTATATGCTCCCTTATATAGACCTATAAGATAGGATAAATGTACATAAATCTGTACACCTAAAGAACATAAACAAGAAAGAGGACCTGGGGTAAGATGATCAATCCTCACTTAGAAAGACATATGGGATGGACGTTGGATATAGGACAAAACAAGGAGCAGGACAAGAGCCTACCACAGAGGGCCTCTGAACGGCTCTACCGAGCAGTGTATCAAAGCAAATATTAAGACACATAACCAAACCTTTAGCAGAGGGCAGGGAATCATATGAAAATAGCGGGAGTTAGTAAGACCTGGAGAGGACAGGAGCTCCACAAAGACCAAATATATCAGGGCACAGGGGTCTTTTATGAGACTGTTTCTCCAACCAAGGACCGTGTGCGGATATAACCTAGAACCCCTGCTCGGATGCAGCAAATGGTAGCTCAATATCCAAGTCGGTACCCTAGTAAGGGGAACAGGGACTATTTTGGACATGAACTTAATGGCTGGCTCTTAGACCCGGCCCCCCTTCCCCTGAGGGAGGACCAGCCTTGCTAGGACACAGTAGAGGACATTGCAGCCAGTCCTGAAGAGAGCTGATAAGCTAGGGTTAGATGGAAGGGGAGGAGGTCCTCCCCTATCAGTGGACTTGGAAAGGGGCAGGGAGGAGATGAGGGAGGGGTGGGGGAATATGGAGGGAATGCGGGAGGTGCTACGGCTGGGATACAAAGTACATACCCTGTGATTAATATAAAATAAAAATAAATAAATAAAATACGAAATACTGCTCCCTTCCCCTTTTTGCCTGTAATCAATCTTATGAGAAATTTTCCAAATTTATGATGAATGTGGAAGGGCCCACTCCACATTAGTATCATCCCTAGGAAAGTAAGTAGTCTTAGAGTATAAAAGTAAGCAAACTAAAAAGTGTAGGGGAAGCAAGCCATTAAATATGATTCTCCCATGGTCTCTGATTCAGTTCTTGCCTCCAGTTGCCTACCTTGCCTTCCTTGATGATAATCCACAACCCGTAAGCCAAATAAATTCTTTGGTCCCTTCCTGAGTTACTTTTGATGACAATATTCCATCAGAGAAATGAAAAACAAAGTAGAACAAAAATCAGCACTATGGTCCTCGGCTATTGCTGTGAGAGACAAGATCATGTTGATTTGGGGAGGATGGTAGAAGAACTTCAAAACTTTGTGCTGGAAAAGCCCAAATACTGAGAGCTTAATGAGATACAATTGTATGGGCTTGGACAATAATGCTGAGAGCAGTGAAGATAATGGAGGCTTGGCTTATAACATGTCAGAAGAAAGCAAACACTCTACCAAGGATATTTGTGTCCTGTTCTCAGTTAATAAATGATGGTTCCGGTCAGCTGCATTGAGGAATCAGCAGTTACTGAGAAAAACTGAGTACTACTGAGATATAATCTTTACTAGAAAAATTGATGCTGGGTAGCTGGGTCTGAAAAATCAGCTATAATTATAACAGCATCACAATCTTCTAAGAGTGTTTTCTCAGGGTCACCACACAGAAGCTGTAGGCCAGAGGGGGACAAGTTCATATCGTATGTTGGTAGCCAAACACAAAAATATGTAAGAGTTACCCAGATGTACGTATGTATATATATATATATATATATATATATATATATATATATATATATATATATCTGAAGGCATGAAGAAGTCAGGTAAAGCAGCTGAGGCTTAGCACTGTGACACAAGGCTGGAGTTCCTAAGAGGCCAAAATAGGCCATTGTTGCAGATTCAGTTGCAGTGGAGACCCTAGAAAATTGTAGCCTACTAGCATAGCATGACCACCAAGGTTAGAGGCAACTATGGAGTAAGTTGGTCTGAACTTATAAGATGAGCTAGGTGTGCTCCAAATAGTCGTGCTAGAGCGGTAGAGTTGTCCATGTCCTTTGGATCTCAGAAGTTGCTAAATAAATTCCAGACAACATGCAACAAACATTTTTGACTATTGAACTCAGTTTTTCTTTCACTTAATGACTGTGCCCTGCTTCTTCCCCTTGGAAGTAAAAAAAAAAAAAAAAAAAGCATTAAACTTGCATTTTCTTTCGTAGGATTCCATGGTTACGAAACATTAGATTTCTAGAGAGACTGGATATTTTAAAGAGACAACTGTTTAAATTTTTGAATTATTTAAAAACTGTGGATATTTTGCAATTATTCTGTTTTGTATTATGATATTAATTTTAACATGATGTCATGATGACAAATGAGAAAGGAACATTTATGTTTTAATAATGATGTGTTTGTGTCAGACTGACAAGAGGTTAATTGTATTGGTTAATGTTTTGTCAATTTGACACAGTGTAGAGTCATCTGTGAAGAGGGAACGTTATTTAAGAAAATGCCTCCATCATATTGGCCTATAGGCAAGCCTGAGCAGGACATTTGCTTAATGGATAAACGATGTAAACGTGACCCATACACTGGGAGCAGTGCCTTCCTGAGGTCCTGAGGTATATAAAAATGAAAACTTATTTTATGTTGAAGTCATTGATCCACTTGGACTTGAGGTTTGTGCAGGGTGACCAATACGGATCTATTTATATTCTTCTACATGCAGACTTCTATTTAGACCAGCACCATTTGTTGAAGACGCTTTCTTTTTCTCATTGTATCCTTTTGGCTTCTTTGTCTAAAATCAGGTGTCTGTAGGTGTGTAGGTTTATTTGGGGGTCTTTGATTTGATTCCATTGATCAACCACTCTGTTTTTATATAAATGCCATGCAGTTTTTATCACTATTGGTCTGTAGTACAGCTAGAAATCAGGGGTGGAGATACCCCCAGAAGATCATTTGTTGTACAAGATTGTTTTAACTATTCTGGGTTTTTCATATGAAGTTTAGAATGTTTTTTTTCAAAGTCTGTAAAGAATTGTGTTGGAATTTTGAGGGGAATTGCATTCAATTTTGGGATTACTTTTGGTAAGATGGCCATTTTTACTATGTTCAATATTACTAATCCATGAGCATGGGAGATCTTCCATCATCTGAAATCTTCTTCAACATCTTTCTTCAAATACTTGATGTTCTTGTCATACAGGTCTTTTACTTACTTGGATAGAGTTACAGAAAGATATTTTATATTATTTATGGCTGTTAGGAAGGGTATAGTTTCCATAGCTTCTCTCTCAGCCCAGTTAGTGTTTGTATAAAGGAGGGCTACTGATTTTTCTTGCGTTAATTTTGTATCCAGCCACTTTATTGAAGCTTTAGAAGTTTCCTGGTAAATTTTTTCTGCTCACTTATTTATACAATCGTATCTATGCAAATATTGATACTTTGACTTCTTCCTTTCCGAATTGGATTGGTGTCCTTTAGTTGTCGTATTGCTCTGGCTAGGAATTCAAGTACTATACTGAAGAGATATGGATAGAGTCAGCAGCCTTGCTTTGTCCCTGATTTCAGTGGAACTGCTTTGAGTTTCTCCCCATTTAATTTGATGTTGGCTGTGAGTCTATCAGTAACTAGGAAGGTTTTGTTTGTTAAGTCAAAGGCCTGTATTAAAAACAAATAAACAAACAAACTACTAATTACTCTGTGGGGAAGACTAGATGCACAGAGAAAGAGGAAATCAAGTAGTTTGCCTTTATTTTCTTTCATTTTGACTCTGCTCCTTGTTTGTTTGTTGATTGATTTACTTCCCAGTCATAGCTCCCTCCTTACTCTCTTCTTGCTCCACCCTCCTTTTCTCTTCTTCCTTTCCGCCCTTTCTTACTCTTCAGAAAAGGGGAGCCCCAGCCCACCAACCCATCAAGACACATCAAGTTGACTCAGGACTGAACACACCCTCTTCCTCTGAGGCCAGGCTAGACAGCTCCTCCAGAAGGAAGTGACTGAAAAGTGGGCAACAAAGTCCATGCCAGAGATAGCTTCTGCTTCCCTTACTAGGTAGCCACATGAGCACTCAGCTAACAGTTGGCAACATATGTGTAGGGGTCCTAGGTGCAGTCCATGCATGGTTCTTGGTTGGTGCTACATTCTCTGTATGGCCCCTGGGCCCACGTTAGCTGTGTTGGTCTTCTTGTGGAGTTCTTGTCCCCTCCGTGTCCTTCTATCCTTTCCCCTACTTTTCCAAAGTGCTCCCTGCACTTTGCCTAATGTTTGGCTGTGAGTCTCAGCCTTTGTTTTGATGTTGGGTGGAGCGTCTCAGAGGTTTTGAACCTCCTCTGCCTCATAAACTATCTGAGAAGACATCTTAAAAATAAAAGATTTTAATTGAATGTATGATTTCAGATGTTACAGACTATCATTATTTAGATTCATTGCTTTGGACCTCAGGTAAGTTAGGACATACATCATTCTCAGGAGGATGTAATGAAGGAGTTGCTCACATCTTGGTAGTTTGGAAGTAGAGAGAGACATAGAAATAACAAAAAGCTCCCAGGTCAAGATACACCCCTTGAAGACTTGCACAGTAATCCTCCTTTAATAAAGGACCCCACAAAAATTAATCTATACATAAGGATAGTGTCTCCATGATCCGATGACATTCGATCCAATGACCACCAGTGAGAAATATACATATACATTCTTATTTTCTTTCCCTTTCTTCCCTTTGCTTATCCTCTTCCTCTTTCCTTCCTTGTTTCCTTCTCACTCTTTCTTTTCTCCCTAATTCACATATTTATGCTGCTCTCTGTACATTTTTTGGAAATGATAAATAAAAACTCACTGATAAAAAAACAGAATTAAAAAGAAACTGAAATATTTACCATGTACTATTGATAGTACACTAAAGCTGCAAATCTGAATTTGTAAGCATATTCAAAAATATATTTACACAAGCTCTAGCAATTGATAACTGTGAACCAATTAGTAATTAAACTGTGCATTTTTATAATCTCACCTTTCTATACTGTGTACAAATAACAGCATTCTTAGTAAATTATATACTTTCAGCCTTATTAAATGTTAGAAATGAACAAGTTTTATAGTTAATCAGTAGTATGTATTCTTATTGAAAGACTAAATTCAAAGGTTCATGGTAAATGTTCCTGAGGCAAGGCGGGGTGGGGGAGAGAATTGATGATGATGGAATCCTCAAGCTTGCAGAGCGTTTTGAGGGTAAATTATCCCCCTCTTCCAGATAATCTCTTGTACAGAGTGTGCCAAATTACACAGCAGGTATCAGTGTCTGAAGAGTGCAATTATAGGGCAAAGACAGTGCTGGTCATTAGCAGGGTTGCTATTCACTGTACCATTTTTAATAGTGTGTTAGCATATCAAAAATTCTGAGCCCCACATTCAGTGAGCAATTAAATAAGGAAGCTAGTATAAACTTATTCAACCAAAAATGATTCCCAACACTGGACCTTTCCTTCCCATACGTTTTTTAAAATATTTTTTTAAAATATTTATTGTATGAGAGTGGTACTGTATGCCAAGATATACTTGTAGAAGTTATAGAGCAACCTGAAGAGTTTGGCTTGCTATCTCCTCCATGTTGAGTTCTGAGAACCTAACTCAGGTAATCAGACTTAGAAGCAAGTGCATTTATACAATAAACTATCACATTGGCTCTTGTCTCATATACACACAGAAGATGTTCATGGTGTGTTTGTGCATGTGTGTGTGCACACAGGTGTGAGCACGTGCCCATTGGTGCATTTGTGGATGAGGCCAGAGATTGATAGTATCTGTTTTCCTTAGCCATTTGCTACTTGGAGTTTTGTGGAAGCATACTTGGCTGAACTTGAATCTCACAAAACCAACTGGTCTGTGTAGCCAGGAAGCCTCAGGCAATCTCCCTCTGCCTTCCTGAGACAACGTTTATAGATATATGGCACAACTGTGCTTGAAATGGATGCTGGGAATCCAAACTGAGGTCCTCAGGTTCAGAAGACTAGCACTTTACTGACTGGTTCCTCTCATTATTTCTAAATGACATTCATGAATAGTATTGCAGGGCTCATTTGCTTTACTCCATTATTTTAGGTAGATGACTATTTACCCTGAACAAGGCATGCCTACTTCTGTCCAACTGATTGTCTAAGGAATGCTTCTCTTTCTTGTGCTGCTGAAGATCATTTTGTTTCATACACAGGTCTCACTTATCCTATACTTAGTTTATCACTCAAATGTGTTGCCACATTTTCATGTCATGATTTTTTTTGCCTTGTGGGATCAATGGAACTCATGAGAATGCCACACCACTGAAAAAGCAATTATATGTAACTTCAGATGCCTTGAAAACAAATAACTAGGACATTCAAACTTAACAAGACTCTCCATAATTCCTTTCTCATACTCTTCTTTGGCAGGCATCCTGGACATTTTCTTGGTCTGTTAATTTAAAGCCCATGTACATTATTTCATCAAGTCTTAGGCATTTCACTTGTGGGTCCATAGTCAGGCCAGCACCAGCCATGGGACTTCCCTCCAAATACTCAGTGAGGTACAGCCCAGATGAACACATAATAGCATCATTACAAAGATTATGTAGCAAGCGCAGTTTTAGGTAAAGCTTCACACAACAAAGTTGTAGAGTGTCCACAGACATTTAGAGAAGCAAAAACTCTCATCTCAAACTATTTACTTGTGTTGCTACTTTATGTAGAGATACTGTACATATGTAAACATTTACAGACATACATTTTATATTGTATGTGTATGTAAATGAGTCTCAGATACATTTGTGCATATACATGTAAATGAAAATATGTGTTTACTTGTGTCTAAAAATATTTTATAATGTACACATATACATATATACACATATATCTGTGTGTGTACCTGGCTGATATGCTCTCTTTTAGATGCCCTTGTTCTACATATTTCTTTTTAAAATATTGTTTTATAAATGAATGTGAAATGGGTGTACATGATGATCTGTGAGTACAAACACTTATGTGTGTAACAAATGCAGAGGTCAGAGGACAAAGGATTATGTATACATCCTCACTTCCCTCCTTGTTTGAGGAAGGCTTTCTTGCTGTTATCACTGTGTAGTCAAGTCTAGTTGACAAACATGTCTCCAAGGATTCCCTTGTCTTCACTTTTCAACATACCAACAGGACCCCTGAGAGTACAGATCCATCACAACCACACTCTTTTTTTAGATATAGATTCATTTTTGGTATGATGGTTACTCAAACTCAGATATAAACTTTTGGGTATTAAAGCATAAGGTTTACCTAATAAGGGTATTCCATCACTGAAGCATCCTATGGGGTTTGTGTGGTTCACACTGAGTTCTCAGTGTGTGATCTTTCCCCAAGAGTTAACCAAACTCCCTGCTCCCTTAGGATCACCAACTCTACTACACTGTGCAGTCCTATGGCATATATATCTCTATATAAAATTTCAACATGTGATTGTACTCCTGTGAATTCATTTCCTTTCACTTTTCTCATTTCACAGCCACAGAGGAGCTTCTGATTGTCCATTTAAGTAACCTAAGGCTCATCTCCTTCTACATCTTCTTCTACAGAGCTGCTCTACAGCTAGTGTCAGTACCCTAATCACAAACAATATTTTTGTCAAATGTTTTTCAAATATTGCTTCCACTGCAAAAAATGTCCTGATTGTCAAACGAGAACCTCATTTTTTGCTTTTTATTTTAATTAATTTTTTTCACAATTTATTCATTATATATCCCGATTGAAGCCCCCTTCCTCAACCCCTCCCAGTCCCACTCTCCCTCTCTCTTCCTCACTATCCACTTCCTCTAGTCCACTGAAAGGGGGAGTTCTCCTCTTCTGTCTTCTACCATAGATTGTCAAATCTCATCACACTGCCTGTGTCCTCTTCCTTCATGACCTGGCAAGACCGCATCTCCAGGAGGGAGTGATCACAGAGCAGGCATTTGAGTTCATGACAGAGGCAAGGAGAACCTTGCAATTAACTTTAGCCCATACTTACTTTCCTTTTAATGTGATGGGGATTTGTGTTGCTATCTCTGCACCCCTAGAATGTAGGCTGGTGCTCAAATATTGGCAGCAACTCAGTGCACACGCATTGGCAGAATGAGTAAATCTCTTCAGATTCGACAAGGCTTTCCCTCAAGCAAAAATTTTTGATGCTGTTATATTTTTGCCTTGAGAACTCATTGCTAGTCTCTGTTTGAAAACTATTATTTATATTCTAAGATCTGTTCTGGTATTATCTCCTTTCAGAACACAATTAGACTGCCCAAACACAATGATAGATGTAAGTAGGGTATATGGACACCCCTCATCACCCCGCCACACCTCCTGCACATTTTTCTTAAAACTTTTTCATCCTTTAATAATGTTGACCTGCCTGTGCCACCACTAGACTGCAAAAGCTTTCAATGCTAGTTTTATCTCCCTTCCATTTGTTTGCTCAGTGTTTGGCATGATTCATGCCTCCTCATCTACACATAAGAAATGATTGTTGACTTGAACCGAGTTTTCTTTCAACATTTCAGAAAAGAGAAGCAGAAAAGGATGATCATATTTTGCATTCATACATATAATTTATTGAATCAGAATCACCATATTTAAAGGAATAGAGAAAGGTTTTGGAACAGAACTAGGTGTAATAGTGCTTATCTACCATGCACAAAAGCCTGGGATTTATGTCTAGATCTGAATAAAAGGAAAAGGGTAGAGATACAAGTAAGTGGATATATCATATGCATGCACACACACTTATATGCACACATATACACACATGGGAACACACGTGCATACACAATATACACATATACACTTACATGCACACACATATAAACACACGTGTATTCATGCATATACATACAGAAACATTCACGCACACATACTTACACACAGACCCATGCATACATACATAAGGATACACTTGTACTTATACATACAAACACACACACACACACACACACACACACATCTTCATTCCAGAAGCAGCAACATTCCTCTTGACTCTGATTAGCACTTTTGTGCTTTTCCTGTGGATGATGATTGTCCATACACTGCATTGCCAAAAGTTGAAAATACCTGTAAAGTTTGTGAAGAAGCCTGGGGTAGTCTGCATTATAAACACGTGCAGCATGATGACCTGTGTTCAGGTCCCCAGTATTCATGAAAAAAAAATTGATATGGCAGCAGTTGCCAGCAACTCCATTGCTGGGATGGGACAGAGGCTAGAAAATGTCTGGAGCTCACCAGCTGGCCAGCTTAGTCAAACCAATAACCCCTGGTTTTGGTGAGAGAAAAGTGTTTCTAAAACCAAGATAGGAAAGATTGATCAGGCACTTGGAGTTGTCTTCTAGCTTCCTCAGAAACATACATCCATGTACACATGCATCCATGTGCACATGCTTATGTGCAGCACTCCCGCTGAACACGGGTTCATCTCATTTTTTCTCTAAATTTTTTTTATTTTAATTTTTATTAATTACAATTTATTCACTTTGTATCCCCCCTGTAGCTCCCTCCCTTCTTCCCTCCTAATCCCATTCCCCCTCCCCCTTCTCCATCCATGCTCTCTCCCAGTCCACTGATAGGGGAAGTCTTCCTTCCCTTCCTTCTCTAATTGTTTCTTATCTCTCTAATTCTTTTTAAAGATTTATTTTATTTTTTAATTATGTGCATGTTTATCTATGTGTGTGTGTGTGTACATATAAGTGAACGTGCCTCTGTAAGACATTAAATTAGAAAAGACTGGATATATGGTGACTGTAAGCCTCTCTCAGGTGCTGGGCACTGAATTTGGATACCCTGAAAGACTAGCAAGTGCTCTTCAGTGTTGAACCATCTCTGCATCCCCAATATCTCTTTAATTCTATCTCTTTAATTCTACTATTGTCTTTTTTGAATCATTCTTTCTTTCTCTACCACCAGACCCATCCTCTCAGGTCACAGTTTTGCTTATATGGAACCATCTTTTATTTTTAACAGTAGGTGCTGCACTTGTGATTCTATATCATGCACCATGCCATTCCAAGGGAAATCTGAACAGAAGTTTTTTGGGACAGTTTGTGCTGGCTTTGGTCAAGTGGCTTAACCTCTACATCCATGCAAATGTCTCAAAACAAAAAGTTAATTGCAATTCTTACCAGAGATAACAAAATATAGAAATACTTAAAGAATGTTCAATACAGGCTGGGTTTGTATTGAGAGTTTGGTTGATGAAGTATGTGGTGTGAAATTATGGGAACCCACATTTGGTCCCTAGCACCTATGTAAATGCCTGGGACATCGCTGTGTGTCTGTATTCCCAGCTGGGAAGGCAGAGACAAGGAAGTCCCTGGAACACATTAGCTTACCCACCTAACTAAATCACTAGGGTCCATGCAAGTGAAAGACCCTGTCTCAAAATAAGTGATTGAAGAAGTCACCTTGTATTGATTTCTAGCCTCTATCTATACTAATGCATACATATATATATACACCAAAAGAACTTTGAACTAGACAATCATCACTATAACCAACTCTGCCTTAACCACAGTTACAGGTGAAAATCTCTACAGCACAAGGGCAGTGTTTAAAGTATAGGTTCATTCAAAATGAATGGAAATCTCTGTTTTTAACTATTTCAAGAGTCATTGTTTTTTCTTTGTTTGTTTTTATCTCACATCTAATGATTAGGAAAATGAAAAGTCACCAAGTAAAGATTTGAGAGCTTTCTGTCCAGTGGAGTGGACTTTTCTACTTTTGAGGTTGGGTTCCTGTGTCATCAACACCAACTGCCTTCTGACCATATGATAAAGGAAACATTTTGCTTGGCTATTAAATCTATATTTAGTTCTTCCAACAACATGAGCAGAATGAGGGGAAGTAGGGGTCTAAATTCTAGGTCCATTTCCAGGGATCTCTGAATCGGGTTTGGTCCATCTATACTTTATTATTTCTTCCTGTTTTCACAATTACAGAATAAAAATTTAATTATGTATCCAGGAAGTGCTGTTGGTACTCAATCTTATAAGCTCAGGGTAAATGCCTTGAAGGAAAAATAATATAAAAATTTAATAGAGATAGAGAACTTTCAGATAATCCAAATGTATCAAAAGATGTCTTTTTAATCTTAACCTTCCAAGGGAAAACATCATTCCTTTGTTGTTTTATATCCACAATTTAATTTTGGATATAAATATCACTATACCTAAGGAAATAAGTATAGATACACAGGTCAAATGGGTGATACTTGAAGGTCCACATAACAGTCACCAATCAAGTGGGTTTCCTAGTAAGGGGAGCAGGGGCTATTTCTGACATGAACTCAGGGGTTTGCTCTTTGATCACTTCCCCCTGAGGGAGGGGGAGGCAAGTGCAGCCTTGTCAGGCCACAGAGGAAGACAATGAAGCCAGTCCTGATGAGATTTGACAGGCTAGTGTCAGATAGTAGAGGAGGAGGATCTCCATATTTGTGGACTAGGGGAAGAGCATAGGGGCAGAAGAGTGAGAGAGGGTGGGACTGGGAAGTGAAGAGGAAGGGGGCTACAGACAGAATACAAAGTGAATAAATGGTAATAAATAATAAATAAATGAAAATTTAAAAAGCAGTCAGCAATACAGAGGTACATATTGCAGTTTCAAATTCTTCCATGTATGAATACATAAACAAATTTAACACACAAAATCTGGATGGTCTGCATCAGTTTTAATGGGATACAAGGACAGAAGCATAGAGGAAGTGACAAGATTCTCAACTGAAGATATTTTTTCTGATATTTAACAAGTTCTCTTAGCTTTTGAAACAGGATTTCTTTGGAGAGCCCTTGCTGTATTAAAGATGAGGCAGGCCTTGAACTCAAAGAGATACACCTGCCTTTGCCTGCCCAGTGCTAGGATTAAGGGTGTGGTATCCCACCGACCTGCAACAAACTCAGTTTTAAGCAAAAGGATATAAAGCAGAGCATTATATCTTAGTTTTAATGGAAAATTACAGAGTTGAGTTACATCAGTAAGAAAAAAATACATAAATCATGACACACATAACAAATTAACTACTCTATAATAAAATAGGAGCCGGAAAGGAGGTTTAGTGGTGAAGAGAATTCATTGTTTTGTGGAGAACCTGACTTCAGTACCCAACATTCAACAGCCTACAACTCCAGTTCCTGGCAATATGGTTCCCTCATTTGGCTTCTGTAAGAATTTCACTTACATACACATTTAATTTAAATTACAAACAAAAGCTTTAAAATGTGACAATGAAGCTACATTTTGTAATGTAGATAAATTTAAAGAACCAAGTTGAGTTTAAATACAATGATATGATATCATTTATTAAAAGTAGAACATAATGCTAAATATTATGTACAATTTAAGGTTTTAGTCTTTTACAAATTTGTATGTATTTATTGTGCATAGTTATGGGTATCGTAAAAACATGATGATAGGTTTTCTGAAAACCCATCACTATGAACGCTAAAATATGATGATTTGCTATTTTGTAAGTTATATAATTCAGTGCTTGTAGAGATTAGTCTTTTTATAATAGTTTTAGTCTCTTTTGAAATTTGTATATATCCTTTGTGCATAGTGATGGGTTTCATTAAAATATGTTTTCTTTTTTTTTGTTTTTTTTTTATGTCTGAGGTTTTGAACATGGTCATCCCTCATAAAAGCTGATCTCAAATCTCTTTTCTTTTACAAGTTTCCCCTTAATGCTGTCATCAAAAACTAAAAAACAATGTTGGATCCCTGTTGTTATAGGAAAATTTATAGAAAAATCATAGAAGAAAAAATATAGTATATGTCTATTTATATCCAAACTATAATACATAAACTATAATTTTATGACTGTATGTATAATCAAAGTTAATCAAGTGAAAGAAAACATGTGGCATTTGCCTTTATGATCCTAGTTTATATTGCCTAGATGTACCTATTTAACATCAAATGACACAATTCCATTCCCCTCTATGGCTGAAGAAAACTTTAATGCATACGTACGTATCCTACAGCTGAAGAAATGAAATGGATTCATGTTCTTACTGCTCTTCTGGAATAGTCTTTTTGCATAATTTCATCTCTCTGCTTCTTGGCCACCATGATATTGTATATACTTTTTTGACACAATTTTCTACCACCATGGCCCTGAGGTTATAGACACATTAATAATCGTGTCTTGCTATTTGCATGGGTATTGGGTTCAGAACTCAGGTCCCTTTGATTTTACATCAAGCACTATTACTCACTCTACTAGCTTTCTAGCCTCTATAGCACTATTATTCTTTTTATAATCTTTTTATTGATTCCTTGTGATTTTACATCATGTATCCCAATCCACAAGTCTCTTTATCCATCTATATCTGCCCTTCTGCCTTGCAACCGCTCACCTAAAAAAATCAAAGAAACAAAAACAAAACAACAGACAAAAAAAAAACAAAAGAATCAACAAAACATCTGACTGTATAAACTGTGGTGTGTCACAGTTTGTCACATAGTATAACCTTTGGCTCAAACACCTTTACTTGCAAATGTTCATTGAATGAGTCTAGTTCAAGAACTCTGGCTTTTGCTACACTTTCAATACTAGATCCTTACTGGGACTCATTTCAGATATCCTGTTGTTGCCTTGTGGGACAGAGATCTTGCAGCTTTGCTTCTCCAGGATTGTGCCTTCATATGCTCTAGCAGTTCACAAATGGAGTAGATGTTGGGATGAGCTAACTGAAAGTCCTGGATCTGAGCCTGGGTGATAATTGAGTTGGTCTGACCACCAGCTCTCCTGCACCCAAACCACCAGGGCTAGCTCTCCTGCTTTGTCAGTGTGAGGGGTGGGGCTAGCTCTCCTGCCTGCAACAGTCTGCAAGTGGTGGGACTGGCAGCGCTCATACCCCGCGGACTAGCTCACCTGCACCCACATGACCAGGGCCAGCTCTGTATTGCTTCTTTGGGTAAAGAGTGAGACCTGCTCTCCCAAGTGCTATAGGCAGCAATGGTTGAAGCCAGCTCGTCCACTCTCCTGCCCTCTGAGACAACTATGCAATGCTGCCCATGTTGGGGCAGGGCTAGCTCTCCTGACTGTTGCAGAATGTAAGGGGCAGGGATGTGTGAGAGGTGTGGATACTATCTCTTCCACATCTTTTGCCACTTCGTGGTCAATGAAGGGTGGGACCAGCTCTCCCACACTCACACTCTTGGGGTCAGTTCACCTGTACCGCACCCACCTTTCTCATTGTGATGCCCAGGCAAGGAATGGGACTGTTTTCCCAAGTGGGAATCTCTTTTCCCAGCTGGGCATCTCTCCTGCTCTCATGCCCTCAGGGCTGACTTGACTATAGTGCCTGGGGGGAAGTGTAAGGCCAGGTCTGCTCAGCCCTCATACTTTGACATGGCCACAGGAAGTAGCCCAGACCAGGGGCATACTATGTTCTTTAGCGGTTATGTATGCAACATCAACATAGGCCCCTGCTTTTGCAGTGCCGATGGCCCAGACATAGCCCTAGACTACAACATTCTCCATGAATCATCAGGCCCCAGATGGCACTGCAGACTGCTCACATCAGGCTGTTTCTCATCAGCCTCTAGTCTCTAGTTCCACCTCTCTTCACATTGAGCAAACTATTCCACTTCTCTCTCTCCAGTCTCTTCATACTTACCTGTTAGTCGTGGTGGTAGTCACAAGCACCATGTCAGTGATGACAACCTCTTTTAAAAGGTAGAATGACCAAATGTTTGTCCAACCTAAAGATTCCAAAGAAAATAAACTCCTGTCCAAAGTTAAACATGGCATAGAAAAATTGTGATTCAACATAGTCATCCAATCTCATGGTTCAACAATTACCACAGATGACTAGAAAGATTAGCAAATAGGCCAATGATGAGGCCCGACAAGATATGTTGAGTCAGCTGTGGGTCTTCACTCTGCAGGTACTGTTCTTCTTCCTGGGCTAAGATGCAGCTCTGGGAGTTACAGCAAGTCACATATTGCTTAGTTTCTCAAAGGAAGAAGACATAGGCCCCCTGACACATTTGTTACTGGCTCTATTGATGAACAGTATAATTCATTATTTTTAAAGGACCAAGACCATCAACTTTCTTCTATTCTCCAGTTCTACCTCTCTTCATAGCCCACAACCACTCACCTATTCCTCTTTCATCTCTTCACTACCTTCTTTCTTACTTCAACTATGCCCAGCATGGCAAAGGTTAGACAAGGTCAGTGGTGTTGTCTCAGCACTGAACAACAAATCACAAAGCAAACCAATAATTAATAATAACTGATCAATTAGCTAATTATTGATTAGCTGATTATTAGTTTTCCATCCCTCCTCTCCTCTCAGTCTTTCCCCACACCTTCCCTCTCCCCACATCTGTTCCTCCTCCGTTTCTCTTCAGAAAGGGGAAGGCTCCCGTAGATATCGACCAGCCCTGGCATATCACATTGCAGTAAAAACAGGTGTGTCCTGTCCTACTGAGGCTAGATGAGGTATTTCAGTAGTGTCCTAGATAAGAAAAGGTCACAAAGGCAGGAAACAGACTCAGAGACAGCTCCTGATTCTAGCATATATGAAGAAGACCTAGGTCTGTCCAATGCAGGCTCCCTGGGAGGCGGTTTAGTCTCTGTGAGCCACTAAGAACACAGGTTAGTTGATTCTTTTGGTTTCCTTGTGGTGTCATTGACTTCTCTGGCTCTGTATTGTTCTTAAAAGCTAAAACATGGAACAAACCTGACATTTCACTCCCAGATAAAGATATAAAGTACATGTGATGTGCACATTAGTCGATTTACAAAGCTATGAATTCTGCTCTGTGCACTAATAACATGAATTAACTTTGACAACATTGATCTGTCTGGATGTGGGTGTGGTTCCACACAACTATGTATTTAATATGTCTGTATGTAGGTGGGTATGTACATGCATCTACATTCAGTGTCTTCTAAAATTATTTCCACCTTCCTTTATTGAGACTTTTTTTTTTCATTGAACCTGAAGCTCACTGATTCACCTGAGCTGGTGATTGAGTGAGTTTCAGAAGTCTGCCTTTCTCAGCCTCCGTGGCATTAGGATTACAGATTTATGCCACCATAGTAATTGAATCACAGTCACATTTTGACAGCAATGCAAGGTGGTATGTTGGGATTGCTCATCACTAATAGATACATTCCCTCAACAACACAGATCTTCATGCCTCAGCCTTTCTCTCTATTCACCTCTTTCAGTCTCAGTCTCTTTTCTGGTGCCAGCAGCACGACTCAAAGCTTTTAGGATCATGTTAACTTGTACTTAATAGGATTTGCTGCAAATATCAAAGCTGTTTTAGATTATACAACTTAATTTGGCATTGACTTAAATCTATGTTCAGTAGCTTTCTTTTAATTAGAGATTAAAAGCCAATAGGTAGATTAGCTCAGTCTCACCGAGATAAGAACAGTTATACCCCCAGTTAATCCTGCCTGCTTCTCAGACTGGGTAAACACGAAACAAACCAATTTGTACTTTCTACCTTTCTTTATCTTCCTCAATATTGGTATCTGGAGTCGCAATAAAAGTCCTTAAAATATATATAATACTTCTTTATCATCTAGCCAAAATAACCAAGATAAATGATCTCTGAGAAAGTTTTGATTGATGGACAAATATAGTTCAGTTATTTGTCAAATTAAAAAAAAACTATGACAGGATAGGGAAAGGACTCAGCCAATTCATGTTACCATGCAAGCATGAAGACCTACATTCTAGCTCCAGCACCTCCATCAAAGCCCAGAATGAAGCCTGCATCTGTAGTTCCAACATTGGTGGGAAGGAAACTGGAGGTTCTCTGTAGCTTGTTGGCCAGACTAACTAACTGTGAGTGTAGGTTCAGAACACCCTGCTTGAAATAATAAAAGTGGAGAGCGGTCAAATAACGGTTCTTAAAGAAGTTACTCAATGTCTCCCTCATGCTTCCATTTACACACACACACAAACACACACACACACACACACACACACACACACACACTCACAGCCCCCCACCCCCACAGAAACAGAGACAGAGAAGGGGGTATTTGTTATTTAAACTAAAGACATGATAACAAAAAACCTTAGACTATGTTAATGGATATAATCTACCTTTTTATATAATGTTGCTGTTAATTTACTGATTAATATTCTCTACAATATACATAAGCCTGGTACCTAATATTTATCAATGATGTTGTCTGTTCAGACTTGTGCTGGAAATACCACACTTGTCATTCTCAGAACCCAGAGACACTAAAGTTTTTAGGTCTTGGTTTATATATTTGTACAGCAAATATTCCAGAATTTTATAACTCTAATATGGGAAAATTTCACTGGTGGACAGTGGCAAATCAAGGACTTGTGAGTGTAATTATCTCAGGTAATTCTGATGCCATAAATTTAGCTATAGAAGATCCTCTTCCCATTTCACAGGATAATGAAGCAGGCATTGCATGTGTGTGTGTGTGTGTGTGTGTGTGTGTGTGTGTGTGTGTGTGTGTGTTTGTAGCATATATACATGTGGGTAGGAGTTTGGAAACCTTTGCATGCAGTGCAGAGATCAGCCTGGCATGACTTCCTCTACTGCTGTTCACTTAATTTTTTAAGACTGCATCTGTCTCTGGACCTATACCTTGTTGTTTCTCTAAACTAGCTAGACAACAAGACCTGTACCTTGTTGTTTTGCTGTAATGGTTAGATCCCCCTCATGTGTTTTCACGCTCCCTGAAGTTTTGGCCTCACAGCGATGCAGCACAAAAATCTGCTGTCACATGGGTGCCAGGCATCCACCCCCTGCCCCCCCAAAATTCCAGCTTTTCCAAAGGTGCTGATGATCCAAACTCAAGTCTGTAGTCCTAAAATGCAAGCATTTTGCCCATGGAGCAATCTTCCCAATCCTTGGGGATTTATACCTACCATTTGTGTAGGTATAAATTAATACAAATGCACCACACAGGGAAAATTTAAAAACTCATGTTATCATAATACACTTGCAAATAAAACAAAACCATAGAGCTAGATTAATATAACCATTCAATCAAGTATTTTCCCATATCCAAGTTCTATTTATCTCAACAATCTCTGATACACTACGAATTGCCATTCTGAACTCACAGAGTTTTACATTTTAACTATTAAATATATTCTCTGTACTTGCCAACCACAAAAAATGCTATGATAGATTCAAACTAGAAAAGCAATTAGCTTTATTTTATACTATTTCTCAGGTCTCTTGTACCTTAACCTGAATTCTGTTCTTCCTCATTATTTACATTACTTGCACTTGTTCTGCATTCTACTCTTTAGCCAAACTTGCACATGTTCAAGTATACCCAAAACATACATTTGCTTGCATGTGTATGTGTATGCATTATACACCCGTTCCTAGAATTGGATGATCTCAGTTCTATAAATCTAAGTCCACTCAGTCTTTATTTTTATTTAGTGCTGAAAAATACTCCATTGACATATTTCTGAGATTTTCATTATCAACTCATTTGTCAATAGACAACTAAGTTGGTTTCATTTCCTAGCCATAGTGTTTAATAAACATGAGAGTGGTCATATCTCCGTGGTGTGGAGTTCTCTGGTTACATGGGAGTGAATGAGCTATGTCATATGGGAGTTCAAGTTTAAAATTTGTATGACCCTTCAAACTGATTTTCATATTGCATTGATATTATTTTCACTCCATCAGCAGTTAATAGGGGTTCCTATATTTTCTCATATCATTCACCATTCCTTGTCAGATTTCCTAGTGTTAGTCCTTCTTATAGAAGCGAAGCAGTATCTCAATGTAGTGTTGTGTTTCTCTGATGCCTGAGAAAGTTCGATACTTTATAAATGGGTATTGTTCGTTCATGGTTTTTTTTTTTAATCTGTTTATTCGCTTCATTAGTCCATTGTTTGAGTGTAAGTGTCATTTGCTTGCTATTTAATTTCTGCAGTTCTTTGTAGATTCCACATGTTATCAACTTGTCTGGAGCTGGTAAACATTGCCCCCCATTCTGTGGGGTATGTGGTTGCCATGTTTCCATTTTTTTGTGAAAGCTTTCCATTTGCATATAGTCAAATATATTGATCCATAAGAATAAATCTATCTCCATTGATATTCTATTAAGAAAGTCCTTTAAGAGGATGTCTTATGATTTTTTTCCAGAACTTTCAGTGTTTGGGGGTTACTTAAGGTATTTTTTTATTAATTACACTTTATTCACTTTGTATCCCCCCATAAACCCCTCCCTCTGATAGGGGAGGTCTTCCTCTCCTTCTTTCTGATCCTAATTTATTAGCTCTCATCAGGAGTGGCTGCATTGTCTTCCTCTGTGACCTGGTAAGGCTGCTCCCCCATCCAGGTTAGGTGATCAAAGAGCAGGCCAATCAGTTCATGTCAGAGGCAGTCCCTCTTGCCATTACTATGGAACCCACTTGGACACTGAACTGTCATGGGCTACTTCTGTACAGGGCTTCATGTTTTGCTCCTTGCAAACCATGGTACTTGGATGGAGTATCAGTCTCAGGGAAGACACCTGTGCTCAGATTTTTGGTTCTGTTGCTCTCCTTGTGGAGCTCCTGTCTTCTCCCTACCTTAATATTTCCCGCATCTCTTGTGACATTCCATGCACTCTGACCAACAGTTGGCCATAAGTCTCAGCATCTGCTTTGATATTCTGCAGGGCAGAACCTTTCAGAGGCCCTCTGTGACAGGCTCCTAACTTGTTTCCTGTTTTCTTCTTCTGATGTCCATCTGCTTTGCCTTTCTGGTTGGGGATTGAGCATTTTAGCCAGAGTCCTTCCTCTTGACTAGTTTCTTTAGGTGTACAGATTTTAGTAGGCTCATCCTATATTATATGTATAGATGAGTGAATATATACCGTGTGTGTCTTTCTGCTTCTGGGATAGCTCACTCAGAATGATCCTTTCCAGTTCCCACCATTTACCTGCAAATTTCATGATATCCTTGTTTTTTATTGCTGAGTAATATTAGATTGTGTAGCTGTACCACAATTTCTGTATCCATTCCTCAGTTGAGGGGCATCTGGGTTGTTTCCAGTTTCTGGCTATTACATATAATACTGCTACAAACATGGTTGAACAAATGTCCTTATTGTGTACTTGAGCCTCTTTTGGATATATGCCTAGGAGTAGTATAGCTGGATCTTGAGGAAGTGCTATTCCTAGTTGTCTGAGGAAGCTCCAGATTGACTTCCAGAGTGGTTGTATAAGTTTACATTCACACCAGCAGTGGAGGAGGGTTCCCCTTTCTCCTCAACCTCTCCAGCAGGTGTTATCACTTGAGGTTTTTATCTTAGCCATTCTGATGGGTGTAAGGTGAAATCTCAGGGTCATTTTGATTTCCATTTCCCTGATGGCTAAGGACGTTGAGCATTTCTTTAAGTGTTTCTTGGCCATTCAATATTCCTCTATCAATAGTTCTCTGTTTAGCTCTGTACCCCATTTTAATTGGATTACTTGATTTGTTGCTTTTCAACTTCTGTAGTTCTTTATATAAACTGGATATTAGCCTTCTTTCAGATATAGGGTTGGTGAAGATCCTTTCTCAGTAAGTACTGTTGGTGTTCTGTTCAGGAAGTTGGCTCCTGTACCAATGAGTTCAAGGCTCTTCCCCACTTTTTCTTCTAACCAATTTAATGTGTCTGGTTTTATGTTGAGGTCTTTGATCCACTTGGCTTTTAGTTTTGTGCAGGATGATAAGTATGGATCTATTTGCATTTTCTACATGTAAACATCCAGTTAGACCAGCACCATTTATTGAAGATGCTATCTTTTTTCCATTGTATGGTTTTGGCATCTTTGTGAAAAATTAAGTGTCCATAATTGTGGTGGTTTGTTTCAGGGTCGTCTATTTAGTTCCATTGATCTACCATTCTGTTTCTATGCCAGTACAATGCAGTTTTAATTACTGTTGCTCTATAGTACAACTTGAGATAAGGGATGGAGATACCTCCAGAAGATCTTTTATCATAGAGGATTGTTTTAGCAATTCTGGGTTTCTTGTTATTCCATAGGAAGCTGAGAATTTTTTCTATCAAGGTCTGTAAAGAATTTTGTTAGTAATTTGATGGGAATTGCATTGAATCTATAGATTGCTTTTGGTAAGATGGCCATTTTTACTATGTTAAATGGCATGGGAGATATTTCCATTTTCTAATATCTTCTTCTAATTCTTTCTTCAGAGACTTGAAATTTTTTTCATACAAGTCTTTGACTTCCTTGGTTAAGGTTACACCAAGGTACTTTATGTCTTTTATAACAATTGTGAAGGGTATTGTTTCCCTAATTTCTTTCTCAGCCCTTTTGTCTTTTGTATACAGGAGGGCTACTGATTTTTTTTGAGTTAATTTTGTATCCAGCCACTTTGCTGAAGGTATTTATCAGCTGTAGGAGTTCTCGGGTAGGATTTTTGGGGTCACTCAGGTATACTATCATATTGTCTGCAAATAGTGATACTTTGACTTCTTCTTTTCCAATTTCTATCCCCTTGATCTCCTTCAATTGTGTTATTGCTCTAGCAGGGACTTCCAGAACTATGTTGAAGAGATATGGAGAGGGTGGGCAGCCTCACCTTGTACCTGATTTCAGTGGTATTGGTTTTTTTTTTTTTTTTTGACTTTTAACTGTTTTTTTTTTCTTTTTTTAAAATTTATTTATTTTTATATCAATCACAGGTTAGGTACTTTGCATCCCAGGTGTAGCCTCCTCCCTCATTCCTTCCCATCCTCCCACTCCCTCCCTCATCTCCCTTCTCCCCGCCCACTCCAAGTCCACCAACAGGGGAGGACCTCCTCCCCTTCCATCCAACCCCAGCTCATCCTGTCTCCTCAGGGCTGGCTGCAAAATCCTCCCCTGGGATCTAGCCAGTCTGTCACTCCCCAGATTGTATGGGGGAGGGTCAAAGAGTCAGCCATCAAGATCATGACTGAAACAGTCCCTGTTTCCCTCACTAGGGTCTTCAGTCCAACAATGAGCTATCATGGGCCCCATCTGAGTGGGGGTTCCAGGCCACATCCAGTGGTATTGTTTTAAGTTTCTCTCAGATTAGTTTGATGTTGTCTATAGACTTACTGTACATTGCCTTTATTATGTTTAGGTATGTGCCTTGTATCCCTGACCTCTTCAATACTTTAAACATGAGTGGATGTTGGATTTTTTCAAATGCTCTTTAGGCATCTAAGGAGAATGTCATGTGTTTTTTCCTTTCAGTTTATTGATATGGTGGATCACATTGATGGATTTCCATATATTGAACCACCCCTGCACACCTAGGATGAAGCCTACTTGGTCATAGTGGAAGATATCCATGATGTGTCCTTGTATTCTGTTTGCAAGTATTTTGTTGAGTATTTTTGCATAAATGTTCATAAGGAAGATTGGTCTGAAATTCTGTTTTTTTGTTGGGTCTTTCTGAGGTTTCGGTACCAAGGTGTCTGAGGCTTCATAGAATGAGTTACTTATGTTTCTATTTTGTGGAATAGTTTGAAGAGAACTGGAGTTAGCTCTTCTTTGAAGGTCTGGTAGAATTTTGTGCTGAAACTATCTGTCCCTGGGCTTTTTTTGGATGGGAGACTTTTGATGACCACTTCTATATCCTTAGGGGATATAGGACTATTTAATTGATTTACCTGGTCTTGATTCAACTTTGGTAAGTGGAATCGATCAAGAAAATTTTCCATTTTGATTTGAAGATTTTCAAATTTTGTGGCATATAGACTTTTGAAGTAAGTCCTAATGATTGGTTGGATTTCCTCAGTGTCTGTTGTTATGCCCCCTTTTCATTTCTGATTTTGTTGATTTGGATGGTGTCTCTCTGTCTTTTAGTTAGTTTGGGCAAGAGTTTTTCTATCTTGTTGATTTTCTCAAATAACTAGCTCTTGGTTTCATTGATTCTTTGAATTGTTTTATTTGTTTCTAATTTATCGATTTCAGCCCTGAGTTTGATTATTTCCAGCCATCTAATCTTTTTGGGGGAGTCTTCTTCTTTTTTTTTTCCTAGGGCTTTTAGGTGCGCCATTAAATTGCTTGCATTAGATGTTTCGAATTTCTTCTTGAAGGTACTTAGTGCTATGAACTTTCCTCTTAGCACTGCTTTTATTGTGTCCTGTAAGTATGGGTATGTTATGTCTTCATTGAATTCTAGGAAGTCTTTAATTTCTTCCTTTATTTCTTCCCTGACCCAGCTGTCATTTAGTAGTAAGTTGTTCAGTTTCCATGTATTTGTAGGATCTTTGCTATTTCTGTTGTTGTTGAGGTCCAGCTTTATTCCATGGTGATCAGTTAGGATACAAGGGATTATTTCAATCTTCTTGAATCTGTTGAGGTTCACTTTCTGACCAACCATATGGTTTATTTTGGAGAAGGTTCCATGAGGTGCTGAGAAGAAGGTAAATTCTTTTGTGTTTGGGTGTAAGGTTCTGTAAATGTCTGTTAGGTCCACTTGATTCATGACGTCTGTTAGAGACATTGTTTCCTTGCTTAATTTCTGTTTTTTTTTTTTTACCTGTCCTTTGTTGAGAGTGGGGTGTTGAAGTTTCCCACTATTAATGTGTTGGGATCTATGTATGATTTAAATTTTATCAGTGTCTTTTACAAATATGGGTGCTCTTGTATTTGGGGCATAGATGTTCAGGATTGTGATGTCTTCCTGGTTGAATTTTCCCTTGATGAGTATGAAGTGTCCTTCCCCATCTCTTTTAATTAATTTTGGGTGAAAGTCTATTTTATCAGATATTAGAATGTCTACTACTGCTTATTTCTTGGGTTCATTTGCTTGGAAAACCATCTTCCAGCCCTTTACCCTCAGGTAGTGTCTATCTTTGCGACTTAGGTGTGTTTCTTGTATGCAACAGATTGCTGGGTCTTGTTTACACATCTATTCTGTCAGTCTGTGTCTTTTTATTGGAGAATTGAGTCCATTGATGTTGAGGGAGATTAATGACCAGTGGTTGTTAGTTCCTTTGATTTTGATGTTGGCTGTGGGAGTAAGTTTGTGTGTTTGACTACTTTTTGTTTTACTGTAGTGAGGTTAGTTATTTCCTGTGTTTTCTTGAAAATGGTTAGTTTTCTTGGGTTGTATTTTTCCTTCTAGCATTTTCTATATTGCTGGATTTGTGTGTAGGTATTGTTGAAATTTGTTTTTGTCGTTGAATATCTTGTTTTCTCTGTCTATGAGGACTGAGAGTTTTGCTGGGTATAGTAGCCTGGGCTGACATCTGTGTTCTCTTAGTGTCTGCATGATGTCTGTCCAGGCCCTTCTGGCTTTCATATTTTCTGTTGAGAAATCAGGTGTGATTCTGATGGGTTTGCCATTATATGTTACTTGGCCGTTTTCCCTTGCAGCTTTTAGTATTTTTTTCTTTGTTTTGTATACTTACTGTTTTGATTATTATGTGGCAAGAGTATTTTCTTTTCTGGTCTAATGCATTGGGTGTTCTGTAGGCCTCTTGTATTCTTATTGGCCTCTCCTTTAAGTTGGGGAAATTTTCTTCAATGATTTTGTTGAAAATATTTTTTGGGCCTTGGAAGAGGGAATCTTCTTTTTCCTTTATTTCTATTCTTAGGTTTTGTCTTTTTACGTTGTCTTGAATTTCTTGGACAGTCTGTGTCAGGAATTTTTTAGATTTAACATTTTATTTGATGGATACATTGATTTCTTCCACTGTAGCTTCCACACCTGAGATTCTTTCTTCCATCTCTTGTAGTCTATTGGTTATACTTACCTCTGTAGTTCCTGTTTTCTTTCCTAAGTTCTTTCTCTGCATAATTTCCTCCATTTGTGTTTTCTTTAATTTTTTCCAATTCTATCTTCAGATCTTGAGTCATTTTGTTGATTCCCTTCACCTATCTGACTGCATTCTCCTGTTTTTCCTTCAATTCCTTCAGCTGTTTGTTTGAACAATTCTCTGTTTCTTTTGTTTCTTTCAGTGATTTAAGTATTTCCTCTCTAAAGGCCACATACTGTTTGACTGCAACTTCCTGTATTTCTTTAAGGATGGCCTTAATCCATTTGTCTTTATCTTCCTTTATTTCTTTACTGATTGCCATAATATATTTAGCTCTATCTTCTTCCATTTCTTTACGCATTTTGTTTCCTCTATTATCCTCTTCATAATCATAGATGTTAGGTCATCTTCTTGAATTTCAATTATGCTGGGGTATCCAGGGCTGGATAACTAGGTTCTGGAGAAGCCGTATTGCTCTGTCTTTTGTTGGTTGAACTTTTATGCTAGCCTCTACCCATTGGGCTATCTTAGGTGTTGGGTGTTAGTTTCTGGTTTTTCCTGGAATCCTGTGGTGGAGAGAATCCCCTTGGCAGGAAGATTGTTTTTCTTGAAGGAAGCTTCCTCAGCTTTTTGGGTATAGTCACTGAACAGCTGGTGTTTTTCAGGAATTGCCACTGCTCAGCTCAGGTGTACAGACCTGAGTGGTAACTGTAGTCCTTGTTAGTCAAAAGGGCTCTCCTCTCACCCTGAGAAGACTTGGGGACAGCTGCCCTGTTTCTGGGTAAATTTAGTGAGCTGCAGCTATTGCCTGGGTGCCCTGTGGTTTAGTCAGTTTTGTTAGCGGTAACTGATTGCCCCTTGGAGCAGTATCTGGGGATTGATCTTGGGGATCCCAGGCTTCTGTAGGTCTGAGGTTGGAGCTCTGTGCCCTAGTACCTAAGCGGTAGTCAGTGGCTGGTGAGCATTGTTCTTATGTGAGCATCAAGAGGCTAGCTGGTGCACAGCAGGTCTCTGGGCTGGCAGCATGCATACCCACTGGTCTCGGGGACCTTTTCCAGGGAAATACTGGGTAACCTAAGTTGGTCTCTGTTTGCTTCCTTCCCTGTGGGGTTTTCTCCTCACTGGGACTCTCAGACTCTAATGCTCTGAGGTGCACAGTTCTGTCTGTGCAGGGTAGTTGGTGCATGGCAGGTCTCTGGGCTGGCAGCCAGCACACCTGCCAGTCTTGGGGACCTTTTACAGGGAAATACTGGGTAACCTAAGTTGATCTCCGTTTGCTTCCTTCCCTGTGGGGTTTTCTCTCCACAGGTAAACCCTGTCTCTGATGCCTTGGGACGCACAGTTCTTCTGTGATGGAGAGTTGGGCTTGCCGAAAGTCTCTGTGCTCATGGGTGGAGCCTAGTTCTGAGATGGTGGCTCGCACCCTCCATTCTGCAGGACCTTTTCCTGGGGAAGGCTGGGTGACCTAGGTCAGTCCCATTTTCTTCCTTCCCTGTGGGTTTTTCTCGTGACTGGGATTCCCAGTCTCTGGTGTTTTTGTGCCCATCGTTTAGCCTGGGAAGGTGATCAGGACAGGCAGGCATGTGGCTCTGGTCTGGCGACCAAGTGCCTGTGTGACCTGGGATCTCTTCCGGGTTCTGGCTAAATGTCCTGAGAGTAGACCCTAAGGGTTCCTGCACTGTGGGGTTTCAGCTTACTTGGGAAACACAATCGCTGCTGTTTTAGGGCCCAGAGTTCAGGCTCTTGGTCTCTGTACCAAAAATGTTCTGCAGCTCAGAAGCAGTGTCCTCCTTGTCCCACCAAGCTACTTAAGGTTTTTGATCCATTTTGAAATAAATTTGTACAAGATAAAAGATAATCAAATTTTATTTTTCTGCAGATCTATATCAAATTTTGCAAGTACCATTTATTGAATAGGGTATCTTTCCCCCAGTGTATGTATTTTGTCTCCTTTGTCAAAAATTAGGTGAGCACAGCTTTCTTGGGCTGGATTTGTAGATTAACATTACATAAATTTTGTTTTATCATAGGACCACTTTTTTTCTCTCTATAGTATGATTGAAAGTTTTGCTGTGTATATTCTGGGCTAGAAACTGTCCAGGTCCTTCTGGCCTTTACTGTCTCCATTGACAAATTAAGTGTAACCCAAATAACTGTACCTTTATATTTTACTTGGTCTTTTTCCTTTGTAGCTTTTAGTATTTTTTCTTTGTTTTGTATATTTAGAGTTTTGATTATGTGCCAAATGAACTTTCTTTTCTGGTCCAGTACATTTGGTGTTCTGTATGCTTCTTATACCGTTATAGGCATCTCATTTTTTAGGTTAGAAAACTTTTCTTCTATGCATTTGTTAAAAATATTTTTGTGAATTTTGTTATGATATATTTAAAAATATTCCACACATATGACAGGTCTGGTGTGAAAGATATTTATTTGGGGAAAGGGAAGCAGAAGAGAATTAGGGCCTGAGGGAGACATGAGGGCAGACAGGGAAAGAGACAGAGATGGAGGGAGAGGGTGTCACAACAGAGAAGGGAGAGGAAAGAGGTGAACAAGGGAGCAAGAGAGTGGAAGTAGAGACCTGACGTATTTGGCCCAGACTATGTCATAGGACTGAGGTACTGACATCGGATGTTGTCAGGACCCTAAAAGTCCCTAAGGGAAGGCCAGTTGAGTTGCCTGCATAACATAACATTCCTCCCTTTTTGTTTAATTTTTTAAAATGAGGAGCTTGGGGGGGGCAAGGCAGGAATGAGAACATTGGACTGCTTCTCATGGAAGGCAAGTTAAAGTATGTAAATGTAGGTTCACTGGAAGCAGCTCTGGGTTGCCATGCCAGGGGAGAGAGGGAGGGAGGGAGAAAGGAAGGGAGGAGGGTCAGAGGGAGGAATATTTGGAGGGAAGGAGGAAAGGTGGGAAGAAGGGAGGAGGAGAGAGAGAGACAGAAACAGAAAATGTAAGAGCACCAAAATGTTCAGATTACACAATGAAGAGGAGGGAAAGCCCCTGCCCTGGAAAGTTCAAGGGAGATGGGTGGGGTTTGCCAGCCATGCCCAGAAGCAGATAGGGACTGAGGAATGCTGGAAGAACCTGGAGCTGTGAGTCCTGGGCCTGAAGCATACCATTCTAGCCTCTTGTTAATAAGTAGATAACGGGCAAAGAAGAAATCAATCATCTTTAGCTACTTCTTGCTGACACTGGGGCAGCAATAGGAAAGCTAAAAGGTTGAAATGTGGCCAAGTTCAGGAGGAGTAGCCTGTTATCCTTGCTGTCTAAGATCAGAGAACATATTTGGCTAGGAAGGGAAGTACAGATCCAGCTTGATGCAGTATTTGATATTAGACTGGAATACTTGTAGCTAGTTGCTTTGGCGCTGCCATGGATGTAGGAAACAACTGGGTTTGGCAGGAAACTGGAACACAGACATATATATGTTGAGACTCATATACATTCACACACACACACACACACACACATATATATATATATATGTTGAGACTAATAGCCAAACTATGGAATAAGGGAGAGAAAGAAAGACTTGGAAGGGATAGAAGCTCCCCAATGAGACCAACACAGATTAATTATCTGGGTCCAGGGGGCCCTTCAGAGACTAATGTGCCTATGAAAAACAATGCTTGGAGAGGACCTAGACCCCTGATCAGATGTAGACCATATGCAGCTCAGACTCCATGTGGGTTCCCTAGTAAGGGAAGCAGGGACTCAGTGGCCATCTCTTTGATGACTTTCCCCTGGTGGGAACAGCCTTGCCAGGCCACAGTAAAAGAGGATGCAGCCAGTCCTGATGAGACCTGACAGGCTAGGTTCAGATAGAAGGGTAGGAGAACCTCCACTATCAGTGGATTGGGGGAGGGCCATAGGGAAGAGGAGGGAAGGAAGGTATTACTTGGAGGAGTTGACGGAGGGGGATACAAAGTGAATAAATTGTAATAAATAATAAATCAATAAAAATAAGTGCAATTTTGTTGACCTGTGAACTTTGGAAAATATCATGGTAGAGCATTCCCAGATAAAAGGTTATTTTCTTGTTGACAGGAACACAGTCCTAAACATGCTTTCCCCATGATTTTAACCTTGAAGTCAATCTGTACTTTTATTATCGTGCATTAATGTCTTAAATAAATTTTAATGTCCTCAAGATGTAAGTCTTTTACAACTCATATGAAATATTTATGTGTTCTAAATAGAACTGGACAGTTTCAGCTCTGAGCCACAAGCTTTTCACAAATGAAAGTCAATCACTATAAATAATTTTAGAGGCTGCCATGACTTATGACTCTTGAAATAAAGTGACCTCATGCATATTTTGCTTCTGTATATTCATGACTGGTTTATTTTGTAGGAATATTTATTATTTGTTACAGCAGTTTGAAGCTAACAAATCTGCTCTGGATTGGAAGTTACTAGATTCACTGCTGTCAGCTCAACTGTACATCTTGATAAGATCTTTTGGACTATGAGGATGATTTGAATAGGAAACTATTTGAATTGCATTAAACACACTTTCCTTTCCTGCTGTTTACAAGACCTAGATATAAACTAAAATTTCTTTATTATGAAAAGAATGTGGATAATAGAAATATATATTTAGTATAAATTATATATCTATGCCAATGTATCATCTATCTACCATCTATTTATCTATTTATCTATCTTTATATATTTATCTATAAGTATTCTAGTCAACAGACTATAGGCCAAGTGAAAGTTTCTATGTCAAAGCAACCAAAAATAATTATGAAACAAAAAACAAAAACTGAAGGCTGAAGGACCATAAGAGTACATTGAAGGTTGCCCTCTAACCTAAAAGATGAAACATGCACATCTCGCCTTTTAATGTTTGTGCTAGGACAGACAACAAAAAGTATATGGTGGCTGATTAGTGGCTACATTAAAGTAATATTCCTAATTGTGTTATTTATAATTGTTTATAACTGGTTCAAAGCACGGTTTGCACATTTTTTTCCTATTTTGCAATATTTCCCATACCAACCCCAAACATTCTCTGCAAGGCTGCTTTGATATGGTTGCTCTAGTTACACACTCCCCCTTAAATAATATATATGTTTTACTTCCTAATTGTCACCTAGGGAGAAACATCCACATTTGATTAATCGTTACATTGATAGGAATTGGTTCAGCCTATGTTGTGAAATAGGTCCTATGAATGTTTACCATAGGACATATAAGCTGAGGCAGAGTATTCTGAGGGTAGGAAAATCGCAGCCAATAGATTCTATAGTTTCTTTGTATTTTTTTTTAACTTTTATGAACAAAATCAGTACCAAGAGTTAAACTACTGATAATATTCTGATTGGCACAGCCAGGATGACTCAGTCAATAGCATAGGCTTAGAAAGCAAGGCAACTGTACAGATAAAGGCTGGAATGTGCAGAGTGACAGGTTGACGCCTGTTGTGTATTCAAGACTGTAAACGACTGGAAATAAAAATGAATGTCTTCCAGTGATCTAAATGTGGAAGATACTTTATGTATTTAGCATTATATTCATTGATGATGAAGTATGATGGAATTATAATAACAACATCAAGTTATTGACAATCATTAATCATCCAGGTAAGACTGTAATACGTTTCCATAATTATTCCATTTATACCTTCATGTGTTTGCCTACATGTATATGTACTACATAAATTTCTAGATGACTGTAGAGTGTAACAGATTTATTGAAGATATAATTGCAAATGGTTGTGAGTCATTACATGGATATTGTGAACTGAAACAGGATCCTCTGTAAGAGCAGCTAGTGCTCCTGACCCCAGAACCATCACTCCAGCTTCATTATACCTCTGTGAGTTAAATGTTACTGTGCGCATGAGGATCTCAAGGCTCACAGACTGTTTGTATAACAGGATCACACAGCCATTGCTTTTCTAAACAGCTTTTAAAAACTCTCCAAAGTTGTTGTTTTCTCTGAAAATGATTAAGTAAAAAGTATCTCAGGTTTGTATATCTGATAATTAATCCCCTGATGTACATGTGCTCCTCTTCACTAGAGTAAGTGTACCCAGTTACTGGACCCAGTTCACTCATCAGTTAACAACTACAGGAGAGACAGAGAAGATTCCCAAATGCTTTTAGCCAGATCCCTCTTTCTAACACTCTATTAAATTATTATTAATATTATTATTAGTAGTAATAGTAGTACATTGTTCTCCTTAGAGCTCTGAGAAATATCTGATAACATTTTGAGGAAATTTATTCCACAGTTTATACCTTAACTTTTTCTCTACAAACAAGAAGTGTGGTCATGATGTAGATTACCCCCCACAACTGAGTACCTCTAATAGCTGTACTTGGGGTT
Source organism: Pachyuromys duprasi (assembly GCA_028658305.1). Lineage (NCBI taxonomy): Eukaryota > Metazoa > Chordata > Mammalia > Rodentia > Muridae > Pachyuromys > Pachyuromys duprasi. The sequence goes on from CM053748.1 coordinate 51,124,525, forward strand.
TTGACAAGACTGAGAATGACTGCTTCACCGTTGCTCACTGCAACAGCAACTCTCACTGACTAACATTGAGAGCACAACAGATCTATGACATAAATATAAATTAGAAGAGAAAAAAAATGAGCAGGTTTTTTTCTTACTTCTCTTTTGCTCTTATAGTATGGTTTCTTGTTTTGTGTCTTAAGTTGTGTATGTGTGTGTGAGAGAGAGAGAATGAGAGGGTCCTTTCCATTTGGGTTATTCATTTTTTATATATTTACTCAATTTTATGAACCTTTCTAAAATAAGAGATTATTTTATTGGAATTTAACTACATTTCTCCCTCCCTTTCCTCTCTCCAAACTTTCCTATATAATCCTGCTCACTCTCCTTCAAATTCACATCCTCTTCTTTCATTAATTATTTTTTCAAGTATATATGTATTTGTGTGTGTGTGTGTGTTTCTCATATATTTCCTAATTACAGCTTGTTGAGACCTTCTACTAGTTCCTTATATGCATGTTTTCAAGACTGACCATGTGACATTAATCAACCAATAAATGTGCTCTTCCATGGGGAGGATCACATCTATTGATCCCTTTATTCAGTTGCCTGTAGTTCTTTGTGTAGAGTTGAGTCCTCCTGATTTTAACTCATGAAATTTTACATGTTTGTTGGGTTCCTCCTTGTTCACCTCACATTTAGATGGCCATGTTGGTGAGTACTCTATTTTTTGTTTTTTTTATTAATATTTTATTTACTATTTTGCTGTTGTATAAGGGGAGAGAAAGAAAGGGCCTGGAATTGAGATTTGTGGGAAGTAAGGGAGGACCCAACAAGCTTGGGGAAGAAAAAACATGAGTAGAATGTATTATTTAAATATATTTTTTCAGTAAAACAAATAAACAGGAAAGAAAGCAAGATGTTGGGAGGGAGATGAGACAGAGACACTGAGGATAGTTGGAGGAGGTAATAGTGGATGGATATGATTAAAATATATTGTATAGCTATGTGAAATTTTCAAGACACAAATATTTTAAAAAAACAAGCTCTTAAAAAGTATTGATTTAGATCCTGTCTTTCATGACAAAGCAATAGCTATCTACATTTATTTTAAGAAGTTACAGACTTTACATGATCATGGTCAACATTTCCCTTGATCCCTAAGTATCCAAATAAGTATATTTAAACATAAAAAATGTTAAATTGTGTCTTACTATTAACAGCAATAATTTACTTTGGAAGAATCAAAACTTTGTTGCTTGTTTGTCTGTGCTATATATAAACAGCTCATGGAACTTTAAAAAAAGTCTTCCTATATAGCTCATCTAATCAGTTTACTAAAATTACAGAATGTCAGCTAATACTCCCTGGGAAATACTCACAGCCTCTTTCCAAGGTTAATTTGTTTAAAAATAAAGTAGTAAAAGGAGAAGTTGAAGGAAGAAGCAATGCTAGAAGTATAAGTTTGACAGAACATAGAAATTCTTTGTAACTACCTACTTTACCAGTTCCTCCATCTTAGCTCCTTTCTTTCCCTGTTGTGCCCATGTTAATAGCACTGCCTTCCCAGTGTTGGCACTGGTCACATGCCATATGTTGCTGTCTTGCCTCAGGCCATTATGACAAGTACCAGATCCACACAGAAGTGAAATGAAGTAAGAATGTTCAAGCAACTCAGGCAAGGAGTTCTCTAAGTGGATGCCAAGTGGGTATAAATGATAATTCGTTACTCTTCACTTCATAAATAGATTGTTCTAGGGTCTATTCAATCATTTTTTATATAAGTGATCATCAATGTTTTTTGTCATCTGAAAGCATGTACTTGGTTAATACATATAAATACATTGCTTATTTGAACACATTGTGTAGCCCAGATCCATTTATCCTGCATAGTGATTTGAGGAGGTGAGCAAAGGCAAAAACATGCATCTATTAATTACCCTCTTAACTATAGAGTAGAGAAAGTCTCTGAGACAGACCCATACTGAAGACACCTTTGGGTCAGTCTTACTTTATGACCTTTAGATTCATAGTTAAAACTGTGAAAATGTATACAAATGTTTTTATACTTTTATAGATTTTAGTAAACTATAATTTTTGAGCATTCAATTTTAATTCAGCTATGCTCTGGTTTCCTCCTCTCTTCTAAATTCAGGTTCTTTAGCTTCTTCTTTTGTGAAATCCATCCCATTTTCATATTATAGAAAGTAAAATTTTAGTTTCTGATGTACGAATGAAAGCTAAACATCTAGAGATAATAATCCCGTCTTTGATAACAAATCATTATGTGAAACTTGGATACCTCTTTCTCCCCAAGTCATCATCTATCGCCACTAAAATACTGTTAGAGGAACATTGACTAGTCTGAATGATGTACTTTCCTAGACATAAAGATGTTATAAAACTTTCTGGTTCTAAGTAACCAAATGTCAGTTCAGGGATGGGGGCATGAGAACATTCATTTTAATACTTTCTGTTTGAAAATTGTTCCCATTTCTTATCAACAAATCTTGAAAGGCAGAGAGGACTAGTCTAGTTTTCTAAATAAGCTATTAGAAGCAAATCAATTGTATTTAAAATCATATTGATTCTATGCTGGCAAATAATGACACTCAACAATGTTCTTGAGTAAAGAAAAGGGAGAGAGGGTAGGGAGAGTCTTAGTCACTAAGGAGGTTTCTTTGTGAGTAGCTTAGATAACCAGGGGATGGAGTCTAAGTGTGTGATCCAAATTCTGTCCCTTTAGCAATATTCCCCTAGTGCCCAACTGGGACCCAGTAATAGCTAACACAAAACTAATCTTTATCCTTCCCCCAAGACAGAGCAAAATCTATGGAGTGTATTTTAATCCTTGTACATAGTACAGAAATAAATATTCTATTCACCAAACATTCTATTCACATTTTTCTTCTGAGATCAAGTCAAAGCAAAGACTCATAAGTGCTTGCCACCAGTTGCTATTGTAGTAGGCTCTGTGTAGTGATATTGTTCTACTTTGAGGGAATTCTATTAAAATTAAAACTCTGTTATTTAATGTCCAAGTGGGTGCCCTAGTAAGGGGAACAGGGGTTGTCTCTGATATGAACTCACTAGCCAGCTCTCTAATCACCTTCCCCTGAGGAGCAGGGGGCAGGGGCAGTCTTACCAGGCCATAGAGGAGGACAGTACAGCCAGTCTTGATGAGACCGGATGGGCTAGGGTCAGATGGAAGGGAAGGAGGAGCTCTTCTATCAGTGGATTGGGGAAGGGACATGGGAGGAGAGGAGGGAGGGATGTCATTATTGGGAGGGAATAAGGAAGGGAGCTATAGCTGGTATACAAGGGGAATAAATTGTAATAAATTAAAACAAATTAAAAATTAAAGTAAAATTAAAAAAGAAAAATATATAGGTAGTACCATTGCATGGGCTATAGCAGTGAACTGAAAAATAAGAAGAAAAATAGCTGAGCACCAGTATTCATCTCTGTGCTTCCTGACTGTGGATGCAGTGTGACCAGATGCCTCACATTCTTGCTACTATGCCTTCCCCACCAAGTAACCTCACAGTGTGAGCCAAAACAAACCCTTCTTTAATTAAGTTGTTACATCAGGATATACATGTATCACAGCAGCCTCAAGGTTAACTCATAGCATACCCAGCACTCTATATATGGCATCATTCCTAAGAATGCCTCTTTACAATGAACTAAAATATAAAAATGAGGCAAAATAAGATTAAAACAGCAACTATTAACAACAAAACAACTCTAATAATATTCATGAATGAAAATTGTTTAGAACACTTGGACTTCTTTTTTTTTTTCAAAATTTCTGCTTATTATTTTCAGACTAGAGTTGATGTGATAACTGAAACTGTCTGAGTTGAAATCTTGGAAAAGGACAAACCATTTGGAGAAAACCATTTATTCATGTCTTCTTTCAATTATTCATTAACTCATCCATGTGTTTGAGACTTCTTCAGCAACGGTCATCTGTTAAACTCGATTGCTTAGAGGCTGAAGGATGTAAATAGAGTCGTTTCCTTCAGGTCATGATCTGTTGGACAGAGAAACCTATAAAACTGTATAATAAAATATGCTAAATGTATTGATAGAGATATAAGTACAGTATAAGGGGCTATTGAGTAAGGATAGAGTTAGTGAACTCAATTGGGCTTCTGTGTGCGTAGAAGTGCTGTGTGTGTGTGTGTGTGTGTGTGTATGTGTGATTATATATGTGTGTATGTAGTGTAGTGTCTAGTGTGTGTATAGTATATTTGTGTGTGTGGTGTAATGTATGTGCATATGCAATGTATTTGTGTGTGTGTGGTATAGTGTGTGTGTGTGTGTGTGTGTGTGTGTGATAGGGCTTATAGGGTAGTGTGATGGTGATGAAATAGTTTTTGAAATAGCATGTTAAGGTAAATATACTGAGGTTATTGGTCTCAAACACAAACTTTCTTGTCTGTGATAGAGTTATACAAACAAAAAAAGAGATGAGACATCAGAGAAATGAAACATAAGATAGACACCCCAAATGGAACATATCAGAGATGTAAAAAGGCTCAATTTCTTTGGGAGTATTGGTGAAGTCAGTGAGGGGGATTACAAATATTTTTGTATTGTCAAAACATAAAGACTAGAAAGAATTGGTCAAAGAGGATTCTTTGTCAGGAAGAAAGAATGCAATCATGAAGACCTATTTTCTACCATATCAGATGTTTTTCATAGTACTGTGGGTTATTGAGTGAACACGAGAAGAAATGACACAGCTACACTCACTACATAGAAAATAACTCCAAACACTGATTAATCGTTTGCAGAATAAAACATTAATGACTTTGGAGATATGCAAAACATCACAAACCTATTCAATGTCAAACCTTAACTTTAGGTGATTCAAGAGATTGATAGGGTATATTAATCACACTTAGAATACATGTGTTTCGCATTGCTAGAGAAACACTTGAATGTTCAATACAAGGAGCTGCTCTAGACTCCTCTGGGCCCATGCATACCAGAAAAAGGAACTACCATCCTTGATGCTGTTTGGTGGTAGGTGGACAAAACCATCATCAGTTTGTGGATGGGGAGAGGCTCAGGGGGTAACTGTTAGCCATTTAAGAGATTGGAAGATTTTTTTCATTAAACGCATGGGGAGAATATCTGAAACAGAAGACTCCCACCGGATCTCCTAACTCTCAGTGTCCCTGGCAAAAAACTTGCTTCTGTATATGCAAGGGCACTAAAGTCTCATCCCTGATTTTAACTGCTCATGATAATTACATTGTATCTTAGCTGATAAGACAAAATGTGAGCTCTCCTTCTCACTATCAATTCTCTTGCTCACATACTCTCTCCTTCTCTAGCTTTCTCTCTCTCCTCCCTCTCTCTTAATGTTTGATACAAAAGTTTACTATATACTATGGTCTGGACCTCACTTTAATCCATGCTTGTTTCAAGCTCACAGCAACACCCTGCAGTATCAAAGGAAAAGGCAGAATTTTCTAAAAATTTTCACTCTCACAAAAAACTTGTTGATTTTTTCATTTTCTTAAAATTAATTTATTTATTCCTTTTACATCATAGGCCCTCATAGTCCCTCCCTCCTCTCCTCTTAGTCTCACCCTCCCTCTGTCCTCTCTCTATTCCTCCTCCTCTATTCCTCAGAAAGGGGAACCACTGTTAGCATATAAGCAGCCTGCCTCTAGGTTGCTAGCAACCTGTGATGTCATCATCTGTTGCCTTCCAAGGTCCTGGGATAAAAGACCCAAGACACCCTCACCCCTACCCCCTTTTATTCTCTCTCTTCTCTCCGCCTTTGGTTTCCCTCCTTCTATCCCTTTCCCTACTTTCTGTGACTTTCTTTCTTGGTGGGCCCTCCACCATCCCCCTTTCTCTTCTCCTATATTCTCCCACTGTTTCTCTCTCGCTCTCTCCACCTCCATACAATAAATCCCTTCATCTCAGATCTGTTGAGTAGATGTGGCTTTTTAAATATATTATTACAGCCCCCACCCATCCAAGTTCATCAAGTCATATCAGGACTGAGCCTGGGGAAGCAGCCCCTTGGGGGGAGGGGATAAAAAGCAGGCATGGAGATAACCTAGAACCTCTGCACAGATGTAGCTCAATGTCTACGTGGGGAACAGGATCTGACTCTGACATGAACTCACTGGTTGGCTCTTTGATCACTTCCCACTGACAGGGAAACAGTCTAGGTCATGGAGGAAGACCGTGCAGCCATTCCTGATGAGACCTGATATCCGAGGTCAGATGGAAAGGACAGAGAACCACCCCCATCAGTGGACTGTGGGAGGGGCTATGGTGGAGAAGAGGGAGGGAGAGTTGTTAGGCGCCCCGATAGTGAGAAAGAGAGAGAGAAAGAGGAAGAGAGGAAGAGGAAGAGAGAGTAAGAATAAGAGAGAGAACACGTGTCCAGTTGACCTTTTTAAGGTCAGGTAACCACTAACCACACAAGATGATGTCATAAGTTGCTAGGTAACCCAGAAGCAGGTTGTTTCAGAATACTAACAAGGGTAGGATTTGGAGGGGACAAGGGAGGGGGATACGGCTGGGATACAAAGAATAAATTGTAATTAATAAAAGAAAGTAAAAAGCTGGCAACAGGATCAATGTCAGATTTAGGGCCAGCTCCTCTTACTAAGCCACCCATAAGAACCCTGTACTGCTCATCTGCCACATTCGTACAGGGGTCCTAGGTCCAGTCTACAGTTTGTAGACACATGGTTTGTGCCTCTGGGCCCTGGTTAGTTGGCTCTGTTGGTCTTCTTGTGGGGCTTCTGTCACCTCCAGGTCCTTCTATACTTCCTTCCACTTTCCCACAGACTCCTTTCATTTTGCCCAATGTTTGACTGTGAGTCTCCACACCTATTTAGATGAGCTGCTGGTGGAGCCTCTCATAAGACAGCTCTGCTAGTCTCCTATATGTGAGTATAACAGAATATCATTAACAGTATCAGGGCTTGGCTCCCTCCCTTGGGCTGGGCCTCAGGTTAGGCCAGGCATTGGTTGGTGATTCCCTCAATATCTGTTCTAACTTTGTCCCTGCATATCTTTCAGGCAGGATAAATTTTGGGTTGAAGTTTTTGTAGATGGTTTGTTTTTCCCATCCCTCTACCAGAAGTCCAGTCTATTTAGTGGGTATCCTCTGCCATTTCTGTGAACCCCTATTCGAAGTCTCAGCTAGAGTCACTGCCATACCCTCCCAGAAGCCTACCCTATCTTAAGTCTCCAGCATGTCATAGAGCTATCCTTGCCCATGGTTTCTCTTCTCTCTGGATACCCTCTGTTCTCTCACTCCCACTCACACTATATCTGGTCTCTACCCTCATTTCTCTGTGTGCTTCCTGTAATACCTGGTTCCCTCTCTTCACCCATTTCCATTGTCTATTCTATTTCTTCTTATGAGTCAGATTTAAGCATCCTCCCTTGGATCCTCCTTGTTTATCTTTTTTGGGTCTATGAATTGTAGTATGTTTATCATGTATGGTATGACTAAAATCCACTTATAAGTGAGTATATACCATGTGTGTTTTTCTGTGTCTTGGTTATCTCACTCAGGATGATCTATTCAAGTTTCATCCATTTGCCTGCAAATTTTGTGGTATCTTTTTCTTCAATATCTCAGTAGTATTCCATTGTGTAAATCTACCACAATTTCTTTATCCATTCTTCAGTTGAGCGACATCTAGGTTGTTTCTAGATTCTCGCTATTACAAATAAAGCTTCCATGAATATAGTTAAGCAAATATCCTTGATATATGATAGAGCATCTTTTTGGTATATACCAAGGAGTAGTATAGCTGGGTCTTGAGGTAGAGCCATTACCAATTTTCTGAGAAAACGCCAGGTTGATTTCCAAAATGGTTGTACAAGTTTTCACTCCCGTCAGCAATGTAGGAGTCTTCCCCTAGTTGATTTTTAACAAGGGATTTCTAATTTTAGAAAAAATGCCACTTTGGGAAATCTCCATAGCCAAGGCCTACCAATCATGGATTTATCCCCAGCCTTATCTGAATATCTACTGCAGCATATAGAACTTCATGGATTAAGGTTTATAGTTGGGATTTTTTTTTTCTGAATTCTTCTTGGTGTATATTCCAATTTGCATTTTTTGCCATGTTTCAATTCCAGACATAGAATTATTTTTAAAGATTTATTTTATTTTAATTTATTTCTATGTGTGTTGGAGGAGGAGGCATATGTACATGTGACTAGTGACCAAAAAGACCAGAAGAAAGCTTCAGAATGTAAGCCTCCTTAGGCAGATGCTGGGAACTGAACTCAGATCCTTTGCCAGAGCAGTACAGTCTTACCTGCTGTGCCATTTCTGATGTCCTGGAGACAAGAATTCCTGATCAGCTTTACTTTTTATCTGAAACCAAGAATCAGCTTTTAAATCTGCAATCCTAACTCCTATTCACAAAGTCCACTAGTGTATGCATTTTCTTTGCAGTATATGTACTCTCTCACGCTTGGGCTGCCAATGCCTTTTGTAATGTTATTCCTACCAACTTTCCATTCTACCTCACTCACAACTCCACTTTCATACTTTGGACTTGAGCTAGTCTGAATTATACAAATCATATATATTAAATCTGGTTCACTCCTATTCTTTTGCCATCTGTTTCGATTTTTTTTTCAGTGAGACAAGACAATTTTAAGTTGGTAGAGGATAGAATGTTGAGATAATTATTCTAAGTAGTAATATCTCTCCATAATTCTGTATTTGATAAAATGAAAGTGTATTTTGTTGTTCTCTGGGGAGTTTATTCTAAAAAGCAAATCCATTTCCATTTCAAAAGAAAGAATTAAGCACCCCCAACTTCTTTATTCTACTAATCAGGTGTTAGTAATAGGTGGGAAGATATAAACAGCTGGAATAAAAATTTCAGTTTTCATTTGAGTTTGTAATAATTAGAGCATTAGAAGTTACCAAATATTCAAACCCCAGGTTTTCAGGGATTTATTTGTTCCTTATATCACAATCCGTGTCAGATATTCTTGAATAGATAAATGCCTCCATATGATGATTCAGAGACAGACTATGTCATCTCAAGGTTGGGATTCTTTCAGTGTCTCAGAGTTTTCTACATCAAGATGATAGATAGAGAATTGAGAACAGAGGCAGCACAAACTCTTTTTCAGGCCACTGAATTTCCATGCCACAGAAGCATGTGTGACTCAGATTATTTCATTGATGAGACCCAATCACAAGACGAAACCAGGATGCACAAAGAGATGAGAATTAATCTGAAGACTGGGGATTGTCATTCAAGTGATGAATCTATGCTACCAAAGAGAAATTTGGGTCACTGTCCATCTTTGTTTCAGTTGCTTATAGGGCATTCTTTTTAAAGAATTCATTTGTTTGTTTTTGAAGTATTCTTCAGTAATTTCATTTATACATACAATGCATTAGATCATATCTACTCAGTATATTCTCCTCCAACTCCATCTGGACACACTGGGATTCCAACAGCATCCTCTATACTTCATGCATATCTTCTTTTTTATTGTTTTCACCTACTAGTGTTTATACATGGGCATAAATCTAGGGCCATTTTCTAGAGCCTGGAGAGCCTGTAATGGATCAGACTTCTGAAGAAAACAGATGATTCTCTTGGAAAACTTTCTCTTTATAAGTGCATTCACACAACAAATAATTATATCATATCCATGTTACTCAAGATCAAAATAAATTACTAGCAAGATAGACCAATCAATATAATAATTGCTATTTAGACATGATGGCCTGAATTCTATGCTAACCACTGAAGAAAAAGCCAGGAGCAGAAGCACAGGAGTGTGATCCCAGTGCTGGCAAGGCAGAAAGGAGAATATCTTGGGCTTTATGGCCAGCCAATTTAGCTGAAAGTCTCCAGATCCAAATGAGAGACTGATCTTGTCTAAAATAATATAGTGTTTCTGAAGAACGGCATCTGTTGTTGACCTCGGGTCTCTGCAGGTACATGCCAATGTCTACAATGTGCCCCATAACACACACACACACACAAACACACACACACACACACACACACACACACACCATAATAAGAAAAAAGTGGTAACAAAATCCAGAGTTTTACAATTACAATGAGCATTTGTTCTTTCTTGTTACCTAGTGAATCCATGTGACAATATTCCTTTCTTTATCCATGACAGTGATAGAGGGCAGGTTCTTTGGCAGGATACAGAATAAATCTCACTCAACATATCCTATCCTCCAGGCAATGATAATTAGTCCATAATGATCCTGTAGCCCATTTTCAGCCAATGAGAGTCATACTGGAGATATAGTTATTAACTTTTGAAGATGAGGTGTATTCATTTTATTAGTGATCTTCAAGCTGCGAAGAGACTGAAACTGTGTTCCATTTTTGCCTAAAAGTTCATTTTGTCTAATATAAAACAAAGGAAAGTTTACCTAAATGTAAAGTTGACAGTACAGGTTTGTACTCTGTCGATATATATTTTGAGTATATGGATGAATTAAATCTGAAATCTACTATTTTTTCTATCTACTCCTTATTTAGATAACATTATTTTACTTTATTTTCATGTTAGTTATTATTTTTCTTTTCTTTTTCTATAAACAAAAATTAAAAGGTTTCTGAAAAATACACACATCAAATAACTACTATCACATGTTAGACTGCTATTACTGTAAAATGCACTGGTTAATCAATTTCAAAAGAGGAAAGGTTGCTTTTACTTCATGGTATCAGAGGGTTTACCTCATGTTTGTTTTGCCCCAAGATTTTCAGAAATGTAGTGAAGCTGAGATTCCTTGAGAGAGCACTGGAATTGCTGGGCTTGAGAGAGCCCATTAACCTCCTGAAAGAAGTAAGAGAGAGAGAGAGAGAGAGAGAGAGAGAGAGAGAGAGAGAGAGAGAGAGAGAGAGAGAGAGAGAGAGAGAGAGAGAAAGAGAGAGAGAGTTAGGTATAGATAACCCACTGAACTTGCTTTTTTCCCCACTGGACATTACCACATTTCAATAATGTCACAGCTTAGTGGTGGTCTTCAAAATCATTGGTCAAATTTACCTAAATCAACGCATAAGTTATAATAGTTCTGGCTTGCAATGACAAAACCAAACAGGTGACATCAAAAAGTTCAAAGAAATATCAAAAGACACAGCCATTCCAGACAAGATTGTTCTTAATCTCTCCTTTCCCATGAGGTTTCCTTAGGAACAACCATACTAAAACACAATAAAAACAAAACAAAAATAGTGTAGAAAAATGAGTATTCATGAGAGAAGTAAAGGAATGATTTAAGATAAAGTTTTCAGGTGGCAGAAAATAGACTTGAATAATACCTAGAAACCTATTACCTTATTTAAATTTTAATAAAGAAACTACTGTTATTGGTAAAGAGATAAAGATAGATGTGTTCTAGTCCCTACTGCCATGCCCTGTCCTCTACCTAAGGGTAAGGCTTCTCTCCCAGATTCCCTTCACTATATAATCTACACATCTTGTTTCTGCTGTCCCCTTCTTTCCCCTTCTTTGCCCTTTCCCCTTTCCTCCTTCCTGATCTTTCTCTTCCTCCATCCCCAGTGTGCACCCCCCCACACTGATCCCAATAAACCTGCATTTATATGCTATAGCTCTGTCTCAACATTAGCTCATTCTGTTTTATTTAATCAATCAGTTGGGACGCTACCTTCTAAATTGTCTTGTTTTTCACCAGACACTTAAATAAAACAAATACTTTGTTAAAACAATTGTAAAATATGCTTTAAATGAAAGACTAAAGACCATTAGTCAAACTCAAATGAAAATGAGTGTCTTAACTCTCTTCCATTTGGAGACTAAGTGTAAGCATTTAAATACACACATCATAAAAATATATGATTCATAATAGTTTTCATCTATTCATTTTCTGAATGACAGCAATATCACCTTATTTTGTTTAAGAGCTGTCTCAAAATTTTCTTTACAAAGTATTTCATACACCATTGCAGTGGAAAAAACAATTCAGAAATCACTCTATAATAGAAGGCTGCAGAGTGGACAGGACGCAGAGTGGGCCAGAGCTCCATAAAATAGATAGATAGATAGATAGATAGATAGATAGATAGATAGATAGATAGATAGATAGATAAAACAGAGCCATCAAATCTGGGCCAACGGGGACCTGTGGAGACTGATGCAACAACCAAGGACCATGCATGAAAAGGACCTAGCACCTTGCTCAGGTGCAGACAATCAGCAACAAAATGAGTTGCCTAGTAAGGGGAGCAGGGGCTGCCTTTGGCATGGACTCAACTCTCTTCTTTGTTCACTTCTGTATGGGGTGGGGGACATTGCCAGGGCACAGAGGAAGAATTTGCAAGCAGTCCTAATGAGAATTGATAGACTGGGGTCAGATTGTAGGGGAGGAGGGCTCTTTCTTTCTGAGAAGAAGGGATTGAAAATAGGGGGAAAGAGAGAGGAAGGGTGGGACCTGGAGGAGATAAGGGAGGGGGCTACAATCAGGATGTAAAGTGAATACATTTAAAAAAATAATTTAAATTAAAAACGCTATCAAACACTGAATTTCATCAGATACCCAATAAATTATAAATTAAAATTACAATTTTTTTTTCTCAGAAAATTGGGAAAATTTCTACCTCAAGACTCAGCTATGCCATACCTGGGCATATACCCAAAAGATGCTCCACCATCCATAGTAAGGGCACATACTAAACTATGTTCATAGCAGTTTTATTTGCAATAGCCAGAAACTGGAAACAATCCAGATATTTCTCAATTGAAGAAAGGATAAAGAAAATATAGATTTGGTGTATAGCTGTATGGTGGAGGGACAGATCGGGCTGTACCACTCCTGGGCATATATCCAAAAGATGTTCCACCATACAACCAGGACATTTGCTCAACTATGTTCACAGCAGCTTTATTTGTAATAGTCAAAATCTGGAAACAACCTATATGTCACTCAATCAAAGAATGGATAAAGAAATTGTGGAACATTTACACAATGAAATACTACTCAGCTATTACAACAAGGAAATCATGAAATTTGCAGGCAAATGGATGGAACTAGAAAAAAAATTATCCTGAGGTAACCCAGACCCAGTAAGACACACATGGTATATACTCACTTATAAGCGAATATTATACATATAATACAGGATAACCATATTACAATCCACAGACCTAAAGATGCTAAGTAACAAGGAGGATCCTAGGGAGGATGCTTAATTTTCATTCAGAAGGACAAATAGAATAGACATTGGAAGAGCAGGAACAGGACAGGAACGTACCATATTCCTCTGAAAGACTCCACCCAGCAGGGGATAGAAGCAGATACTGGGAATCACCACCAAACTTTGGGCAGAACACAGGGAGTCTTATTGAAGAGCAGGAGCATAGAAGGACCCGGAGGGGACAGGAGCTCCACAAGACCAACAAAGCTAAGAAATCTGAGCTAAGCGTGTCCTGAATAGTCTGATGTACCAACCAACAACCATGCATGGAGAGGACCTAGACCCCGGCTCAAATGAAGCCCATGGGCAGCTCAGTCTCCATGTGGGTTCCCTAGTAAGGGGAACAGGGTTTATATCTGACATAGACTCGGTTGCCCACTATTTGACCACTTCGTCCTGGAGAGGCATCCTTGCCAGGCCAAAGAGCAAGAAGACCCATGCAGTCCTGAAAAAACTTGATAGGCTGGGGTCAGATATAGGGGAGGAGAACTCCTCATTTCAATGGACTAGGCAAGGGAGGTAGGGAAAAGAGAGAGGAGATGAGGGAAGGGGCTACAATAGGAATATAAAGTGAATGAGTTATAAAAAATAAGAAATTATTCTATGACATGGACATGAGGGATGTCTCATTGGGTAAAACAGTTGTTGCACAAGCATAAGGACCTGGGCTCAAATATAAGAACCCATATAAAACTAAATGCTACGTCATGTGTCTGTAATAATACTAATCTGAAGGTGTCCTTTCCACATGTTCGGGTGCACGTGTGTGCCCTCATAAACATATACATGAACATACGTAATCATGTGCATGCACGCACACACACACAGGGACACAGAAAAACAAAACGGTGAAACAGGAAATAAATCAAACCTAGATCTGAGCGGAAATACAGAAGCCTGAGGAAAATATAAAATTGACGGGTGTGTTGTGGTTTTGGAAACTCTTAGAATGAAATTGTCCTTCATTATTAGGAAATAAAATGCTCTTCCAGTTTCAGCAAAGTTATTAAAATTCCCCGTATATAGGATAGATTATCTTTAGAAAACAGACCTAGAAAAACAAAACAAGACAAAACTTTGGTCCTCAAATTCACTACCTTTCTGTGTTGCTGTACACCACCTTAAATAAGACCTCTATGGTTGTTGGAATGAGAAACGCCCCCTACAGGCTCAAGTATTTAAACACCCTGTTTCTACTTAGAGGGTGTTACTGAACATTTAGAATTTGGAGCCTTGCCTCTAGTGGCAGGGTTTGAGGGTTTATAGTCTTTCTCTACTTCCTGCTCTTTCTTCACTTCTTGTGTGTGAGTTAAAAAGTAACCGGTCAGATTCCTGCTCTGCTTCCATTTCTAGTCTTGACTGCTGCCATATATTTCTCTCCATAATGGAATTTATCTCCCGGGAGACACCCGAAATAACCCCTTTCTTCCTTAAGTTGTTTTTGGTCTTGATGTTTCTTCTTCGTTTTGTTTTGTTTGTTTGTTTTTTTAGCTCTTATTTATTTGTTTGTTTGCTTGTTTATTACAATTGTTCACTTTGTATTCTGGCTGTGGCCCACTCCCTCGTCTTCTCCCAGCACCACCCACCCTTCCTTTGTCCCATATGCCCTTTACTTAGTTCAGTGATAGAGGAGGAGCTCCTCCTCTTCTATCTGACCCCTAGCCTATCAGATCTCATCAAGGCTGGCTGCATCATCTTCCTCTGTGGCCTTGCAAGGCAGAACCCCTTGGGGAGGGGGGGGCGGTAATCAAACAGCCAGCCACTGAGTTCTTGTCAGAGATAACCACTCTACCCCTTACTAGAGAACCCACCGGAGAAACAGGAACTCTAAAAGGAGAAGAACAGCTAAAACTCTGGGCCTGGGGGCTGGGGGTGGCATTGCAGAGACCAATACTCCAAACAAGGACCTTGCATAGAGAGGACCTACACCCCCTGTTCAGAGGAAGCCCGTAGGGTGCTCAGTTTCCAAGTGGTCTTGACATTTCATCACAGTAACATGAACTAACAGGGCATACTGCCGCTCTCATTTCCTCCATTTTCCAAGGATTTGTGGCTATCATCTTTCTCTAGCTGAAGTATGGAACCAAAGCAGAGGCCATGAAGAAGTGCTGCTTACTAGTTGGCACTCTTGGCTTGCTCAGCCCACTTTCTTATATAATCCAAGAACACATGCACAGGGGTAACAGCAACCACTATGGGCTGATTCCCTTCCACATCAATCATTAATCAAGGGAATGCTCCCCCCACCCCCGTGAACTTGTTCACAGGCCAATATCATGGAAGTGATTCCTCAGCGGAGGTTCATTTTTCTCAGAAGTGTCAAGATTTCTGTGAAGTTTACAGAAACTGGCAAGTACACAAGGACTCACCCAAATTATTGTTCTTAGAAAAAGCACATAAAATAGTTATGGATAATATTTGATAAGTTAGCCAGTGTGTTCCAGCATCTCTATGATGACAAAGGATGTGGTGATAGAAGTCTATGGTACAATAAAAATATTCTTGAATAATAAACCTACCTACATACTTTTGCAAAGTGGAAATGAAAATATTATAACAAAAGTCTGTATAAACAGATATGGAGAATGTATATATAATTTTGAAAGAACACAGAAATAACACAACAAAAGTTTATCTTTCTTATACACAATATTTTAATGAAAATATTTTAATATAGTCAGGTAATTTTTACAAAACGTTTCCTTTTGAAATTGCAATAAAATGTTGGTTTTAACCTCATCAAATGTCTCAGTTGCAAAACACAATACGTTTGGGTATAGCTTAATGTTTTACCTATTAATTTTTTCATTTCCACCTAATAAACAAAAAAAATGCCTTAATATCAATGAAGTTATGCCTTTCATTTTCCTCCTCAACTTAGCTTCTCAGATTTATAACCAGCGCCATTAAATTGTTTGCATTTGAGGAGGAAAACATTAAGTTGAAGAGGAAGTAAAATTCTTCTCAAAACAATTAATGTCCATTTTTATTTTTATTGCCTGGTCAATTAGTTTAGGAAGTTACAAGATAAGGCAATGAAATTTTGATTAATACACATGGTCAATATCTCAGCACTTCAGGAGGTGAAACAAATTTCAATAAAAACAATTATAATAAATTCACTGGAAAGGAAAAAGGAGTGAGTTCAATTGAGATTTCCCACTGGGCTTTCAAAGGTATGAGATTACAGACATGAAGAGGGCACTGTAAGCTGATTCAAGTCAGTAACTTCATTCTTGTTCTACAAATCAAAACATTTTTGGTTTGGTTTGTTGGTTGGTTGGTTGGTTTGAGCACACTAGGAAAATATTCCACGAATGAGGCACCTCAACCCTAAGTAAATCCTTTATGAAAGGAGTCTGTCAGGTATTGGAATGATTGGACCACCTCTTACTAAAGACTCTGCCAGGTACTCCAATAACTACAGTCAATAGATTTTGACAATTCCTAACCAAAGTAACTCATGTACCAGTGTCCTCTTATGAACTAGACTTCTAACCTGAGTTCTGGTGCTGTCATTGATAAACCAAAGAATAAGGTTTAAATCTATAGATTTGTGGAACTAGTGGCTAATTTTGTCTATGTATATTTAAATATTTAAATTACTGTCTCTCACAGTTAATAAAATCTAATATGATATATTTACCATTGTATCAAGTACGATGTCATAAATACTTCATGAAGCCTTGATCTATTTCCAAAGTTTTCAGTATTCAATAAATACTAAAAGCACCGACATTACCAAATTGCAACACCAACAGGAAGATGCTATAGGGTGAAAACACAATTCAGCTGGTAGAGTGCTTGCCTAGTGTGCTCAAAGTAACGTTCAGACCCTCAGTAATGCTTAAAACTGATTCGGTGGTGTGTAACTATAATACCAGAGCTTGGGAAGTGGAGCCTAGAAGATCCAGTGTTCAAAGCGGTACATAGGTTTCAAGACTAACCTGAGCTATTTGAGACCTCATTTCAGAAAAGAAAAGGAAAGGAAAGGAAAGGAAAGGAAAGGAAAGGAAAGGAAAGGAAAGGAAAGGAAAGGAAAGGAAAGGAAAGGAAAGGAAAGGAAAGGAAAGGAAAAACGTCAGCTAGGAAGGAAAGATGAAGGGAAGGAAAAAGAAAGAAAGAAACAAACGAAGGAAGGAAGGAAGGAAGGAAGGAAGGAAGGAAGGAAGGAAGGAAGGAAAAGAAAGACAGACAGACACAGGGAAGGAAGAAAGAAAAAAACAAAAGAGAGAGGAAATTTACTGAAGATAGAAGTTGTGCATTGTTTCTCAGTAGTCTAGAGGTTACAACCCCTCTGGGGGTTGTATATCAGACATTTACATTATAATTCATAACAGTAGCAAATTACACTTCTACAGTAGCAACAAAATAATTTTATGGCTGAGGGTGATCACAATATGGGCAACCATATTAAAGAGTCACATCATTAGGAAGGTTAAGAACCACTGTATTAAAAATAGGTCACAGAAGAGGATATTGCAGCCATTCCTGAAGAGACCTGATAAGCTAGAGTTAGAGAGAAGGGGAGGAGGTCCTCCCCTATCAGTGGACCTGGAAAGGGGCAGGGAGGAGATGAGGGAGGGAAGGGTAGGATAGGAAGGGAGTGTGGGGGGGGCTACGGATGGGGTACAAAGTATATAACCTGTGATTAATATAAAATAAAAATGTTAAAAAATAGGTCGCAAATTTCATGATTTCCTTATTTTTAATTGCTGAGTAGTATTTCATTGTCTAAAAGCAGGCAAATGGTGGGACCTGGAAACGATCATCCTCAGTGAGGTATCCCAAAAGCAGAAAGATGCACATGGTATATACTCACTTATATAGACCTATAAGATACGATAAACATACTGAAAGCTATACACCTAAAGAAGATAAACAAGAAAGAGGACCTGGGGTACGAGGATTAATCCTCACTTAGAAAGTCAAATGGGATGGACATTGGATGTAGGAGAAAACATGTAGCAGGACAAGAGCCTACCACAGAGGGCCTCCGAAACACTCTACCTATCAGGGTATCAAAGCAAATATTAAGACACATAACCAACCCTTTGGCAGAGTGCAGGGAATTATATGAAAGAAGGGGGAGTTAGTATAACCTGGAGAGGACAGGAGCTCCTCCAGGACCAAATATATCAGGGAATAGGGGTCTTTTATGAGGCTGTCTCTTCAACCAAGGACCATGTATGGATATAACCTAAAACCCCTGCTTGTATGTAGCAAATGGTAGCTCAATATCCAAGTGGGTACACTAGTAAGGGGAACAGGGACTATTTTGGACTTGAACTCAATGGCTGGCTCTTCGACCTCCCTGCCCCCTGAGGGAGGAGCAGCCTTGCTAGGCCACAGAAGAGGACATTGCAGCCATTCCTGAAGATACCTGCTAATCTAGAGTTAGATGGAAGGGGAGGTGCTCCTCCCCTATCAGTGGACTTAGAAAGGGGAAAGGAGGAGATGAGGGAGGGAAGGGGGGGATAAGGAGGGAATGCAGGAGGGGGCTATGGCTGGGATACAAAGTACATAACCTGTGATTAATATAAAATAGAAATGTTAAAATTAAAAAAAAAAACAAAAAAATAGGTTACAAGTGAAACACTGTGGTAAAAGGTTTATAGACATTACTGAAAACAGTAAAACAAAAATAAAACCCTAAGCACACCTATCAAATTTATAAAGTGCTTTTCAGTTGTTGGCCACTGAAGAACTGCTGAGGAAACACCCTCTGTCATAAACATGAAGCTTATACTTCATGATGGTGGTTCATTCATATTGATTGTTAGCTCTACAGAACTAGAATCACCAAAGCCTCTGGCACTTGGGAGGTAGGGCAAGAGGATGAGGAGTTCAAGGTCATCTCAAACACAGAGCAAATCTGAGGCCAATCTGGGCTCCAGGAAACTATGTCTCAACAAAACAAAACAGAAATAAGAAATAGGCATTGAGCTAGAATTTGATAGTTACAGAAAAACACCCCCCCCCGAATTTATGGAAGTATAGTGATTTAATTGAGATGGAAAGATTTACCCCAAGTGGGAGTTGTAATACTCAGAGGACTATAGCTTTGAGTATGTGAATCTCAAGGTCATCCAGGGCACTGGAAATAGTCTTTTTTTTTTATGAGTTGAACATATAATATGACCATTTGTTTCAGAGTGTTTTACTTCGATAACTTTTGACTAATGTGCTGATTAACGCATATGTTCATAAAATTTTCTCTGTGTATCAAAACTCAGAGGGTAAAATTAATTTTAAAAAGTTGCTGTGGCCTGCTCTTCCCAACTTTTCTGAAATGCCACTGATTTTTCTTTACTTTCTCTTCCCAACCACACCAGTGCTATTTTTGACTATTCCATGCTTTAAAAATTCATTCCACAATGTCTGGAACAAGATGCCGGAATGACGCTTCAGGCTTCTAATAGATACCTGTGCTTGGCTTATTTGATTAGCTTAACCAGGAGAGCTTTTTTTTTTTCCTTTCTGTCTGGCACCAGTGGCACACATATCCATAATAAATGACTATATTTGTGCTTGTTAACTGATTTCTTAACATCCAACCTCCTTGCTTCTGTCATAATTAAAGTTCAACTTATCTTAGAAGAAAAGTTTTGCTGAGTATATTGTAGGTCCCTGACCTATGCCATAGGAAACGAAGCAGCCTAGGTTCTTTGCCATTGAAGATGTTCAGCTTATGACAGTTTATTTTTTAAATAGGATTATTGGAAAATCTTTTGTACTAAAGTCTGCCACCTTTTGTTATTTATTCAGAGTGAAAGTTATCAGAAACAAGGTCTTGTTTCTGTTCTATGCTTCATTTATAATGGACACTCAAGATCTAACAGTATTACTTGTTTACCCACATTGAGTGGACCCATGGGAGCAGGTCATTTTTGTTACCTTTTTGCTTTTTGGTTTTTCTTACTTTTGCTGTTGCTGTTGCTTTAAAATGAGCTAGTACAAAGTGAGGCAGGAATTTGGCCTTTGGATTTGATTTTCTCATTTAAACCGTTGCAATTACAAAATGTTATTCCCATTGACATGTCTGATGCACCAACCCTAAAGCATCACGAACATGATCCAATTTCATATGCAAGCCAAGGATTCGCCTACACTGATGTGGTGTTCTAAGAAGTTTATGCTTTCTACACCAATGTGTAGCCTGAAGCCCTGGAAGGTTTAGAATTTCACACAGACAGACACAGTACAACATATTAGTTTAGACAAATAAGCAACAGTTATAGGGGCTCATGTTCCATTCAATATGGGACATAAACTTAATTTAAAATGCTTCAGGACAATGTTCAGTTATAAAAAATAGTCCTGTCTTCAGAATTGAAAATGGTGGGTTCCTGTTTTGTATCTGGTGGTTATGTGTGTGTGATGGTTTACCTTCATCATCAACTTGACAGTAATTAGACCTATAGTGGAGATACATATCCAGGTGTGTCTGTTTAAGTATTTCCAAAAGCCTTTAACTAAGGGATGGTGCATTCCTTGAACATATGCAACATCATACCATGACTTGGGGTCCCATACTGAATAAACAAAAGACAGTGAAGTCTGCCTGAGCACAGCATCTACCTTTAGCTTCCTGTCTGGGTCAATGTGAGCAGTTACCTCATACGCCCACTGCTAGGCTTTCTGCATCATGATGGACTCATGCCAAATAGCACAATCTTACTTTTTATTGGTGTCCCCTCAAAATAAAGTAAAATGGACTTTCTTCAGCCTAGGTAAGGAAGAAAAATTTAATGAACACAGAATGAATCCATAGATGCATGAATATTCGGTTCCTAATAGTACTTATCCTCCAAGATGCTAACTGTACTCTGGTTGCACGTCTGGGTCAGTCTTTACAATGGAACAGTTCAGTTGGTGAAAGTAGAGAAGTCTTATATTGATCATAGACGTATTTCTAAGAGATTATGAGGAATCAATTGTCATCAAGACATTCAGAAAAAATATTCAGGAGAAACCCAGGATATGGCTTTAAGATTCCTGGGTACAGTATCCAGGAGCATGGGAATGAATGTATCATCTGCAAATGGAAGTCATACTTCCATTTGGGCCAAGCAGGAATAAGGAACCTTTTAACCATGTCATTAAGTAGCCTTGTGATGTTTGAAGGGCAGAGAATGTTTGAAACAAGAGGCCCTGAGAGCAGAATGAGATTCATACCAGTTACAAATACCTATTAGCCCCCTCTCATCTCTCCCTCTGCATACTTACATGTTTATACATTTGTGTGTGTGTGTGTGTGTTCTCGTGTGGGTACATGTATGTAAAGGCCAGTGGTCTGCCTTAGGTTTTCTAAATTCAGCAATGTTTGTTTTATTTTTGAAGCCATTGTTTCTAGTGACCCCAAGCTTTTTGACTGTTTCCATATCTCCAGGGATGGAATTGCAAGCTTATGAGAGAACACTGGGGAATTTTGTAAAGATGCTTGTTTGCTAACTTAAGATCTCAAGAAAGTGCAGTTGAACACTTTACTGACTGAGCTATCTCCCAAGACCTAGTTGCTGTAAACTTCCTGTCTTCTCCTTTGATAGCCAGTTAATCAATATTTATAGAGACCCTGTTTTAATAAGCGCTGTACAAGTGACTGCAAAGTGAAAAGCCACATTACCTGCAATCCTGAAAATCTATTCAGGAAGACAGTTTACATGCTAATGAAAACACTTAGAAGTGTGATTCTTTAGTCATCATTTTTATAGGCTATTTTGGAAGAAGTGTTTCCTGGGTCCAAATTTATGTTTAATTAACTACTTTTCTTAGATCTTCTACTTTCTATGATGTTTTCTACACATCATTTGCATGCACAGAAGCTTATGCATCAAACAATGTGAGTTTTTCAAACACTCTAAGTTCCTCTCCCTCATGATTTTCCACCTAGGGAATCAGAGGAATAATTTAACAAAGTCATAAAGAACAGAAGTTTTATAATTTCTAAAGGTTCAAAACAGTTTTGTAAACAAAATGTTGAAATACCTTGATCAAACCAGAATGGAATAAAAGATTTTAAAATTGGGTGGTTTTAAGGTGCTGAAAGATGCTCTGCAGGGAAAAAAAAAGAACAAAAGCAATCACGCTGCCATTTATAGTTTAACTCAGCTATGGACTGTGAGTGCAACATTACCAACCTTCCATGTAAAATGTGCACACTGGTGCCATATTGGTAAGCCTGTTACAGGGTTTAAAAATGCTCTGATTCTAAATCTGGTAAAGAGCCTGTGGCTGAGGAGGCCCTATTGGGGAAGCTATTGCTTTTGTTAAATTAACATACATAGATGAAACCACCTCTGAATAATTGTATTAATACCCAAATTAATACTGCTATCAACTTTGTTCTGAAAGTTTCTTCCTACATTGAGCAAGAGAGAGAGACAGAGAAAGAATCATAATTCTTCAAAATGTTGGGAATACTTGACTGTTGAATGCTCAGGCTTAAGTAGGACATGGATATGACCTACTCCAAGGTACAGGAAACAACCCAGAATAGGTGGGAAATTGAAGGATTAAAGGAAGTACTCAAAACCAGTACAATATTAGTCTTGTCATCATTCAGGTTCTGGGGGAGATTGGCTCATAAAGCCTCACATGTCCCTGAAGACTTATAGGTGATTAATGAATTCTAAGAAAAGGAGAGACATTTTCTTTAGTGGTGTAGCCACTAGTAAGGTGTCCATGCTTTAGTAAACAATCCCTCACGCATGTTGCTCCAAGCAACCCTAATGAAACCCTGAAGGTAACTAAATCAAACAGAGAAAGAAACATGAAAGTAGAAGAGGTCGCTAAGTGGACAGGTATTTTGGGGAGGGGGATTGGGACAACAAAAGAGAATAGAGGTGAATTTGATCAAAATACACCATGCACATGTATGAGAATCTTACAATGAAAAACATCAGTAAATGGGTTTTCTTCAGAATAACAGGTACACAGAAGTCAAGTGGTGACACACATCATCTGCAGCTAGTAAGATGGTTGAACATGTCTCATAATGTATATGGAGATCAAAACATTGGGAGAAATATATGAGAAATTACCTGTGAATATTATACAAGACATGATGGCTCAATGGGTAGAGGAAACTGATGACAACCTGATGCCTGATTTGGATCTCTGAACACATATCGTAGAAGACAACTGACTCATGCAAGTTGTCTCTTGACCTCCACAAGTACTTGTCTCACACTCACATGCTTGCATACACAAACACACACATATAATTACACACAAATTAATAAGTATAATAAAAATATAAAGGAAAAGCAAGTTAGAATGGTGTTCAGAAGTATGTTTTAATTATTACCTGTGTTACTCTAGTGCTAATGACAAAACAGATTACAGTCTCACATAAATTCAAAACATAAAAACATTAACAATTTAAAATCAAAGCTTCAAAATCTTCTTAGTGTCTATATTTGAATGAGTCATAAATTTTTATACCTTGTCTTTCACCAAAGTCTACAAAACACTATAACTATTCAGCAGCTTCAGAAAATACAATATTAACATATAAAATTCAATTACTTTTCTATGTAGCATCAGCACAATTAATATTCTCATATATTAGCAAGGAAATGGACTTGATTTTTTTCTTTCTTAAACATTTTCTTTTTTATTGAAAATGTATTCTTTTCTCATACAATATAACTTGATTACTGTAACCCCATCCTCCTCTCAGGCCCACTTCCTACCTCTCATCACTCCAGATCCATTCTTTTTCTGTCTCTCATTATAAAAGAATAGGCTTCTAAGCCTGCACAAGCTAGACAAAGCAGAGCAACAGAATAAAAAAAAAAGCCCCAGGAGCTGGCACAAAAATTTGAGATATACTCATTTACAAACTCAGGATTCCCAAGTAAATATCAGCCTGAACACTATAATATATATGAAGAGAAACTAGCGCAGACCCCTATATGTCCTGTGATTGCTAATTCAGTCTCTGTGAGTTCATGAGCCTTGCTCAGTTGATTCAGAGGTTTAGAGGGCCTTGTTCTCCAGATAGCCTTTATCTCTTATGACTCTTTCACTGTTTCCACCTTCTCTTACTTAGGACTCCCTGAGCTCTAAGAGGAGAGATTTGATGAAAATATCCAATTTAAAGTTGTGTATTCCTCTCTCTAGAGAGATAGATAGATAGATAGATAGATAGATAGATAGATAGATAGATAGATAGATAGAGATATGTAGATATATATACATACATATAGATATGTAGATATATAGATATACATTTTTCTTTCCATAATATCTGGCTGTGGGTCTATGGTGGATTGAATAAAAATGGCCCCCATAATGCTTAAATCTCACTGAGAAGAGAAAATAGAATAGAAAGTGGAAGTGGCTGAAGAGAGAGAACCAGATGAAAGAGGGAGCACAGAGAGAAATGAGGGTTGAAACCAGACCTGAGGAGAGCAGGGGCAAGAGGACAAAGAGACTTTAGAGAGAATAGAAAGAGTGGCAGGGACATTGCTCTGACAAGATGGAGACCTAAGACGGGGTAAGCTTCTGGGAGAATATGGGGTGATTCTAGCTGAGACTCATAGTAGTAGGGCCCTTCTAACTAGACAGGACTCCTAGTGGAGGGAGAGTAATCAGCAATCTACCCATAAAAACTTTGACCCAAAATTTATCCTGCCTACAAGATTTGCAGGGATAAAGATAGAACAGAGATTGAGGCCATGTCCAAACAATGACTGGACAAACCTAAGACCCACTCAATGGGAGAGAGCCAACCCTTGACACTATTAATGATATTCTACTATCCTCACAGACAGGAGCCTAACATAGGTGTCCACTCAGATGATCTACCCAGCAGTGCAATGAACAGAAGCTGAGATTCACACCAAATATTGGACCAAGCATAGGTAGTCTTGTGGAAAAGTGAGAAGAAGGATAAAAGGACCTGGAGGTGCTAGGAGATTCACAAGAAGACCAACATAGCAAATTAAACAGGACTCAAAGGGGCTTGTGGAGACTGAAGCACCAGTTAAGGATCATACATAAACTAGATCTAGGCCCCCTATGCAGATGTAGCAGGTAGACAGCCCAGGCTTCATGTGGGTCATCTAGTAAGGGGAGTGGTGGCTGTCTCTGACATGAACTCTGCTGTCTGCTTTCTCATCACCCCTCACATCTGAGCTCCTCATCAGGCTACAGGGGGAAAGAGGAAGAGGACATGTTTAGTCCTGATGTGACTTGATGAGTTGCGATGGGTGGGTAAGGAGAGACTCTCCTTATCTGAAGAATAGGGGAGGGGGAGGGGCAAGAGGAAGGGAGAGTGGGACTGGAAGGAGAGGAGGGATGGGGCTATGAGAGGAATGTAAAGTGAATAAATAAATTAGTAATTAAAAATGGCCCCCATAGGCCCTTAGAAAGTGACATTATTAGGATATGTGATCTTGGAGAAATTATATTACTGGGCATGGGTCTGGAGCTCAAGACAGACCCAGTGCATCTAAGTCTCTTCCCATTGCCTAAGAATCCAGGAGTAGAACTCTTCAGTACCATGTCTGTTTGCATGCCACCATGTTTCCTGAAATTACAATAATGCACAAAATATGTATATTATCATATCGTCTGCAAATAGTGATACTTTGACTTCTTCCTTTCCAATTTGTATCCCCTTGATCTCCTTTAGTTGTCTAGTTGCTCTCGCTAGAACTTCAAGTACTATGTTGAAGAGATATGGAGACAATGGGCAGCCTTGCCTAGTCCCTGATTTCAGTGGGATTGATTTGAGTTTCTCTCCATTGAGTTTGATGTTAGCTATAGGCTTGCTGTATATTGCCTTTACTATGTTTAGGTATGTGCTTTGTATCCCTAGTCTCTCCAGGACTTTAAACATGAATGGGTGGGATTTTGTCAAATGCTTTTTCAGTATCTAGGGAGATGACCATGTGGTTTTTCTCCTTTAGTTTCTGTATATGGTGAATCACATTGATAGATTTGCATATATTGAACCACTCTTGCATGCCTGGAATGAAGCCTACTTGGTCATGGTGGATGATATCTTTTATGTGCAGTTGGATTCAGTTTGCAAGTATTTTATTGAGTATTTTTGCATCAATGTTCATAAGAGAGATAGGTCTGAAGTTCAATTTTTTTGTTGGATCTTTGTGTGGTTTAGATATCAAGGTGACTGTGGCTTCATAGAAAGAGTTCGGTAATTTTCCTTCTTTTATTTCTATTTTGTGGAACACTTTATAAAGAATTGGTGTTAGGCATCTTTGAAGGTCTGGTAGAATTCTGCACTAAAACCTTCTATCCCAGGGCTTTTTTTCATAGGGAGGCTGTTGATGACTTCTTCTGTTTCCTTGGGGGATATAGGTTTATTCAATCTTCCTATCTGATCTTGGCTTAATTTAGGTAGGTGGAATCTCTCAAGAAAATTGTCCATTTCATTTAGATTTTCAAAGTATGTGGCATATAGGCTTTGGTAGTAAGACCTAATGATTGTTTGGATTTCCTCACTGTCTGTAGTTATGTCCCCCTTTTCTTTCTGATTTTGCTTTTTTTTTTCTAGAGCTTTTAGTTGGTCTATTAAGTTGCTTGTATGAGATATTTCCAATTTCTTCTTGAAGGCACTTAGTGCTATGAACTTTCCTCTTAGCACTGGCTTCATTGAGTCCCATAAGTTTGGGTATGTTGTGCTTTCATTTTCATTGAATTCTAGGAAGTCTTTAATTTCCTTCTTAATTTCTTCCCTAACCAAGCTGTCCTTGAGTAACACATTGTTCAGTTTCCATGTATGTGCAGGCCTTTTGCTATTTCTATTGTTGTTGAGGTCCAACTTTAGAGCGTGATGGTCAGATAGGATACAAGGGATTATTTCAATCTTCTTGTATCTGCTGAGGCTTGCTT
>CM053748.1:51152086-51221391 GCA_028658305.1 Pachyuromys duprasi
AGGGACTGTTTCAGTCATGATCTTGATGGCTGACTCTTTGACCCTCCCCCATACAAGCTGGGGAGTGACAGACTGGCTAGATCCCAGGGGAGGACATTGCAGCCAGCCCTGAGGAGTCAGGATAAGCTGGGGTTGGATGGAAGGGTAGGAGGTCCTCCCCTGTTCATGGACTTGGAGGGGGCGGGGAGGAGGGAGATGAGGGAGGGAGTGGGAGTATAGGAGGGAATGAGGGAGGAGGCTATGCCTGGGATTCAAAGTACCTAACCTGTGACTGAGATAAAAATAAATAAATTTAAAAAAAAGATAATATGTTCTATAAGAAGCCTTCAAGACCAAACTCCTTACAAACTTGATTTAATTCCAATTCTTATTTTCTTTTGTTTACAAAAAAGTGGCTTAACTTCTTGTTTTTAATAATATTTTCATACAATATTTTTATCATATTTTCCTTTCTCTCATATTTCTCTTCTCCTTGCACACCTAACTTGCTCTTGTCTCCCTCTTCTTTACCCTCTCTCAAAAGTAATAAGAAACAAAAACAAATAAAAGGAAGAAACAAAATAAACAAACAAAAGTCAAGATTAAAATCTGACACAAAGCAAAAAGCCCACTAAGTTCTACAAAAATAATACTGCATTCATTTTATGTTGTCCAAGTATTCCTAGGCATGGATCCATTCCTGAAATGTGGTTGATATATCCAGTGGCAATATATCAGAGTAAAGTGAAAACTGACACTCCCTTACCAGAGAGTATCAACTGCAGATAACTTCTTGGTTAGGATTAGGACCCTGTCTCAACTTCCTCCTCTCAGTTCTGGGAGCCACCTGGTTTAAATCAGGAAATGTTTTGTGCCTGGTGCTACAGTAACAGTGACAACATCAATCCTATTGTATATGTAAGACACTATTTCCTTGGAGTCATTCATCACCTCTAGCTTTAAAAATCTTCCCTCTTTCTATTCCCCATAGATTTCTTAGTGTAGAGTAGAAGGGAGGGTAAGGACATTCCATTTAGAATTGAGAGTTTAAAAGTCTCTCACTGTACTTGAGCATCTTTTCAATATATGCCTAAGAGTGGTATCACTGGGTCTTGAGGAATCACTGTTCCTAATTGTCTAAGAAAGCAGCAAATTGATTTCCAGAGTGGTTGTACAAGTTTGCATTCCCACCAGCAATGGAGGAGGGTTTCCCTTTCTCCACAACCTCTCCAGCATCTGCTGTCACTTGAGATTTTGATCTTAGCCATTCTGACAGGTGTAAGGTGAAATCTTAGGGTCATTTTGATTTGTATCTCCCTGGTGGCTAAGGACTTTGAGCATTTCTTTAAGTGTTTTTCTGCCATTCTACAATCCTCTACAGAGAGTTCTCTGTTTAGCTCCATACCCCATTTTTTAATTGGATTATTTGGTTTCCTGCTGTTTAACTTCTTGAGTTCTTTATATATACTGGATATTAGCCCTCTGTCAGATGTAGGATTGGCAAAGATCCTTTCCCAGTCTGTAGGCTCTCATTTGGTTTTGATGACAGTGTCTTTTGCTTTACAGAACCTTTTCAGTTTCATGAGGTCCCATTTATTGATTGTTGATCTTAGAGCCTGTGCTGTTAGTGTTCTGTTCAGGAAGTAGTCTCCTGTGCCAATGAGTTCTAGGGTCTTACCTACTTTTTCTTCTAACTGTTTTGGTGTGTCTGGTTTTATGTTAAGGTCTTTGATCCACTTTGACTTTAGTTTTGTGCAGGGTGACAAATATGGATCTATTTTCTTTTTTCTGCATGTAGATATCCAGTTGGACCCGCACTGTTTGCTCAACCATGTTCATAGCAGCTTTATTTGTAATTGCCAAAACCTGGAAACAACCCAGATATCCCTCAGTCAAGGAATGGATACAGAAATTATGGTACTTTTACACAATGGAATACTACCCCCCAATCAAAAATGAGGAAATCATGAAATTCATAGGCAAAGGGTGGGACCTGGAAAAGATCATCCTGAGTGAGGTATCCCAAGGGTAGAAAAAAACACTTGGTATATTCTCACTTATATAGACATAGGATAGGATGGTCATGCTGAAATCGATACACCTAGGGAAGATAAGCAAGAAGGTGGACCCAGGTTGGGATGATCAATCATCAGTTAGATGGACAAATGGGATGGACATTGAATATAGGAGAAAACAAGCAACAGGACAGGAGCCTACCACAGAGGGCCTCTGAAAGACTCTGCCTAGCAATGTATCAAAGCAGATATTAAGACTCACAACCAAGCTTTCAGCAGAGTGCAGGGAATCATATGAAAAAATGGGGAGTTAGTAAGACTTGGCGAGGACAAGAGCTCTACAAAGACCAAATAGATCAGGGCACAGGGTCTTCTATGAGACTGTTATTCCAACCAAGAACCATGTATGGATATAACCTAGAACACCTGCTCAGATGTGGCCCATGTTAGCTCAGTATCCAAGAGTGTACCCTAGTAAGGGGAATAGGGACTATTTCTGTCATGATCTCAATGGCTGGCTCCTTTACCTAGGCTCCCTTCCTCCCCTCCCCCCTTCCCCCTTCCCCCTGGTAAGGGAGGAGCAGCCTAGCTAGATCCCAGAAGAGGACATTGCAGTCAGCCCTGAAGAGACATGATAAGCTAGGGTCATAGGGAAGGGGGAAAAGTCGTCTCCTATCAGTGGACTTTGAGGGGGGCAGGGAGAAGATGAGGGAGGGATGGGGAGAGTGGGAGGGAATGAGGGAGGAGGCTACAGGTGGGATACAAAGTACATAACCTGTGATTAATACAAAAATAAATAAATTACTTTAAAAAAAAGTCTCTCACTGATTGTATGTTATCCAGTAGTAGTTATCAGTTAATTCCCACTTGATACAAGAAGTCTTTCTAATGTGGGATGAGCAAGCCAGTGATCTATGGGCATAGCACTATGTCACAAGGAGTTATTTAGCAGAATGATGGTATTAAGTTTTCCTGTAGACCTATGCCCTATCTAGGCTTGACTTTTTTCATATGTGAAACTTTTATTTCCCTTTTCTTGCTTTGTTGCTCCTGCTGATGTTTCAAAAACAATTTTTAAAAGGACTTTTGGATATTGGACAACCCTGTCTTGTGCCTAATTAATGACATTACTTTTAGTTTTTCTCCATTTACAATAATATTGGCTGTGGTTTTGTCATACACACACATAAACACACACACACACACACACACACACACAAATCAAAACAAAACAAAAACTCCAGTCATGCTGTCTCTGGGAATTTTATCATGAAGACATGTTGGATTCGTCAAGAGTATTTTTTAATTTATTGAAATGATCATGTAATTATTGTCTCTAAGTTAATTATTATTATTATTTATCACATTTATTGAATTAGATATGGTGAATTATTCCTGCATCTCTTGGGTAAAACTAACTTGATCATGACATATTCTTTGGTTTTGGGGTTGAATATATATTGTTAGAGTTAACCTGTCTCAAAGACCAATATTACTTCTGAAATTTATGTCCAACTTAGGAAGATTTTTACATATACATTTAGGATCCTAATGACTTTTTGGTTAATTATTCAGTTGATTAGAAGGAAGTGCCCTTCTTTGTCTCTTCTGATTGATTTTAATTTAAAGGCTATTTTTTAAAGTATTAGTTTATTTTTGTCAAATTGTTTTCCTGTTACATTTGAGTAGAATATATTTCTTGATAGGGAGACAATTCCAACTGATGAACTCTTAACACATGTATGTCTTAGCAACATTAAATACATGCAGTTGGTTTATTTAAACTATCTGTGTATATATAAAAGATATATATATATATATAATTACATGGGTATTCACATATGAAAGTATGTATATGCATAGCGTACATCTTTATATATAATTGAAGAAGGTGTCATCAAATATAGGGGACATGGGAGGAATTGGAAGATATGGGGGAACAAAATGATGGAAATACACTAATTCATAAAATTTTCTTTAAAATTCAATACAGTTTCAATAAAAATATAATTATAACATATCCCCTTTTCTATTCTCTCTCAAACCTCTCCCCTGTCCATTGCCTTAATCCTTCTCAAATTCATAGCCACCTGTTCTTTGATTGTTATATATAAACATAAATATATAAGTGTAAATGGTTTAGTTTTATCTACACACACATACATATATACATATATATTTATATGTATATACACACATATATACACACTCTTGCCTGTCATTTCTTTTTTATTTTTTAATTTTTTTTGTTTTTCACAATGTATACATTATAGATCCCAATTAAAGCTCCCTCCCTCAACTCCTCCCAGTCACACCTGCCTCCATCTTCTTCCCCCCTCATCTCCTTTTCCTAGTCCACTGAAAGGGGGAGTTCTCCTCCTCTGCCATCTGCCTATAGCTTATCAAGTCTCATCAGAAATGTGTGGTCCTCTTCCTTTGTGGCCTGGCAAGACCACATAGTCAGGGACAAGTGATCAAAGAGCAGGCAATTGAGTTTATGACAGCCACAGCTCCCCTTATTTAGGAACCCACATGGATACTGAGCTGTCAATCAACTACATCTAAGCAGGGGGTCTAGGCTCTCTCCATGCATGGACTTTGGTTCCAGCATCAGTCTCTGCAGGACCCGTGGGCTCAGATTATTCAGCTTTGTTGGTCTCCTTGTGGGGCTCCTGTCCACTCCATGTCTATCTATCTCCCCCTTCTTTCATAAGATTCCCTGCACTCTGTCCAAAGTTTGGCTGTAAGTCTTAGCATCTGCTTTGATACTGTGTTGGGTGGAGCCTTTCAAAGGACCCTCTATAGTAGGCTCCCATTCTGTTTCCTCTCTTTCACCGCTTCTAGTGTATAGACTGCCATTCTGAGTGGGATTTAAGCATCTTCCCTAGGGTCTTCCTTAGTGTTTAGCTTTTCTGGATCTGTAGATTTTAGTATTTGCTTGTCATTTTAAAGGATAATTCCACTGCATATTTTATTGTCCTCCAGACCTTAGTTTCTTCCAGCCTCTTTTCCACAATGTTGTCTGTGCCTTAGGAAGAGTTGTTTTGTAGATGCAGCCATTAAAATTAAACACCTCACACTCAGTTTTTCTTTGCATTTTGGTATTTTATAATGGTCTTATCTATTGAATATAGAAGGTTCTTTGAGAAGAGATGAGAGCTATATTCATCTGTGGGTTAGAAGAAGTACTTAGAATGAAGTAGAAATTATGATGGCTTAGGAAAGTGGCAGTTCTATGTTATATTCTAAAATGCTATGACCTGGGGGTAGTGCTATTTAATTGGATGGATTTCCAACAACAGGCATGGTTTTTCTCCTGTTGAGGGAGCCTTAAGTTCAAGTCTTTAAGTTACTTCTTTTTTTTTTCCTGATGTCATGGTTTGGTTACCACCAAGATATGAATGCTACAATTGTACCCTTAGTGCTATCTTTTTATGCTGGTTATTGATATAGTTCATTGGTGGAGAAACAAATTGAGTCCTTTGGGCATATGTGAAGGAGCTGCTTAACTTGTCATAAGATGGGTTTACTTTTAGCTTTTTGAGAATTCTCCACACTGATTTCCATAGTGGTTGCATTTTGTAATCCATCCAAAGGATACAATCAGTCTGCTCTGTTCACCAATTGGAGTACTTTTCAGATTCTTGTACCATTGTTGTGGACATTCTACTACTATGGAATACCCTTGATGAAAAAGAAAAGGGGAGGATATTAAACTGTTCATTTAATGATGACATAACATTTTTTCATGAACATAAATGGTTAAATAAGTTTCTCTCTATCTGTCGCTCTCTGTTTCTGTGTGTTTACAAAAAGAGACAGAGAAAGTTAAAATTCTTCCATTCTTAAATTTTTGCTGTTTTAAACAGGATGGTGATATGTAACTTTTCTCCATTTCTTCTAGCATATTACTAACATTTCTTTAGATTATAAGACAACATTTCTGGACAAGTGGGCAGAGACCTATGGTTTAACCTTCTATTAATTCAAAAGTGTTCTGAATAAGACGGCAAGTTAGAGTTTGCCTTCATTACGATCTGGTAGTAGAAAAGAATGGATAAAGGTGAATACATGGGATAAGTCAGAGAGAGAAAAAGAACATCATAAAAACATAAAGGTGTATTAGGTAAGACAGGAGAAAAGTGTGGGAGCAAACAGGCAACACAAAATAATTATATCAAGGTAAGATCCTTAAGTTCCCTGCCAAGGAAAGCCAGCCAAGATGAGTTGCCAGCTGTTGTCAAAGTATGCTACCCATGTTAAATTTTGATCACTGGTAGTCACCAGTAAGTTAGTGTCTTATATTGGATATAGACATCATAAGAACAGTGAGCCAGAGACTGAATGGAATACAAACATACAACAAGGAGCTGGAAAGACTGGTTATTTGAATGAAAATGGGCTCCAAAGGCAAAAAGATAATTTCATTATTAGAAGGTGTGACCTTGTTGTAAAAAGTCTGTTACTGGGGGCGGGCTTTGATGTTTGAGATGCTCAAGCCAGGCCCAGTGTCATACCCTTTTCCTATCGCCTTCATATCCAGATGTAGAACTCTCAGCTATTTCTCCATCAGCATGTCTACCTGCGTACTGTGTTTACTGCAAAGATGAAGGTGGACTAAACCTCTGAAGTAGAAACCAGCCCCAAATAAAATGTTTTCCTTTATAAGAGAAAGGCAGTTTATGGCACACGAAAATTACATGAAATTTAAATGTGTAACTATAGATAGAACTTGTAAATAAATGTTCATTTGAAGAAAAAAAAAAGAGTTGCCTTGATAGTACTGTCTCTTTACAGAAATAGAAAGTATCACTGAGACAGACTTTGGTACCAGAAGGTTATTTATCTGAGAGGCTAGGACCACACTGTTGTTTGGAAAAATGTAGACTTTGGTACTTTGTATTAGAAAAGCAGTTGAGTGGGTATTAATGGGTCATATTAATTGGAACATGGAAGACAATGGTACTTCAAGTGATTTGAACTGTGCAAACCCAGATCAAAAGGTTTAGGAGAATAATGTTAGTAAGTGGCCTAGAGACTGTTCCTGTGATATTTTGGCAAAGAATGCAGCTGCTTTTTGCCCTTGTCCAAAAAGTCTGCCCAAGGATAAATTAAAGAGTTTTTCTCTCAGAACAGCCTAGCATGGAGTGTATTGTGTGGTTATTAGTGCTATGCAGACCTATAATAAGAGAGAGCAATCTGAGTAAGGAAAAATAAAATAAAATACAAAAATACACAGTTTAATGATAAAGAGAGCAGCAGAAAGGAGAATTGAGATAAGTCCTGTTTTTGAGGAGATTAAACAGAGTAAAGAAAAAAACCTAATGTTAAATGAAATAAAAGGAGTGGTGACATAAGAATAAGACCACATCCAGCTAAAGTTCTAAGTTGCAAAAAGAAATTAAGGAAAAGCTCAAGAGTGCATGCAGTGGTACATGCCTTTAAACCCAGAGCTTGAAAAGCAGACCTCTAAATTTGAAGCCAACCTGGTCTAAAATGAAGTTCCAGGACAGAAAAGCTTAGACAGTAAAGGAAACCATCGAAAACATAAAAAGTGAAGCCATGTTATAGCCCAGAACACAGCCTAACTTGACAGCTCAGTCACATGATTACAGCTTTAAAGTCAAGGATAGAAAAAAAAAAGTTATGGAATCTCCCTCTGTGACTAAAAAAGGGCACTGAGGCCAGGCATGTGACATGGGTGTCCATGCATGGAGGCCCAGAGAAGCTATTGCACCAAACTATGAAGGTAAATACTGGATTGCCTTTGAGACCTCAAAAGGTTGGAGATTCCAGAGCCAAGGGATACCTGCGAAGGAAGACTGGAATCTGGTGATGGATTCAGCCCAAGAGAAAGAATAGTGGTACAGCTAACAAAGCTAAAAGGAGCTGGATATCAGAACTCTTTGACATCAGACATGCAAATGCAGAATCTGGAGTTTGGCCAGCTGGATTTAGTCTTTCTTTGTCCAGTATTTTGTCACTATGCTTCTTTTCCTCCCTTTTGGAATGCTAATGTATATCCTGGGTCTTATGTTGACAGTGAGTAAACTGCTTTTTTCATTTTGACTTTATAGTAGAGTACAGTTAAGAGATTGCATGAATCTTAGAAGAGACCTTGAACTTTTAAACAGGTGCTGATACTGTCATAAAATGTAGGACTTTTGAAGTTTTACTGTTATATGACCACAAGTCTATGGGGCCAAGCAATGGAATGTGGTAGTTTGAATAAAAGTGGCCCCTATAGGTCCATAGATAGTGGCACTATTAGGAGGTATGACTTGTTGGATGAAGTGTGCAGTTGTTGGGAGAAATATGTCCTTCCGGATGGGCTTTGAGGTTTCAGATGCTCAGGCCAGGCCTATTCACTCTATACTGCCTTCAGATATGGATGTAGACCTCTCAGCTTCATCTCCAGCACCACATCTGCCTTCATGCTTCCATGCTTCTTTATATGATGATAATGGACTGAACCTCTGAACTGTAAGCACACCTGTATTTATTGGGGTTTTATTATTGTAGAAAGACACCATGACCAGGGCAACCACTAGAAAACATTTAATCGGAGCTTGCGTACAGTTTCAGGGGCAAGAGAATACTCTTCCTGGTGAGTCTCAGGTTTTTTTGTTTTGTTTTGTTTTGTTTTGTTGTTTGTTTTTTTTATAGACTGAAGTTGGGAAAAGGCTGTATGTAGAAGTGAAATCAGCTAATGAAAGAGTGAGAGGAAAAGTGAGATCATGAGTTACACATGTTTTGTGTGGACTGCAGTAGATTTCTGAACTCTGAAGGTCAGGGTGGCAATCTTAGGCAACTTTAAGGACTCTAAGGAAACACATAGATTGTGGTTTAAAAGAGAAATACCCACATGGATTCATATGTATTAACAACTAGTCCCCCAGGAAGTGGTGCTATTTGAGAACACTATGGTTTTTTCAGAGAGTAAAGCATTGTGGAGGAGGAAGAGTTTTGTGGGGTGCATTATTGGGAGCAGACTTAAGGCTGTAATAGCCTGCTCCACACCATTCTCATCCTGCCTCCTAGTTACAAACACAATATTACCAGGCTGCTCCTGCCTCCATGCTTTTCTTTCAATAATGAATGTACTTGAACTGTAAGAAGAAATAAATGTACCTTTAAGTTGTTTCCTGTCATGTCTTTCATCAAAACAGTGGGAAAAGTAAACTACCACAGTGAAGAGTTTAAGTTGGCCTGGGTATAACTCCATTTTGAAATAAAGAGCTATCTTGACTGGGAGCTGAACTCAGGTACCAGGAAATATCACAGAATGTACACTTGGCAGACAACAAAGTTAACTCTCCTAGCAACAGCCTCCAGGAAATATCACAGAATAAATACTTCACAGAAAATAGAGACAATCTCCCTGGCAATAATCAATGAGAATCAGTTGGGAATCGGCTGGGAAAATTCTCTCCAAAGTTTCAGATATAGTTTAGAAGAGCCATTGTGATCATATGCCTTAGGCAACTCTGATTATATGCCTCAGAGAAGGTCATCTCGCCCCTCTAACTTTTACCTAAAATCCTGTAATGTCAAGGCATGTGCCCCCCCCACACTTGTTGTCATGGAAACCCCCTGCTCACAGTATTTCCCTTTAAAAACGCTGCTCACTCAGGGCTTGGGGTCGCACTTCTCTACTGTGTCACTAAGACTTGGGTCCAGAGTTCAATCACTCTCGTAATAAAATTTTCTTGCTCTTTCATTGAGTCATCTCCTGGTGGTCTTTAAGGGTCTCGTAAACCTGGCATTACAACAGCATAGATTCAGAAAACTCCATAGGAATCTTCAAATTTAGAACACAAAATGATAGTGATGATGGTGATGATGATAATTTGCTTTATACAAGAAGACTTTTCTCTAATCTCCTCTATTATAAGAGCATTTTGGCTTTCTAATTCCAAGATTTTTGTGACCATGATAAAGTAAAAGAGAAAGAAATATTTTGTATTTTATATTTGAGAATACTGTTTTTAACACTGCACAGGCTGATTTCACCTATGACATCACTGAATACTTTGTAAGCATGTGCATGCATGAGCGTCTGTGTGTGTGTGTGTGTGTGTGTGTGTGTGTATACAGGAGCATAAATGTAGAAGCAAGAGGATGGTGTTCGGTATTTTTCTCACTTGCTCTCCACCATATATTTGATACAGACCTTTTATTGAACCTGTAGCTCACCAGTTCAGCTACCTTGACTAGCTAGGTCCTTGTCCGCAGAAGTCTCTGTCCCTTCTGATCTAGCACTGACATTATCAGTATGCCCTGCTGTGGCCACCTTTCTGTGTGAGTGCTGGTGATCCAAACTCTTCTTGCATGCTTGGCAAGCATTTTGCTTTTTGGTCATGTCGCCTTCCCCTACATATGTATTTTAAGACTTCAATGTCTTCAGGTAATTCTTTTTTATAACATGCCAAAGCCCCTCCCCCTTTATGTAAATATTCTACATATATATTCCTGATGGCTTTTTAAATTAATTTTTTATTTTCCTAATATTAGAGTTTATTAACTTTGTATCCCAGCTGCAGCCTGCTCCCTCATTCTCTCCCAATCCCACCCTCCCTCCCTCATCTCCTCCCTGCTCCTTGCCAAGTCCACTGATAGGGGAGGTCCTCCTCTCTTCCATCTGACCCTAGTTTATCAGGTATCTTCAGGATTAGCTGTAAATTCCTCCTCTGTGGCCTAGCAAGGCTGCTCCTCCCTCAGGTGGGGCCGGGGTAGGTCAAAGAGCCAGACATTGAGTTTGAAAAGAACAGGCTAGCTTTACAGGTTGCTTTATAAATTCGGTACCCCATGTTAAACTAAATTTTCCCAGCACTTTTACAGAAAGCAGGAGGAGGAGCAGGTGAATTGAAACAAGACCCCACCCTGTTGCAAAGGAATGGAAAGATCTCTTCTCCATTGTGGAGGAGTGTCCAGATCCACAGTAGAGATAACGTTGCTTAGCAACCGGTCCAGACATCACAGCTCCCCCACCCACATTGGGGCAGGATCAGATGGACTTGGCACATAAAATGAACCAATAATTTTAAAAGTCAACTACCCAATCCAGTGTTGCCAAGCTTTCAACCTCTGAGATTCCTGCGCTTCTTCCTTTAAAAACTTCAGCCTTCTATCTCTCCTTGCTGTTCCTCGCCGGTTTTGTGGGGGCAGCCACATCGAAATGGCTTAAATAAAATCTCCTTTTGCTATTGCATCGATGATTGGTCTCCTGAGTTCTCTTTACCCTCTCAGGAAGTTAGGATCCTCCTTGGGCCTAACAAGTTCATGTCAGAAATAGTCCCTGTTGGATACTGAGCTACCATGGGCTACATCCGAGCAGAGGTTATAGGTTATAGCCATACATGGTCCTGGTTGGAGAAACAGTCTCATAGAAGACCCCTGTGCCCTAGATATATTTGGTCCTTGGGGAGCTCCTGTCCGCTCCAGGTCATACTATCTCCCCCTTCTTAATATGATTCCCTGAACTCTGCAGAAAGTTTGGTTATGAGTTTCAGTATCTGCTTTGATACACTGCTAGGTAGAGTCTTTCAGAGGCCCTCTAGATACTGAGGTAAGATGACCAACCCAGACGGCTTTTAAATGAACTGGATGCTGTTGAAACTGCATAAAGACCTTTGAAAATGCTATCTTGATGATGTAAGGAGAAATGAACTCAAACTACTCAACAGATTTTTTTTTCTTTAAATTACCTATGATTCAAAAAAGTTAAGTGAAAATACATTTGCAAACACATTTAAAGATTGGTGATGTTGGATGTTTTGAATTTCAAGCAGAACTGATTAATGCATTGGGCTTGTCCATTTCACCCACCTAGGTATTGAAACTACAATGTCAACCAAATCTTTTATCTTCACAGTCCAAAGTAACTTTCATATGTAAATTCATTAAGCATCACTCCTGCGTCCTTCACTCTCTCATGAAATGTCAGCATGAAGGATGACTACTGTCGTGGGGCTGAGTCTAGTTCATACAGAATATCCTGAGTTAGGAACAGTAATAGCAGCAGCAGCAACAACGAAATCGCTGCTGTGTGAAATGAGCCACAGAACTTGTTTCTAAGCTTATAGTTAACCCAATTTTTAGTTAATCCTACCACAAAATATAAACTATAATCTGTAATGTGTAGATGAACAACTAAAATTCAGGCATATAATATAATCTGCTCAGTCAAAGAGATTCAAAACCAAGATGAAGTCAAGGGCACAGTTAAGAGTGGATCATTTCAAGATACAATGGCCACTGGGAGGTGAGCTGCACTACTACTGTCATGGACACAATTGCAGAGAAGTTATGAAACCTTGACTTCTATGTCTCTGTCTTCCATCTTTGAGTTACTCTTGTCTCTGTGAACTCCTTTCTATTCTTCCCTTTATGTTCCTTTTCTAAGACCAAAGGCTATGACTATTTTTTCTGTTTTTCTGTGCATGTGTGTGTGTGTATTGGATGTCCATGTTTGTGTTCAGGTACTCAATACCTGAGCGTGTTTGTGCAAAAAGCACAAACAGAATGATTATGTCTTGTTCTATCACTTGTCTTATTTTCTTGAATCAAAGTTTCTTGCTGAACATGGAGTTTAGCTGGCAGCCACTAATCCCTAGCAACTTCAAGTTTCTGCCTCTACCCATTCTGGTGTTGTAGGTGCATAGAGATTTTTGCCTAAGTGTAAGAAAATCAAACCCAGTCCTCATGCTTATACAGCAAGCATAATTGCCCGTTTAGCTGTCTCCTTAGCTTCTGTTCTCCTTCTTTGATTAAAACTGGAGCATTGGATAAAACTTTGCTTTGTGACATCTTGATGTGTATACAGTAAGAGATGAAGATATTCCTTGCTGATTATGCAATTCTCTATATTAGAATATCAATGAAAGAGAAATGTGGGAAAAAGATTTGCAAGTTTTCTTTAAGCAACTTGATTTGACTTGTGTTAAATGAAGACTTAGCATAGACTCTCATTTAAAACTGCCCTCAGAAATACCATGTTAATTTTTAATGGTTTTGCTAAATGATAACACAATGATATCAAATATTTTAGGCCTCAACTGTGTGAAATGTAGGTCACATTAAGAATTTTTAATATAATAAACTGTCCTACTCATACTATTTCAGAAATCCCTGGCCATTTATAAACTGACACTGAACCACATTATAAGTAAACAGTCATAGAATTCATAATATCATCACAAGGAAGGACAATTATTCCCCTGCCAAAGGCCTGACTTGACTAATCAAACACATATGAACACACTAAATTATGCTATTATATAGGTTTGAAATCAATATTATTTTATCTTACCTGGCTTGCATACATAACTAATATTGTGGGTATGGAAAGCACTCTAGAGAATTGTTTAGTTATTTGGCAAGGATGAATATATTCATATGGCTTAAGATCTTTGAATATCACCTTTGTGAATTTGAGGTTTTCACTGGAGAATTTAAGCTAAGTAGTTTCTTTAAACTACTTTTCTA
Organism: Pachyuromys duprasi; assembly: GCA_028658305.1. Classification (NCBI taxonomy): domain Eukaryota; kingdom Metazoa; phylum Chordata; class Mammalia; order Rodentia; family Muridae; genus Pachyuromys; species Pachyuromys duprasi. Next base: position 51,165,568 of record CM053748.1, read on the forward strand.
TTCTTAATATATTTGGGTTATTGATCTATTTTTAAATTACTTTTTACTGGAGAAATCCATTTATTTATTCAATAAGTACACCATATCTCAGCAACTGCATGACCATCTTCAAACCAAGTATCAGGAAAATAGAATAAGACAAAAGTGTAATCTTCCCAATTATCCTTTTTAGTGTTGGGAAGTTAATAAGCAGATAATCACCAGTTCAATATGTGTTCCACAGTGGAAAAAATGAAAAGAAAATATGGAGCAGCAAGGAGGAGAAAAGGACTCTCTTTGCTTTCTAGAAGAGATGATAACTCATTATGACAGCATTTGACAGTAGAAATAATAACATAATCAAAGAGGTAGAAGCCAGAGGTGCTTGGGCCACCTGAGTAGTAGAATAAAAGGTAATATCCCTGAGTCTGCCTACATGGGGAGATAAGCAAGCCATGAAGGCACAAGGCTGAAGAAATAATGCATTATATCCCAGCCTAAGTGCCCTTAGCTTTTTGTTATCATGTTGATGCTATAAAATAGAATCCACTGGTGGAGGCAAGCAATGTCCAGACCTGAAAACTGCAACTTGAAAGATGAGCTTTTCACACCTTCTCATACTGGAATCATTTACTGATGATGCCCTTGTCCCAGTATAACTAAATCTGTGGGTAGTACCATACTATACATATAAATAATATACATTTATAAACACTTAAGCATAAATAATACATACATAAATATATATAAGTATTTTATATACGTGTGTGTGTGTCTGTGTGTGTGTGTGATATAGAATATGCTGAAAGAATGACCACAGACTTGAGTAGCAAGAAACAAAGTGTGTTTATTCTGCAAAAGTCTAGCATGCTAAGGCCACCGCCTTTATAACATACCAGTGGTCCCAAGGGGAGCTCAGAGTTCCTTTTCAAAGCCAGAGAGGGAAGTTCCTACTGTTGCCTCATAACCTCAGTTGAGATTTGCTGGTGCCCAGGGAGGCTATGTGACTCTGGTCAGGACATAGTTTCTTTTCAAACCTGTAGTTAAGCAAACTAATCTTCCTCAGTCCAAATAGTTTGACTGTGTCTAACTTGTTGCCCTTTTTCTGTGGTTTTTCCTGCAACTCTTAAGCCTGTTCTGTCTGGCAAGAAAATGAATCCTGTCATGGACTTGTTCAAGCTTTACTTATCCAGGCTTTCTCAATATGTGTTTGTGTTTGTGTTTGTGTGTGTGTGTGTGTGTGTGTGTGTGTGTGTGTGTTTGTACTGGTTCAGAGCTTGCTGCCAGAGGATCTGAATTTTGTTCGTAGGCTTCTCACAACCCCTTGGAACTCCAGCTTCAGGGGATCCAATGTCTTCTTCTGGCCTCCTGAGATACCAACACGTATACATACCCAAACATACATATAATTTTTTAAATGTACGAGGTAAAATAGAATAATTAGAAAATTATACCAAAAATTAATTTGTGCATGCATCCTTTCTTCCTAAAAGTGCCAAAAGAAAAAATACAATTTTCAGGTCTTATGTGATCTTCAGTAAATGAATGTGTTAAAATAAAACCAGATCAGAGGGACTAGGCCATGGTCATTCACCATTTGTTTTTCTCTCTTTCTCTCCCTCCAACACTTCTCTCTCTTTCTCCCTCTCTCACTTTCTCTCTCTTACACACACACACTGTTATATTTATATATAATCCCATTGTGCTTATGTGTATTTGTGCATATGCTTATGTTTTAAGAGAGCTTCAAGGTCTTTGCTGCTTCATTTGGGAATAGAGTAAGGGAAGAAAATAAAAGTCAAGAATGTAAATATGGTTTTGAGTCATGAGCAAAGAGAAAAATAAATTTCCTATTTAAATAACAGATATTATTAGAAGAGGTAGGATAATAGGATGCAAAAAAAAGTTTGGTTGAAGATATATCAAATTGAAGTTTATACTCATAAATTTGTGATAACATGATAAATTACTGACATCCTAGGAAATTGTCTAGCTGGGTCTTAAAGAAAAATTATCCACATATTCAAGAATTCCACTCTGTAACATGCATAAATGTTATGTAAAATACTCACCTAAAGACATGTACAATAAACATTTAATAAATGTGATATTTATAATACTTAAAACCTGTAGTTAGACTGAATAATGACAAGAAATAAATTTATACATTCATGTGATAGAATAGTGTACAGCCATATAATACTTTAAAGATTCCTTAAGATGCTATGTCATCTTAGCATCTTAAGATGTTAAGGCAAAATACATACAAGAATGTGCTCAAAGTATATGACCAGTCATTTTTAAGTTGTAGGTTGAAAAAAAAATTTAAAAAATACTGGTATATTTGTGCTTACTGGTAAAGGAATCAAAGGGAGTGTCCTGTTGCTAACAAAGAGGGCATAACAATTTCACAAATTCATTGAACTAGGCTTATGACATGGCTCAGTTGGCAAGAGAGATTGTTGCTCAAGCATAATGATGTGAACTTGAGTCCGGCAAATTCACACAAAAGATGAGACACAAAGGTAGAACAGGACACCTTATACCATCCTCTGATCTCTATATGAGTGTGAGCAGGTACACACATGTGTGCACACACATGCTAATTCATCAGCTTTTTGTCTTATTTTTACTATACTATTTAATATTTGTTTCGAAGACCCTGTTGTTTGAAGGCATAGTTCACCATGTTCAGATAGCTCTCTAGAGTTCAGAAAAGTATATAAGACTCCCTTTCTCAGCAGGGGGCTTCTCTCTCTCTACCTGAATTCATCTGAAGTGTGTCTCTAAGCACAGCCACCACCCATGAGAAAGACGAACATGGTATATACTCACTTATGTAGACCTATAAGATAGGATAAACATACTGAAATTTATACACCTAAAGAAGATAAACAAGAAAGAGGCCCTGGGGTAAGATGATCATTCCTCATTTAGAAAGACAATTGGGATGGACATTGGAAGTAGGAGAAAATGAGAAGCAGGATAGGAGCCTACTGCAGAGGGCCTCTGAAAGACTCTACCTAGCAGTGTGTCAAAACAGATGCCGAGACTCATAACCAAACCTAAGAAGGGGTAGTTAGTATGACCTGGAGATGACAGGAGCTCCACAAGGACCAAATATATCAGGGTACAGGGGTCTTTTATGATACTATTTCTCCAACCAAGGACCATGTATGGATATAACCTAGAACCCCTGCTCGAATATGGCCCAAAGTAGCTCAGTATACAAGTGGGTACCCTAGTAAGGGGAACAGAGACTATTTCTGACATGAACTCAATGGCTGGCTCTTTGTCCTCTCCACCACCCCTCCCCGAAGGGAAGAGCAGCCTTGCTAGGCCACAGAGGAGAGCATTGCAGCCAGTCCTGAAGATACCTGATAAGCCAGGGTCAGATGGAAGGGAAGGAGGACCTCCCCTATCAGTGGATTTGGAAAGGGGCAGGAAGTAGATGAGGGACAGAGGTGGAATTGGGAGGGAATGAAGGAGGGAGCTATGGCTGGGATACAAAGTAAATAACCTGTGATTAATATAAAAAAAATAAAAATTATAAGAAAAAGAAAAAAGATAGTGTAGGTGGAAATATCTGACCAACCAAAGGTAAATAACACAATTATATAATCTAATAGTGTCTGTGTATTATTAATTGTGGAAGTGGGTTAAATAATACCGCTATAACAATTATAAGTTTAATAATATAATATAGACCAACACCAGATTTTATAACCAACAATGAGGGTGTATATAAGCATCCCAAATTGAATAACAGGAATGCTAACTGGGAAACTTGTTAAAGGAATTAATTGCATTCTTCCTCTGCCTGAATTTATGTCTCCTGATACACGTTTGCACAACATATGAATAGTCCTTATTTTTTCATATAATGTTTATTTGAACTGGAAAAAATTTGAGACACTTTCGATCATACTATCAACAAAAAACTTCAATGCAGTACATATAAACTGAAACATATCCCAAGAAACCAAGGCATATGACTCACTATTCATAAGAGAAGCTTGTATAATTTACCACTCTTCCTCCTAAGACTGTAGTCTGTTCTTAGTGTAATGAATTAAGTACAGGTGGTGCTGTGCTTAAGCCTTGGTAATGCAAAAATTAGGAACAAGCTTTGGAAATACAGAACTAATGTAAAAAAAGCCAATGTCAGATTGGACATTATGCTCATAGACACACTACCAGCATATTCACTCTTTCCTTTGAGACTGGATCATATTTGATAATTTTGTAAGTCTGAGGATGTACAGAACAAATACTTTCAATTAAAGGTCCTACAAACTACAGATATTTAATCAGAACTAATGAGAATGTAATAAAAACACACTTAAGCTTATCCTGATTACTAGGACAAATGCATCTAGAAAATAGTCAAATTACCCCATGACACACACATACACACAGTTTTTGGTGTTTAGCAGGTAGCCACTCAAGTTTCCTTGTTCTTGTATTCTGGAACAAAGGAACGGGACACACTATGAACACATAGATAGTGCAGAAATAGTTTGTTAAGAAATTGCACACTTTCAGGAGAAGGGAGCAAAGCTGGGAGGGGGATCATAAGGAATTTCAATGTTACCTGAATCAAAGTGTCATATGTCTAAGGAAACCTTTACCACATTTGCACACTGGCTACCTTTCCATATTCAGCTACTTCAAGTGGCATATGTAGGAGTTTGAGTCTGTGCAAATTTGTATATAATTGAAATACTTAAAACAACATGCCTCAAATGTGACAAATGGAAAACACAGTCCACATTTACTCAGAAAAAAGAGCAACATAGTGTCTAAATACAGATGATTTTAAAACAAAACAAAACACTATGCTTAGTTTTACAGAAGGCACAGCAAACAACAGCAATGCACAACTCCACACTACAGTTCTAAAGCAGCTTTAACCAATAATTTGCAGCAGGAGGGGTTTGTAGTGTAACCGTTATCCACAGTCATAAGAATTATGAGGAGGAAGAACAGGAGGAATAGGAGCAGAAAGAAGAAAAAGAGGAGGAAGAAGAGGAGGAGGAAGAAGAAGAAAAGGGAGGAGGGGGAGACAAAGGAGGAGGAAGAGAAGAAGAAGAAGAAGAAGAAGAAGAAGAAGAAGAAGAAGAAGAGGAAGCAGAAGAAGCAGAAGCAGAAGCAGCAGCAGCAGAAGCAGGAGAAGAAGAAGATGACCATGATCCAAAAAAAAATGGTTTTTGTTTTGTTTTGTTTTAGCAACAGCTTTAAAGAACTATAGAAAGAAACTGATTTTTAATCTGCTAAAACAAATGGGTTTTATTTATGGCTATGTAATAACCCATCCCCAGTATCTTACTTTTAAGGAAGTGATGGCAAATTTTACTCAGTCATGTTCAGCTAACTGGGCTAGACAGAGCTCATTCAATTTGTCTGGAGTCTTCTTGTATTACATTTTAATGTATCCCAGTATCCTTTATCAGATTTCCCAACACTCAAATTGTGTTTACTTGCTGTCTGGTCCCCAGAGTAATTTTGCTTGTTCTAGGCTTCCATCCTCACTATCTCTTACTTACTACTTGCATTCTTATTGTCTGTTTCAGAATACTGCTGCAAGCAAACTATCTCAAATCTCAAGGTTATAAAACTTAATTACATTTTTAGGCTATAAGTCTGTAATTTCTTTTGTTCAAATAAGTGGTGTGTGTGTGTGTGTGTTACATGTGTGTTAAGTATTCAAATACACGCACATCTAAATAAGTTCAATTTTTTAAGTTCAATTTTAAATTAAAAATAATTACTAAATGAAAATTAATGCAAGTAACATTTTTCCTACAAATATGATTACTCCCCTATAAATACATACATATTTTCCTGCAGTTGTAATTTCTAACTGTCTTAAGTTAATTAAAATCTTGGGGAAACTTGTGCGCTTTACTTTAGGACTTATTTCATCTTTATTCTTACATTATAAGGAATATTCTTTAGTTTAAGCAGGTCATGAAAAATTATTTTTTGATTGCTACTAGTGTATGCATTTGCCTATGTCACATTTGAATTGGCAAATATAACCCAGGAAATTTTACATAACTATCTTACTAACTTTTATTTTTTGCCGTAGAGTAGCACAGCACATACTGAGGAAATAAGAATGAGGAGATGAAGCAGTTACCTCATCAAGAAGTAACTCCATAAAGGGATGCCATTTATTATGGTGGGGAGGGATGGTGGCAGGACCATGAGGCAGGTGGTCTCATCGCATCTGTTGTGAGGAAGCACAGGGAGATGGATGATGGTCTTCAGCTCACTTTCCTATTCATCTTAGGATCCCAGCCCATAGAATGGTGGCACCCAAAATCTTGGTGGGTCTTCCAGCTTTAACACAATCTATAATGGAGATTTTGTGGAGACACAGAAGTTTGTTTCCATGGTGTTCTAGAACTTGGCAGGTTCACAATCAATATTAACAAGCACAGCAGATGTGTTAGCCGTAGTTCATGTGATACTTACATGTAAATACAAGATGCCACAGAGACAATGAAGAAAATAATTATAATCTTTTGGAACACAGAAGACAGAAATTACATATAATTCCTAAATACCAAACCTAGTATGAGGTTTAAACAGATTTTTTTTCCAATAAAGGCTGAAAATATTCTGGGGAACAGACCAAGTACAGACATTTCCAACAACTTCACAAAGGCAGAAATGCTTCCTAGAAGCATGGAGTGCCCTGTAAAAGACTATGGGAGTGAGAGGGCTTTTGGCTCTGTGCTGATGTTTTCACACAAACATCCTTCTTTGGATTTTATTCATCTTTCTCCAGGAAATTAGCTCCAGGAAATGTTTTGATGACATGGATATATTTTTATTATAAACTTCTTTATGGTTAGATGTTTCCAAATCACCACTACTTAAGGAGATAATTTCATCTTCCTGTATCGATTGTTGTGATAAAATACCACAAATGATATCAATGAACATGTCTTCATGCTGTACCTTAAGAATGCTTAACTTGTATTTCATAGAAACTACCAGTTCCTAGAGCAATCCTAACATGGATTCATAGAAGAGATCAGAGAGAATGATATCTGTAACTGATCCATGTCAGGAACTAAATGGTCAGGTTTTGTGGACAAAGCCGTATCAGGATAAAATTATAGTGGAGACTGGGGAGATGACAGAGTTGGTAAAGTTCTTGCTCAAAAAACATGAGGACTTGAGTTTGGACCTACAGGACCCACACAAGAAAATAAATATTTGTGTGCTGTTGTATATGTCTGTAACCCCAGAAGATGGGAAGATGAATTCTGAGTTCTTAGTGGCCAGACAGTCTGTCTGAAATGATGAGTTACTGATTCCATGAGAATCTTTGTGACATAGAGAAGTAATTGAGAAAGATATCTTTGGGGCACAACCCCTGGTTGCATGGTTCATGTGCTTCCCAGGAACAAGCCTAGAGCAAGAATGAAATCAAGACATGTCCAAACCCTGAAAATATCATCTTGATAGTGGCAGGAGTAAGGATGGCTCCTTCCTTGTTCTGGACCTGCATGTGCCAGTGTATGTAGTTTTCTGACCCCCACCTCTACCACTCTTGAGGTAGTGAGGTAGTTACGTAATCTGGTGACCAGATTTCAGGTTTCTTCATAAGGACATATACAGCTAGCACCTGGAATTCCTCTCCATGCAAATAAAACATTTCCAGCACCTCAGCTCCAGCCAATGATCCACACTCACCCAAAATCCCCCATCCAATTCCCCAAGGTTTATATAGCCCTATCCCCCCCCCCAAAAAAAAGAAGAGCTGTATCCCTGGAAGAGCTGTGTCACTGAAAGGGCTGCATAACTGAAAGAGCTCTATCATAGAAGGCTTTCTTCCCCTGCCCCCCAACTCTGGAACTTATAGCTGTAGTGATCTCTGTCTCTTCCCCCTGGATGCTGGGTTTCCACACCTACCTCGTTCCAGTGAGCAGGACTCTGGCCCATATCTCCAGTGCATATTTCTACATCAGGTAAAAAAGAAGAGATGAAGTTAAGTGTGTCTTGGAACACATTCCTCTGTAAGACATTTCTACTATCGTACAGCTTGCAGCTTCTGTTGTGTTCCATACTCTGCTATTGTGTCCTTTTCCATTTAACTTAATTGACTGTGCACCTCCAGGACATTAAGGATCAAATCTGCTCTCCATTACTCAGCTGCTTTTCTTTGACGACACCATCATACATTAGCTAAGAGTGAGAGTTTAAGGTTTACGAGAAGACAAAGTGAAGAAGAATAAAGCAACTTGTTGGGAGTCATGGTTAGGCCTTACCATTTTCATGACTTAGAAAATGGAGCTCTTGTTCTCCCCAAGTCTCACCAACCTCCCCCAGATCTATCATTACTTCTCACCCTCTGCCAAAGACTTGATCGCGAGTCTTAATATCTACTCTGATACATCGCTACATTGAACCCCCCCTCCCAGAGGTCCTCCTTGGCATGCTCCTGTCCTGTTGCTTGTTTTCTCCTCCACTCAATGTCCATCCCATTTGTTCATCCAAACAAGCATTGATCATACCAACCTGGGTCCTCCTTCCTGTATATCCTCTCTAGGTGTGTAGATTTCAGCTTGACCTTCCTATCCTATAGGTCTATATAAAGAGCTCCACAAAGACCAAACTGAGCAGCGCACAGGGGTCTTGTATGAGACGGTTTCTACAATCAAGGACCATGTGTGGTTGTGGCCTGGAACCCCCGCTCAGATGGGACCCATGAAAGCTGGATGTCGGACTGAAGACCCTAGTGAGGGAAACAGGGACTGTTTCAGTCATGATCTTGATGGCTGACTCTTTGACCCTCCCCCATACAAGCCGGGGTGTGACAGACTGCCTAGATCCCAGGGGAAGACATTGCAGCCAGCCCTGAGGAGACAGGATGAGCTGGGGTTGGATGGAAGGGAAGGAGGTCCTCCCCTGTTGGTGGACTTGGAGGGGGCGGGAGGAGGAAGATGAGGGAGGGAGTGGGAGGGTGTGAGGGAATGAGGGAGGAGGCTATGTCTGGGATGCAAATTACCTAACCTGTGATTGATATAAAAATAAATAAATTAAAACACACACACACACACAAAAAGAAAATGGCTGTGCTAGAATGTTATCTCCATCCGTTAATTCATTCCATACATGTAGTTCTTGTTTCAGTGTGAATCCTCCCCCAGTAAGTAAAGTGCAGAGCATTTGGGTCTTGCATATGCACATGTAACATGCACATCTATATACATGTGAACATACACATATACCACACACACATACACATCAAAATAAATAAATAAATAAATAAATAAATAAATAAATAAATAAATAAACAAATCACCATCTGATAAAACAACTGCAAATACACACAACATCCATGTGAGATTTTGTCAGAAAAAATTCTAAGCTTTTTAATAAAAAATGAAAATGTCTTCTTCAACTACATTTAAGTAGATTAGAATTTAAAAGTGTGTAAACTCAAATTAAAAAAAAATAGAATAAAAGCCAGATTTCTGTGCCTTGAATCAAGGTGGTTTATAGAAAGCCAAAGATAGAGCGCAACTCAATTTTTGTCTTCAGAGACTTTCAAAGTTCAAGTAAATATTTTACTGACCATTTTATGTTTTTTAGTAAATGAAGTGCACAAAGCACTAGAGAAATGAGAAAAATGTTATTCTATTTCAATTTTATAACCCTGCTCACATTAGTGGTGTAAGTTTATCTGTAATGTATAATGATACGGTACATCGATTCTAATGGGGTATATTATAATATTCAGAATTCTCAAAGAACAAAGTAATAAAACCCCTTCCAGTAACCTATAATTTGAAACTTCACAAAATATAAACAGAATTATACACATAATGGAAATGAACCTATGGAAATACTGCTATCTGCTGCTTCATCAAGCAAGAAAACTTATATTGTCAGTGGTTTAAGAATGTGTAATTAAGTTTTAATATTAAAACAAAAACACTTTGTTGATACGATATCTGAATCACCATAAAAACAAAATAATGCATGTGAAATATTGACCTAGATCCTAGTAGAATCTCTTTGCATAAAGGCAATAGGTAGTGCAGAAAGAACTCAAATGAGGCAGATGATCATTTATGGACTGATGTGAACACATCAGGTACCAACTGAATATGCCATCATCAAGGTCTATAGCAAATAATATGCTTTCTATTCATATGTTGCATTTCTGAATATCATCATGGCTTAATCAAAAGAAAAAAAGTGATGAAAATGTGGGAGTAGAACCAAGAAGGCAAACACATGTAGTAAGAAGCCAAAAATACAAATGTCATGCTCTTACACTGAGGGCCACAAAGCATAAGAAAGCTTCTCTCTTTACTGTGGTGTATAAGAATAAAATATAGGCATGGCAAAGATGACTAGTAGTGACTTTTGACATTTTATTTCAAAGTTTAATATCTATCAGATATGGTGGTATTGATGGAGGAATGTCTCCTGTAATCTCCTATGTTTCAACACATGGTCCCCAGCTGGTGATTCTGTTTAAGAAAGATGTGGGATTTCTAAAAAGTGAAGCTGCATTTTAGAAAACAGATAATGGGCTGGGCCTTGAGGTTTTCAAGGGCAGCCATACTTCTGTTTACTCTTCAATGCCTGACTTTAGATGCAGTGGTGACCAGCTGTCACCTGCTTCTGCTTCCATGCTTGTCCTACCATGGTTTATCCCAGAAACTGTGAGCTGAAATAAAATCCTCCTCCCTTAAGTTGAGTCTTTTTTATATGTATGCATACAATGTATTTTGGTAATTTTCACCATTACCCTTTCCACTAACTCCATCCAAATTTACCCTTTTCCCATACAACTTCTAAATTCATTCCCTTTTTTTTAGATTGTTTATAACCTTCTAGTTCAATCTGTGCTGACCATACATTCATGTGGGTGAGACATTCACCAGTGGATGGTTCATCTACCAGGGACTACACCCTTAAAGAAAAGTGACTTCCATACCATATCTACTCTCAATAGGTCCTCAGCTTGGAGTGGGAGCTGATAAACTCCTCACCCCTTCTTACTGGAAAATTGATTAGTTTGATATTGTACAGATCTTCTGCAGGCATCATGTGCTGTGAGTTCATGAATGGAGCAGCCATGGCATACCTAGAGGACATTCTTTGGCCCTGGCCCTCCTCAATCTTAGATGTGTATAGTTTCTCTCTCTCTCTCTCTCTCTCTCTCCTTTTCTTTCTTTCTTCCCCAGTGCTTCTTGAGACCTGTAGAGAATCAGGCTACAGAGTTATCTTATTTAAGTTGCTTCTGCTCAGGTATTCTCTCATGGAAATAAGAAAAGTAACTCACTCAGCATGTTTCTACATTGCCCTTGTTATTATCTTATCCATATATGCCTATCTTGAATTGAATCTGGAAATAGTTACTATTTAACAAAAAACTCTTCACAAGTAAGGTATATTAGTGCTAGATAACTTAGCCCCCAAATAAACACTGCATTCCAACACATATGTAACTTCTTTGGTCAATTTCTCTGGCTGCTTTCCAGTCTTGCAAGAATCACCTTGAACATTTTAGTCTTGCCTGTGTTTTATCCATTTCCTTATCTGGATATGGGTAGCAAAGTAGTTCAGTTGGAAGAGTGATTGCCTGGCATGCCTGAAACCCTGACTTCAATCCCCAGAGGTTTGAATTGAGCTTGGAAACAAACACCTATAAGCCCAGCATGCATAAGGCAGAGAAAAGGATCAGAAGTTTATTCCTGGCTACCTAGAAAAAGAACTAAAAATAAAAATAAATGATTATCAAAAGGAAACAAATCTTATGAATTCGAGATACTGGCTGGAATCTTTGTAATTATGTTTGCCTTAGGCTTCTTTATGATTTTTCAAATGATGGTAAAATGATCTCCACTGAGAGATTTTTGTGAGCTTTTGATGAAATGAAGCTAACAAAATGCATTGCCCATAATCTTTTGCATTTCAAAAAATATAGTACGAATTCCAGAATACTATGGGCATGTGTTAAATAGTCTTGACAAAAGACAGGCTTAAGCATGTGACCTTTTGAACTGTGAGTTATGGCAGCCAGTTAAAAAAGATATAAAGCTGGAGATATTTTGAATGCCCAAACAGGAGTTAGGAAAACCATGTTTTTTTAGTGTGTAATCAATTATTTATGCAATCTCTGTCATTGGTACTCAAACACAGTCTTTCAACAATTCCATGGGGATTTCTTTTTAAATAACCTTTTCACCATGGCTCAGTGTATTTCCTCAAAGCAGCCCACAATTGACTGAGAAATGCATTAAAAGTGACTGAAGCTGATTTTGAGACTGTAACTGTGTTCCAGAAATTTCCAGGACACAGGATGGGATCTAGATTTGTTTGAGCATAATGCGAAGTCTTAACTTAAAGAATCTGTATGCTGTTTTGTCTGTTAGAGTGCTACCGCAGGATCATATGCCTATGGAAAATTAAGACAGTGTCTTTGCTTGTACCTGGTCCACAGGAACCAGTAAGTGTGGTATTTATTACATAGTCACTCACAGAGAATATCATGTATTTGTTCACTGCTCAAAGAATCTTCCACGGAAAAGTGGAATCATACTTTGGTCTTCCATGTTTAATTGTAATCTTTAAGTTCATGGAAGCAATATATTCATGTATTAAGCATTGTTCAAAAGTATGAAGAAGATCTCAGCACTTCTATAATTTCAAAATATTTTAAAAATCAATTTTTGCTGCATTGTTATTTACTTCATAGGATTTTTGTCATGAACTTCATGACAAAAATAAACAAAATTTATTTCCCACTTTTAAAGTCTTTGGTTTTCCTGACACTTTGACAAAATGGTTCTGAATTTACTGGCTTATTTAATAATGTTTCACCTGTACACCATGCATACTGACTACTGTCTCCTCCATCCCTGCTCATGTTCCTTCCCACAAATGTTTGCACATATGCCTTTTGTTATATAATCCACTTAGTTTAACCAGAGCCATTTGTGTGGCCCATGGGATTAGAGTTATTCTTTAGAGCCAGGTACACTCAGTACTTGCTCACAACTACAGACAGTGATTCCTCTATCCCAGAATCTATCAGAGATTAATTGTAGGACCCTGTGAACCCTTCTTCCTTCTTTGACTGGTTGTTGGCATCCTAAGTCTTTTGTGGGCCTTGTGCAGGTTCTGGTGACCATACATTGTAGCTGTCTAGAGGGTGACATTTAGTGCTAGAGCAGACCTTTCTTATAAGTCACTGGTGAACAGGAATAAGATACACAAGAATAAGAAAAACTGCTGAAATATAAGTTGAATAAACATGTCATCTTCAAATCCTTCTTCCTCTCAAGGAACAACTAAATTCACCATCTAGGAAGCCTGTTATTTCCTATTAAATGAAACCGATATGGGCCAAGTTGACCTCAACACATTTGATTTTACTGCAACCTAACATAATAGCAAAATCTAACTTAAAAGACCATTTCTGCAAAGGATGGTTGAACTACAGCTAGCTAAACAAAAGTACTTCAATGCATTGAAGGTGAGTCTTTGCTCAAATAATGTTCAAATAAGGCAAACACTAATCATCAATCAATCAATCATCTTTAGATATCATTTCTAGTTTCTACAATAAATGCCCAATTATGTAATCTCATTTCATTTGCATTAAGAATGTAATTTGCTGCAAATGGAGAGAATTAAAAAAAGATCAAAAAAAGATCACCCTGAGTGAGGTAACCCAGCAGCAGAAAAATACACATGATATATAGCATATGGCAGATATTAACCATATAATATAGGATAAACATACTAAAATCCATAGTTCTAAAGAAGCTAAACAACAAGGAGGACCCTAGAGAAGATGCTTAATCCTCATTCAGAAGGGCAAACAGGAAAGACATCAGAAGTAGGAGAAGACAGGGAACAGGACAGGAGTCTTCCACAGGGAACTTCTGAAAGACTTTACTCTTCAGGTTACTAAAGCAGATGCAGAGACTCATATCCAAGTTTGGGCAGAGTACAGGGAATTTTATGGAAGACAGGGAGATAGAAAGTCCTGGAGCGGACAGGAGCTCCACAAGGAGACCAACAGAACAAAAAAATCTGGGCACAGGGGACCTGTGTAGACTGATGAACCAACCAAGAACCATGCATAGAGAAGACATAGAACCCCTGCTCAGATGTAGCCCATGGGCAGCTCAGTCTTCATGTGGGTATCCCAGTAAGGGGAACAGGAGAAATCACTGCATGACTCAGTTGCCTGATCTTTGATCACCTCCCCCAGACAAGGTGGCCTTACTAGGACACAGAGAAACAGGATTCAGATGAGATCTGATAGGCTAGGGTCAGATAGTAAGGGAGCAGAACCTCCACTATCAGGGGAGGGACAAAGCGGGGAAAGAAGGAGGAACCAGGAGGAGATGAGGGAGAACTTATAGAAGGATGCAAAGTGAATAAATTGTAATAAATAATAATATACTTAATTATTATTATAACAAAAAGGGCAAAATCTGAATATAGAATACTTAGAATGTATCAGTAGTTTCCTTTACTTTTTCTGTCAGCATAAAAATATTTTGAATATCTGACTGGGATAAACATGATTTGATTCTTTTATTTCCTTCCCCAACACACACACACACACACACACACACACTTAGAATCCTTTTTAACAATCATCTTCTACTTGAGTGAGTGAGGTTGTGATGTAGGTTTTGGCTTTTCAGGCATCCTTGACACAAAGAGTACAAAAATAATTCCATATTTTAATTTTTATTTCAATTCTACTTAAATATCCATTAATTTTTAACAATGCATCATTGATGTCAACCCTTATTTCCTTGTTAATCAATAAAGTTGAGTTACCCTTTCTCATACTTTTGGCAACTTGTATGTCAGAGAAATATGTTTTCTGTTTTAGGGGGGTTTGTTTGTTGTTCAGCTTTGTTTTTATCTTCTTATAAGCTATTTGTTCTGCAAGCAGTTCTCCTCATTTTGACATTTGCTTTTATATTGTTTTGCTTGCTTCCTTTACTATCCTGGAAGTTATCAGTGGGCTGGAATCCCACTTAGTTTGTTATGCTTCTGGTTAGATGCCCAAAAAATGATTGAAAACTATTCTCAATATTTTTTTGTCAGAAGTTAAGGTTTGCACTGTGGTAGTGTATAACTATAGTCTTCCAAACTCAGAACACAGGAAAATCTGAGATTTTAAACTCTTGTCCTAATCCTAGAAAGTATTTTCAAAATTATTTTTCAAATCAATTATTATTTAAAAAAATTAGTTTCCAGAGTGGTACAGAAGCATATGCATGGTACAATGGAATAGATGCTATGAAAAACATTAAACCTTACAAGTTAGCAAATCTTATAGTTGGTTTGATTACAAATATATTAATGGCTCTAATTTCTCTAGTATTTTGGTTTCTTTCTTTTGTCAGAAAGAGCTATGAAACTTAATTTTTAAATACCTTGCTTAGAATTTTTATTTTGTAAATACCTGCAATCATGTTTTTCAGTTTAAGGAAATGCATTATGTTTATTTAATGTTGAGCTATTGTCATATTGGAATTTGGTTATCACATACATGAATGACTGTTATTAATATATTAATTTGTAAATTTGTGTTAGTTGTTGAATGTGTCTCTAGAGGAATAAAGCAATTCTATGTAGGCTGATCTTTTCTATACAATAAGACTTTCAAAATTGAAGAAAAAAGTAACATTCTTGATTGTGCCAAGAGAGTCCAGAGAAACATTTTCAAGTAGAGTGAAGGTAAAGATTTGGCTAAAGACTAAACAGCCAGAGAGAAGGAAAAAAAAAGATGCTGAGCTTCTGAAATATATATGTTACATTGTCTTTTGTAGATGTTGAACTCAGAAATAAGTGGCGGACTAGAAATGCTGGTAGGGCACCCTTGAAAAACCTTTTATTTCTTATTGTTTAGAACACAGTTTTAAATTAAATACAAATTTTAATTGTATGCTAATGATGTGGAATGTACACATTTTGAAGGGCTGGGAAGGTGGCTTATTTTGTAAAGAACTAGTCATACAACCAAACGTGCTTGAATTCAGATCCACAGCCAACACTTTAAAGCAGGCATAGCCTTACATATATAAAATCCCAGCCATGGGAAGGGAAAAAGGAAGGTCTGTGGAGTCACTGGACAGCTATCCTAGCGGAAATGGCAAGCTCCAGGCTAGTGAGGGATCATATCTCAAATAATGATAACAAGAATAATAGCACGAAGAGCAATTGTGGCAAGACGTACTACATCAACATCTATCTTCTATACACACATGCACACAAGTACACAACACATGCACAAAGCTACACTTTTTGAAAGGATCATTTTTAGAAAATAGGCCAAAGTAAATTGCATTGGGAGATATCATGGAAAAGAGACCAGAGAATGGCTATCAAGCTATAATCAGTAAATGCTAGAGTGAACGCCGGATCTGTGGTGGTAAAATGGGACAGCTGAAGAAGTGACAGATGAATAGCACTACCACAGATAGCTAGACAAATTGGTATTGGCAGGGAAGGTACCCAAGACAAAAGCTCCCCTTCTCTCTGCAGCATAGGAAATAGCACAATGGAACTCATTCATTTCACAGGCAAAAAGTCTCCTATTATTCCTCAGAAAGATTTATCTTTGCAACTTGGCAGTCACAATAACGTATATTTAAAGACACAAAATTATCACTGTCACTCCCATTGTGAACCACTCTGGAAATTTCAGGTATCCCATAGTGAAATAAAGAGCCCAGTAAAATAAATGTCTCCTTTAATCTTCTATTGCCCTAGCAGATACAGATGTTTATTATGTCCGTGAGTTTTTTTGTTTGTTTGTTTGTTTGTTTGTTTTACTCTGGGCCTCTGGGCTCATTTTGTGGGCAATCTTTTCCTAGGGTGCTCCAGTGTGATGCACTATATCTTTCAAATGGTGACAGCTTAACAAGAAACAGGCAAGCAATTGTTTGCCAGAAAACAAAGTTCCTTTCTTGGGTCCTCATATACGGAGTCAATCAGAAGATAAAAATGTTGAAAGCAATAGAACTGTTCTCACCTTCCCAAACATAGACAGTTTTCTTTTCCTTAAAAATACAAACAAACAAACAAACAAAACTGTTAAATTCTAACAATTCCATTTAAAAATATACTGTGGTCATATTCACCTCTTTTATCTCATTCTCATTTCTCATTCATAACTCTTGCCTCCTTCTTCATTCTCATTGTTTTTCTCATTTTCCATCTCTGCCTCTTTCCCTGTATTCTCATAATCCTTCCTTCCTCATTCTCTTACTCTTCCCCTGATTGACTCCCCTCTTTCCTCCCCTATTTTCTTCCCTCTCTTCCTTATCTCTCCTCTATCTTTGTCCTTTCCTCCATCCCTTCTTCCTGTTTCTTGCTTTTCTTCCAAATCCTCCTCTTCCTTCTTATTTCTTCATAATTCCTGTATGGTTTTGTTCTGTTTGTTTGTTTGTTGGTTGGTTGGTTATTATTTCAGTTTTGTTGAAGAAGGCCAAAGCTGTTATGAATTCATGATCACAATAGCAATGTTCTATTCAAACACAGTCTTTAAAAACACTGTAGCATATAAACTTCAAAAATTAAACATAAACACCAGGACATCAAAAACAAAAAACAAAACAAACAAACAAGCAAAACCCACTCCTACCCATTCTGTAGCCATTTCTGTTCTGTCTTTCATGACGTTCTCTGGGCTTCAAAGGAGATAGTAATACAGAGGTCCCATTTAGAACTGAGCACTGAACTGTCAGTTATTCTCAGAACTTTCATCAGCTTTCACCCTCATGATTAAACACTCCTCAGAAAACTGAAGTTTGGTAGTGGTTCTTTATGTAGGTTTAGGCATTTGAGACTGAAATATCTGCTTTTGGATGTGCATTGATGTCCTTGTTCAGCTCATGTTTGGGGAGCCCCATTAGAAAGACTATTGGTAGAGAAGGTTCTCATCTTTTCCATTCCTTGTCGCCTGTCTACCACTCACTGATGTAGAATCTGCAAACTGTTGCACAGCAGGCTCAACTAGGATAACAAAAACATATTTGTTTTGATTTTAAAATAATGTTTTGCATATTATTAATGGGAGTGAGTAATCATTTAGAAAACATTTTTGAAAAGCATTATAGCTTCCCCTAAATAAAATAAACCTAAGACCAAATATTTGGAGTCCTTCCTCCCTACAGTTCATGAGAAGAAACAGTGACTATACCTTAGAGGGTAAGGATACTAGTTCCTGGCCACAGTCTTAAAAGTCATTTATTACACCCAACTGTTGACAATTACCAGGCTTTTTCAGCTAGTATGAGAGGGGAGCTACTCTCCCCAATCACTATGCTTAAGTGTCTGCAACAGGACATTGTGCTGCCCATGTGAGCACAGTGCAAGCACAGGCCAGAAATTGACATCAGGGTATCCTTCCTTACCATCATGATCCTCCTGCCTGTAGCCCAGTGCTATGGTTATAGGTACACATGCTTAGCTTTAATGAGGGTTCTGTGGATTCAGATATTCATAGTGTACACCAACCACTTCATCCACTAAGCCATCTTCCTAGCTAAGGCATCTCTCTGATGACCCATCTCAAGAAATATGGTGAGTTTAACTTCTACTTGGTATTTTTAAATGTTCATTATATTTTTGATTGAGTTTGTGAAATATGTGTGTTTGTGTATATGTGTTTAGTTTTGTATGTGTGCAGGTGCCCCAAGAAATCAAAGACTGTTGGGGGTTGGTCTGACACTTGCATTTTGATGCTAATTATTGGCCTTCAAGATCTGGTTACTATCTGAATAAACCTATCTTTGTTGTGTAAATCTGCCTAAGATGTTATACCTGATTGGTGATTAAAGGCTTAAAACCTAGGCTGGGCAAAATGGGGTAGGCATGGCTAAGGTTTCTAGGCGTTGGGTTCAAGAGAATTATGAGAAACAAACAAACGGGAAGAAAAGAGTCAGGAGGAGGCCACAATGGGTTAACATGGAGAATGAACCATGTGGGCAGGGATGAAGGACTCCAATTATGACAAGGAAAGTCCCAGATGAAGCATAAAAGCAACTATTTATAAGATTATAGATGGAAGGTAGCCCATATAAGAATGGTTAGGGTGGATGGCATTGAATGGGGCTGGGAAGTGGATGGTGAGGTTATTGAAACAACATAGGTAGAATATCTGCTAGATATCTATATCTTATTTGATTATGATAGTGGGTTAAATAATACTGCCATAACAATTATGGGGCAAATAATAAATACTATATAACCCAACAATATTTTTATTGCCAACAACAAATGATGTCAAGCAAAGATAGCCATAACAAATGTAAAAACCAAAGTACAAGACGCCTAGGGTATGCTTAAACTCTAAAGATAAAAGGGAGTTTATATAAAGTTTGACTTTAAAATCATAACCACCTGTTCCATATAGAAAAGGGGATATGACAAAAATAGGTGCAGCAAATATAAAAGCCCAGGCCTAAACTTCTAAACATGTACAAGGCACCAAGGGAATGCTTAAATATTAAAGGTAAAGAGTAATTTAAATAATGTTGATTTTAAGATATAATGCCTTTTTTGTTACTCAGGGCAACTGGCTTGTGTCTTTAAATGTGAGGACTTTTAACGGGAGAGAGGTAGTGGCTTGGCCTATATACAACAGGTGCCCAAGAATTCCAGAGGAGGATATTTACATCTATAGAACCTTGTTTTGATTTCAACATGATCATGATTATATGTTCAATAATAATAGTAATATATATCCTCTTTGAGGGAGGTCAAAATAAAACAAACAGGAAATTTATATTGCTACATGGAAATAGCTTTAAAACTGACTAAGACATGGATGTCTATGCAGAGCCAATAATTCCTGCTGGCTGCAAAATCCCCATGACATGTACACAACATCCTTTCATATGGCATGAATAAAGATTTACGATGTCTTTCTTCTTCTCATAAAAGAGCAGGCATCCATCCCTAATTGATCTGTGCATCCTGTGCATCGCATATATTTATAATGTTAGGACTGTATATGCTTGTGAGAAATTATATGTTTTAAGATCAAAAAAACTGGACAAGGATGATGCTGACTCAAACCTGACAGGATTCGTCCTTTCATCAAACCTGACACATCTGTTCCAGTATCCTACATGTTCCAGGATTCTGCTTGTTCCAGCCTCACCTGCTTCAGTTGCTATTCCTCATCAAAGTCTGTTCCCAGAACCAGCTTCAGAGAAAGCTACTGATCTCAACTGGTCCAGCACTTCAGACTGTTCCTAACAGGACTTCTATTAAGCCTAGAATTTCTCAAATTCAGAGACTGGACCTCACATATTATTGCTAGCGTGCTTAACCATTTTACCCAGTTTTATTTGGGCCCCCAAATAGAATTTCTTTGCCCCTAAATAGATAGAAGAAAGCCATGAGGACATTCCCATTTCCCTTAAGTGGGGTTTGGGTAGGTTTTTGGTTGTTTTCTGGAGCTAGGAATATTTACTGTCATTGGAGATTGTTATAAGTTATTAATAGTTTTACACAAAGAGTAAACAAGGCTAGACTCAGGGATTTCTTACTTTTCTTTTCCTTTCTTTATCTTTCTCAGGTAAGGAAAAATGGTTAAAAAGCAAGAAACAGGAATATAGAGATAACTTACAGGAATATAGACAAAAAGTAGATTATTGAACCTACTCTTCAACTTAAGGCTTTATTTGTTTTTCCCAAATAAGATTATTTTTAACTCATTGATGTAGGATTTTTTATATTGATACAAAAATAGTCTTTTTGATACATTGGTATAGAATTCAAATTTAAGGCTATCTTTGATGCACATATATGTGTATACAAGGTTTACTTCCAATACTTTTAAATGACTATTACAAACTGTTTAGGATATTAGTTAATACAAGTTAATTGTTAATTAATCAAATCATGACCATATCAAATACTATTCTAATTTATCACAGGAATACACATCCCAGGTTTAACAAAAAGATATGATTCTGTAGATAAATAAGTGTCTCTGTTTTATTGGGTTAAAAATATCACCAAAATAATTATAGGGCAAACATTAATAAAGAATAGTTAGCCTAACACCAGTTTAATTTACGACAACAAAAGACATTGGATCCACCTAGTGCTGGAGTAAGAAACAGGTGTGGAATGCCCGACATGTGTATTGTGAACTGAACTTAGGTCTCCAAGAGAAGTTGCATGCTTCTAAGCCTTTGGACTTTTGAAGCTCATTCCTTCCTTAGGAAAAACAACTCAATATAGTCACTTTAGGGTTTAAACTATAGCAAGGTGTCTCTTGGTATGTTATTTCATCTGGTGTAGAGATATTTCTTTTAATCTCCATTTAGACACAAAATGTGGATATTCCTTTTTACAGATAATATGATAATCTTGCCTTAAGCATAATATGGATCTGTATAATAGCAATTTAAAAATTAAGAGGTAAATGAGCTATGACACATAAAATAATTTTGTGTGGAAGATTTTATTGAAACAAGGTTATACTGACTTCTCCATTGTCTGTCTTCACAGATATCTGAGGAGCTGAACACTTGTGATAGATAGCATATGGACATCAATGCCCGCAATACTGTTGTCAGTCCCTTTAAGAAAAAGTGACAAACTTTTGGACTATCGATGTCCTGAAACAAATCAATCATCAAACAATACTTTCCACACTTGATGAAATGATTGCTGGACTTTTTTTTTTTTCTAGTTTCTACCATATGCCATGCACTTAGCATTGGTGAATGACATGAAAAACAAAAAGAAAACAAAAATCAAAACAACAACAACAAAATGAACCACAAAAGCTGTTTTCTTAAGAAAGGCAAAAGTTCATGGCGTTTTTTTCTTAACCATGACAGGCTAACAGGTGACTGTGTATGTGCTAAGCTCCAAGTTTTTAATTCTCTTTCATTGACAAACCTAAAAACACCCCCTTCTGGTAATCAGTAAATTTCTTTAGATTATGTCTTTAACAACGAAGTAAAATTATTTTACTTATTTATCCACCATTTTTCATCACTCCACATGTGCTATGATTATAACATAGTCATAAAATTAAGCCAAGTACTGTGGGGAAGTAAGGAGAAGCTAAAAGTGCCACAAACAGTGGGAAGCACATATGAGCAGAAAGACAAGATGAAGGGTTGTAAAATTCCATCCTCCAGACTCCATATAACTTTGGGAATCCTGAATTCAAAACAACTGTGTCTCAATCAAGATTGGCACAGTCAACAGTTGTCCATTAAAAGAGCTTGGGCTGAGGTGCAGCATAACTTATTGCTCAGCAGCTGGCTGTTCATAGATTCTTGGAAATTGGTTATCTTTGAACCCAGTTGTGTACCTATTGCTAAGTACACTAGACTCCAATGAATAACTCCAAATCCATAATCACATATATATTCCTGGTAAAATTCAGTGAGTCACAAAATAAAACAAAGAGGCATAAATGTGAGAGAAGAAATTGTTAGGAAGAAGGGATAAAATGGTGGAGCAGGCAGAGTGGTTCATATGTGTCATGTGAGTGCATGAAAATTTATAAGTACCAATCTAATTAAATAAAAAAATAAGATTAGTATATGTGGAAGAAGTATTTACTACTCACATAGAACACAAGTAATACATACAGTCAACCGTATCCCAAGAATAAAATTCTATCAGTAGGATTTCAACATAGTCTCAATGGAATTAAACAGAATCACCAAACATGGAGTGCAGCCAGCTGTGATAGGCTGTTGATGGACAGATGTTGATAGATGTTCCCAGAAAGAGAATAATAATTCAATATTTGCTTGAAAATGTTTTCCCCATTCTGTGAATGCAGTGTTCTCTGTAGTCTTGAGAACATGAGTGAATGACTCAGTTATTTCCCTACACCAAGGTCACTTCTGCCTTTGCTCTGTAAGATATACATGACTTGTAAGTTAGAACAAAGTTATTTTTGCTTTGCTATTGTTTTTGTTGTTGTGTTAGTTCTACCAATTCTTGAGCATGGAGGATTTTTCTATCTTCTGATAGTTTATCCTTTCTTTCTTCAAATACTTGAAATTTTTATCATACAAATCTTAAGCTTGTTTAGAGTTACCATAAGATATATTATATTATTTAATCCTATCTTAAAGGGTGTTGATTGGCTGATTTCTTTCTCTGTCCATTTATAACTTCTATATAAAGCAGCTACTGATTTTTGTGAGATAATTTTATGTCTAGTTCCACTTCTGAAAGTGTTTATCAGCTATAGGAGCTGAAATCCATGGTACATTATGTACACTATCACATCACCTGCAAATAAAAATACTATTACTTGTTCCTTTCCAAATTATATCCCCCTGATATTTTTCAGTTGTATTCTTACGCTAGTTAAGACTTCAAGTATTATGCTGAATAAATATGGAAAGAGTAGACAGCCTTGTCTTCTTCCTGATTTTAGTGGAATGTGTTTTAGTTTCTCTTTATTTAATTTGATGTCAGCTATTGGCTGACATTGCTTTAAATTGCCCTCACTCTGTTTACATGTGCCCATTGTGTCCATGTTCTTACCAGGAATTTTATCTTAAAGAAGTGTTGGATTTTGTCAAAGGCCTTCTTTTTGCATGTAGTGTGATGACTGTGTAATTTATCTTCTTTAAGTTTGCTTATATGATAAATTGCTTTATTGGTTTTTGTATATTGAAACATCCCTGCATCTCTGAGATGAAGCCTATTTGATCATAAACAATGATATTTTTATGTACTCTTAGATTTGGTTTGTAAGTATTTTATTTACTATTTGTGCATTTATATTCATAACTGGTTTGTAATTCTCTTTCTCTGTTGGGTCTTCATGTGGCTTGGGTATCAGAGTAACTGTGGCTTCATAAAGCATATTGGCCATTTTTTTTTCTGTTTCCATTTGTGGGACAATTTGAGGAGTACGTGCATTAACTCTTCTGTGAAAGTCTAGTGGAATTCTGTGCTTAAAACATCTGGTCCTAGTGGTTATATGTCTGTTTAAATTGCTTATTTGATCTTTAGTTAACATTGCTATGGTACCAATACCAAAAAAAACAAACAAACAAATAAAAAAACAAAACAAACAAACAAAAACCTTATCAACTTCTAGATTTCTGCAGTAAAGGTTTTTAAAGTATGTCTGGATTTCCTTCTCAATTTAAATATTCTCTCTGTGCCTTTTAGATAAAGTAGATAAGGGTTTGTCAATCAAATTGATTTTCTCACAGAACCAACTCTTTGATTCATTGATTCTTTGAGTTGTTTCTATTGTTTTATATTATTAACTTCATCTATGAATTTGATTATTTCTTGCTATTGATTCCTTTTGAGTGAGATTCTTTTTTTTCTACATATTTCAAGTGTGTTAAATGTGTTGTTGAGTCTATCCAGTGTTTTATATAGGCACTTACTGCTATGAACTTGCTTCTTAGAACAATTTTCATTGTGTCCCATACATTTAGATATGTTATATATTAATTTTCATTCAATTGTAGGAAGTCTTTAATTTTTTGTTGATTTCTCTCTTGACCCATTTTTCATTCAGTAGAGAATTGTTCAGTTTCCATGACTTTGTAAGCTTTTTATTGTTTCTGTTGTTGTTAATACATAGCTTTAATCTGTGGTGGTCTAATAGAAAGCAGGCTGTTACTTGAGTTTTCTTGTATTTGTCATAAGCAATCTATGGATTCAATGCAATCCCCATCAAAATTCCAACACAATTCCTCACAGATCTTGAAAGTACAATTCTTAGCTTGTATACAAACATATGCATACACACACAGAGATAACTAACCCCCCCCAAAAAAGCTGTTATATCATTGCTCCAGATTTCAAGTTGTATTATAAAGCTATAGTAATAAAAACTGCCTTCTCTTGGATCTTTGCCTTCTATTGGTTTGTCTTATCCAATGTTGATGTTATATTTTTTGTTTATCATATTTTATTTTGTTAAAATTGTACTTGTCAACTGCCCCTCCCCCCCCCCGAGGGAGGAGCAGCCTAACTAGATCCCAGAAGAGGACACTGCAGCCAGCCCAGAAGAGAAACGATAGGCTAGGGTCAGATGGAAGGGGGTGAGGTCCTCCCCTATCAGTGGACTTGGAGGGGGGCAGGGAGAAGATCAGGGAGGGATGGGGAGAGTGGGAGGGAATGAGGGAAGGGGCTATGGCTGGGATACAAAATATATAACCTGTGATTAATATAAAAATAAATGTACTTTTATTTAAGTAAATTTAATTATCATCCTAAATTTGGGGTTTCATCTTGGCACTCCAAATAGATTCCTTTTTGTTGATTCTTCTCCCACTCTTTCCAAGACCTCCACCTTCTACCTTCCATCCTCCCTAACCTCCTTTCTACACTTACATTCCTACAATATCCTCTTGCTCTCTCCTTTCCTCAGCATCACTTTTTCCTTTTTATTGCTTTTGTTTTAGTGGCAAAACATAAATTCATGCTCAATCCCACATATATAGGAACATTATTAGCAAGAATCTGCATATGAGAAAAATGCATGGTTTCTGATTCTGTTACCTTGCTGGATGCAACATTCTCCTGAACCCATTTTTTAAAAATCTTCATTACTTCAATTTTTCTTACACCTAAATAAAGTTGTAATTTTAAGGTTTATAGAAAGTTTACACAGTTAATTTTTAGTAAGAAACATTGTCATGTGGCTGGAGAAATGTTAGCTACCAGAACTGGGGATCTTGGTGAGCCACATGAGCTCCTTTGAAGTATCTTACTAAAGAAACTTCAGTCTTTTCACTAATTTGTAGATAATATGTATCTACATGAGTGCCATGTGACATTTGTATTGTCAATTACAATAGATGAAAAGTATATTTAAATATGCTAAACGGGAAAGTAATGCATATATTGCTAATTATTTTTATTGAAGTATATTATACAATTATTCTATTTTTATTGCTAATTACTGTTGCTAATACACTACCATAGCACATTTATACATTAAATGTTGCTGTGGGAGGGAATATTGGAAAAGCCAGTGAATTGGAGAAGGCTGTAGGCTGGGTTCAGACACTAAGTTGGAGGGTGTTACTTGAATCTGCTGTGGTGTGGATGGATAGTCACTCTGTTTCTCACAAAAGTAAAAGCAGAACAGTATGATATGGCTTTTTCTGAAACAGCAGCCAGAAAATCCTTTCACAGAGGTTCTATGTCTGAATAGCAATTGGGAAGATTACTTCACTCTTTCGGAAAAGGTACTTAAAGTAACTTAAGGAAAGAGAAACCAAATGTATTTTCAGAAATTGTATCTGCACAGTGACGTAAAGGAGCACACATATGTCCGTCTGTGAGACCTACAGAATTGCAATTGCAGGAGGTAGGAGGACTTTCATGAAAAGATGACCCTCTTAGCCCATGTCAACTCCATCCTGTTCTGAGTCTTCTGAACTCCATAATACAACCACAAAGCATCAACTTTTGCTTTTACCCACCCTGTGTGAGTGTGTGTATGTGTGTATGCGTGTGCTTGTGTGTGTGTGTGTGCATGCCCATATTTGTGTGAGAAAAATCACCTTAGTATGCAAGTGCATATATGTCCATATATGTGTGTGAAGTTTTCAGGTCAAACATGAGTGTCATTCCTCAGGAGATGACTACCTTGTTTTAGAGACTTTGTCTTTCAGTGAGGTTTATCAACTAAGATAGGATGACTGACTAGTTTAACCTCAGAAACCTGACTATCTCAGAATTACAAACATGGGACACCATGCCTAGTCTTTTACATGGGTTCTGGGAATTGAAACTTGGGTCCTTGGATTTATCAGCTGAACTATTTCTTTCTACCCACAAGAGATGTTTTCACATGTAAATGTTACAGAACAACTTATAAAATTTTATAAGAAATAATGGCATACACACCCTGGGTAATGTGGCTATTATCTGCTACTTATCTTCCTAAACACACAAACACACACACACACACACACACACACACACACACACACACTTCATCCTTACTGGTATCTATGAAAATTTTGTGAACTCACCCTATTTTCCTCTTACCATGGGGCACATCTGTAAGATGAATCTTTTCTCACCCCATCCAGTGAACTATTTTGAATTCTTTACTCAATCCTCATTTCCTGTATAACTTTTTCCCCCTTAGATTCAGTGTATGTGGTTTTATGTTAAGTTCTTTGATCCATTTAGAGTTAAGTTTTGTTCAGGGTGGTATGCATGGAACTCTTTGAATTCACATACACACATCCTATTTGATCAGCATAATTTGTTGAAGATGTTGTCTTGTTTCCATTGTGTATTTCTGGATAAATTTTAAAAATCACACGTCCATAAATGTGTATATTAATGTACATGTATGTGTGTGTATACACACAAACACATAAACAGACACACTCACACAAATACACACATTTGCGAGTGTCTGTATATGTACCCAACCATGCCATAATGTGCAGGTAAAGGTCAGAGAACAACTCTGTGGAATTATTTCTCTCCTTCTGCCTTAAGGTATTCATGCCTTAGGGTTAGAATTTGGGTCCTCTGGTTTAGTGGCTAGTGTCTTTGCCTGCTGACCTATCTCTTGAGCCACTATCTTTTCATATCATCTTTTTATGTAAAAAAAAAAAGAAAAGAAAACTTGTGCAAATAAACAAGTAACTTGAAGTAACCTAGAAGTACAGGACACATCATGGGGATGTGAGAAGAAAATAAGTCTCTCACCTCAGTGTCTTCCTGAAATTTCCTTTAGCAAAGAAACAGGAATCACAGTACAACCAACATTTTCTGTAAATTTTTCAGAAACAAGTATTTTATGTTAGTGTAGCAGTGATTCTGGCTTATGGCTCATGGCTTACTGCCTGAGTGTGCACAATCTTGGTTAAGGCCCATTTCTTCAAGCAGACATTTCCTATGAATCTCAAATAAGACTGTAAACTTATGTTACACTACAGATGAACTCTGTCATAAGTTCCTGTGATCCTATCAACTGCAGTTTCATCATGTGCCCCTCAGAAACCACCTGTGGCTTCACACTGGGCTCTTTGCTCACTCTTTAAGATAATCTTACATATCTCTGTTATAAAGAAAATGAAATAAGACAAAGAAGCCCACACACATGCTGTTATATGTACCTACATTCTTCATGAGTGCTTTCTTTTTTTTTAATCCTCACACTGAAAATCTATGTTAAAATATTTTTAATAAAATCTGCACTCTACTTTGTGTTAGCTTACATTAATATTCTTCTTTGTAACAAAACCAAGTTGTTGGTTTCACTGGAGTCAAGGTTTGTAAAAGATTAAAAGATCTCCTCAGGCTACCACTGGTGTCTGTATATGAAAATATTCCTGGATCCTTGTCACTACTGACATAATGATAATAAGAAAACACTATTTATACAAAATTCAGAGTGAAAGTAAAGTCAGTCTCCATCATTTGTGTTTACCCAATGATTAAAAGGCAAGTAAGGAATGAGGACACTTTATAGTAGTAAAAAAATAATTTGGGTGTGTCTGGATAAGAACCTGCCAATAAGGAAATTTCATGATGACCTTAGAAAATATAGGGCGTCTATCTGATTGGTTAGGAGTCTACATTTAGCTAATCCTCATTGTTTCTAAGTTACAACAATCTTAGATAACAAAGATAGAACCTTAGGTCAAGTAGAGCAATTTGTCATTTTTTTAGGCAAGCTGGGATCATTTTAAGCCACTAACACATGGACATTATTTAGTTTTCTAAAGAATTGTAAGTATTGTTCTTTTTTGATGGTGATTTTGTTGAGTCCATAGATTGATTTGGTAAGATGGCCATTTTTATGTTAATGCTAGTGATCCTGGGGAATGAGAGATCACTCCATATGCTCTTCTAAATGTGGTGTGAATGTGGCTGCTGGTGTGGCTGCTGGTGAGGCAGGGATATCTAAAACTGCACATAGTACCAAATACTATGTATTTTTTTTAATCCTGCATGAAATACATGTGAAAAAATTTAATCTACACATTCAATGCAGAGATTAACAATTAACAAAATTGAATAAACCCAACAATATAAAATAAAAAAGATTAAGTGTAGAGTGATGGTTAATTTTGACTGTCAACTTAATTGCATTGAGAGATACCTACAATATTGTTAAAAGCATATCTCTGTGGGGTTATGCCTAGTTAAGGTGCTGAATGAATGTGGTGCCATGCCATGGACTCATGGCCAGATAGAATAGAATAAAGGGAAATGAAGAAAGCCTGCGGTAAAAGGTATTCTCTCCGCTTTCTTGCCCACTGTGCTGTGAGTTGAACTTTCCATCAAGATGAACTGTGACCTCTGATACACAGAGCCAAAATAATTGTTTTCTCCCTTCCAATTATTATGACAGGTATTTTACCACACTGAATAGGAAAGTAAATAATGAACACAGTAGTTACTCACTTCTGGAATTTTCTAATCTTTTCAAACCATGTTGAGGATTCATAATTGAATTCACAGAAATCAAGATGGCAAATAAGGACATAAAATATTGTTACCATCTTCTCTCAATGGGAGGCTCGAACAAAGCTCACTTATACTCGACTTATTTCTTACTATCACCATTTCCCCTTTGGGATAGTTGTCTGAAATGTAGAACCACGGCTGAACAGAAAGAACAGTTATCTACAAATATTGTGGAGTAGGTCTAATGAAGCCAGGGGCCCCTATTACATGCTCCTTGGAATTTCTTTCTCCAGTATCCTTTGCCTTCCTGATTTCCAATTTCATATGAAGCCTTGTAATACAACAGAATAAAATTTACACAAAGAAAATAAGAATTAATTTATAGCGCAAGATCTATGCCTTACCAGGAATAAATAGCCCTGCCTTTTATTTGCTAAGTTCTAGCATTCCACAGCCATGTCAACCCTGCCTTCTTCCCTACTGTTTGATCTTCTTTAGCAGGCTATTCATTTCACATAGTGGTCTGAGGTCAAGGGAGAGATTTTCATTCATATTTTCTCTTCTTTTACCTTTGTCTATCACCATTTTTTCAGTTGCAAAATTAATGTATTAACAGGAATACAAACAGTGACCTTTAAGAAGAAAAACAAGTTCTTGCCCTATAAATCCTTCAAAGAACATGTGAGAGAAAAAAGATCTTCTGTAAGCATAGGAATCCATTTTCTAATCACTGGACTCTTCTGATTATTTTATAAAATCCCCCTGGACACTCTGTTACCTTCAAAAAGTTGGGAATGATTTTCTGTAGGTCTCTACCCCATTTTCCTAAATTAGAACTTAACAATTAGAATCCATACAAAATTGCTCCACAGGCTGTGATACCTCAACACTCTCTTCCTCCCTTTCTTGCTTTTGACTTGACCCCTACTGAGAGCCTGCCAGGGGCTTTGCAATTTCCTAGCAGACTGTCTGTATTGCCAGATGTCTCACTTTCCCCAAATGAGTTTGCCATCAAGGGCTACTTATTGTTGACAACATTTCTTTAGTACTTTCCCTGCTAGGGAATCATCCAGCAGTCTGATTATGTAAAGTCTCCTTGCCCCTCCCCCCACCCTCAGATCTATAAGAAGCTTCCTCTTCTAAGCTTTCTGAGCTGGAACTCTCCTCAGAGCTATGCCCATGCAGCTGTTTGTCTACCTACCTATGGTGTCAGTAAATGGTTTAATAATCTGCTCATTCAAAAAGAAAACACCCATCAGTATCCTTCTTGAATCCCTAAACCTCCTCATTAAGTAAAACTATCTCTTTTTCCAGTCTTTGTCTCTGTGGGTGGGTAGTAGGACCTCCAGGCTTCAGTTATAGCTTTGTACATAAGCTCAAGGGTCCATTAGCCTAGGATTGTCTCTCTTGACAGCATGCTTCCCCTTTTCCTAACATACTCAAAGCTTTTGCATTCTTATCATGATTCCCTCAGGCCTTAGTTAAATGTCTAGAAAATGTAAGGAGCTTTATTCATACTTAGGCAATAATGGTTGATGGTGATAAGCAATTATTTCTTTTGCTTAACATTCCAATCTTCACAATTATCTTAATGTTTAACACTCAAGAAAAAAACAGGGGTGACATCCAAACCATTAAGCAATTGGTATGGTAAAGTAATTAACACATATTACTGAGATATATTTTTAAAAATTTCCCACAATTTCCTATAGACAAATTACATACTATGAATTAAAAGCATTTATTCAGTTCTAGAAACTATAATAAGGCTACTGGTTTAATCAATCATTCCAGTACTTTATTCACTATATATTGATTTTTGTAAGGCTGTATTTAACATAATAACTAGTACAGCCTCTGTCCAACTAAGATTTGACAAACAAACAAAATTGCACAGCAAGCAATCACCGTTGGTCGACCATAAAAAGGACACATGGATCTTTCCAAGTGGGAAATACAAGTATTTGCTGCTGTCTTCTCATGTTTGGGTTTCCCACCCATCTTTCTGTAAAGCGTTGCCTACCCCATTCTCTACTATCTTTTTTTCTCTCAGTATAGTATTTTAAGGGCAGCAGAATCAGGAAAAGTGGAGAAAAACAGTAAGGAAGTTGAAAATAAAGTGGAGGTATTCGAACCACTGTGGTCCAGTTAGGTTTTTCATTACAGCGGGAGAAGTCGCAACTGAGCAATTCAAGAGGCTTATAATTATAGGAGCTTATAATTATGATTTCAAGGTCTCCAGCCTTTTAAATAATGATGACAAAATAAAACATTTGTCAAAGGGGTTGGGAACATTAATACCAAAGTGTCATAGCATTTGTTCAGGATACTTAAAG
Organism: Pachyuromys duprasi; assembly: GCA_028658305.1. NCBI lineage: Eukaryota > Metazoa > Chordata > Mammalia > Rodentia > Muridae > Pachyuromys > Pachyuromys duprasi. Next base: position 51,197,307 of record CM053748.1, read on the forward strand.
TTGAATGAGGTCATGCTTACCTAGAGATGAGATTTTTTTAAAAATATCTGACAGTTGTGTTTTATTCTCTTTTTTAATTATTTTTTTATTTTTATATTAATCACAGGTTAGGTACTTTGTATCCCAGGCATAGCCCCCTCCTTCATTCCCTCCCACTCTCCCCATCCCTCCCTCATCTCCTCCCCGCACCCTCTCCAAGTCCACTGACTGGGGAAGACCTCCTCCCCTTCCATCTGACCCCAGTTCATCTTGTCTCCTCAGGGCTGGCTGCAATGTCCTCCCCTGGGATCTAGCCAGGCCATTACTCCCAGACGTGTATGGGGGAGGGTCAAAGAGCCAGCCATCAAGTTCATGTCAGAAAGTCTCTGTTCCCCTTACTAGGGTCTTCAGTTGGACACCGAGCTACCATGGGCCACATCTGAGTCGGTTTCTAGGCCATATCCATACATAATCCTTGGTTGGAGAAACTGTCTCGTAAAAGACCCCTGTGCCCTGATCAATTTGGTCTTTGTGGAGCTCTTGTTCTCCCTTCTGCATATGAATCTTTGAGCCTTTCCTGGTTTATGCAAGCTAACCTTTTGGGATCAAGCTATCTTAATTAGAGTTTCTATTGCTGTTAAGAAACACCATGGCTGTGGCTGCTCTTCTAAAGGAAAACATTTAATTGGGCCTAGATTATCATTCAGAGTTTTAAAAAGGAAACTGGTCTTTCTACATCTTGATTCACAGGCAGCAGGAAGAGACAGGAAGACAAGCGGACAAGGTATTAAAAGGGAAACTGGTCTTTCTACATCTTGATTCACAGGCAGCAGGAAGAGACAGTAAAACACTGAGCCTGTCCTTGAACTTCTGAGACCTTAAAGCTCACCTTGTAGGAACACACTTCCCCCAATAAATCCATACCTATTGGTAATTCCACTCCCTATGAACCAAGCATTCAAACACAGGTCTATGGGAGACATTCCTATTCAAAACACCACACGAGCCAAATCGGGCTTTCTTGAAACATTTTATTTTTGTTAATTGTCTACTTGTTTTCAATATAATAGTTTCCCAGAAATTAAGAAAGCACCTAATCCCTTACTGGCAAAGTTTGACATTTGCCAATACCAATCATTTGTCTTAACAAATGATGACACTTTAACCGTCTCTTTATTTGAAATAAAAAAGAACCACATAAGCCATCATATTGTAATACCACGGAGCCCCCCTGAAAAACTGATTAATATGAAGTACTTGTTTCCAATGAAGAGATTTTAGACAATTCTGAAAACTTTTTCAGGCCAACCTGTAGAAGAGACTGGAGTCCAAACAATGACATGGCAGTCGTGGCTTAGGACCGCATTTTGACCAGGAGAGCTATTTCTTGTTCTGTTTTTCTATTTAATTCCAAACCACTTGTTGAGATTTTAAATAAGGACTTAGAGGATAGGAAAGGTCAGTGGGACACTTTCTTTTTCTTCCTTAGTGTGGTAATTGTTAGTTTAGTAAATCTCTCTTTTCTGCTTCTCACTATCTCGTATCTCTGTAACTGGCATATTACAATGGGTGGCTGAGCCTGGCTTTGTAGAATCAGCTGGAACCATGGACTCATGTCCCAAATGAGAAATAGAAATTTCTAGTTTCTACTTTTTCCTTTCTCTCCTCTACTCCTCTTCTTCCTTGTCCTCTTCTTCCCCTTTCCCTCTCTCATTTTGGGGAAGTTTCTGATTGAATCTCTTACTATCTTATTTTTTTACTTATAAACTGGAGATGATATTAGTCCCTATTCTATTGTGATAAAGACAATATCTAACATAGTGTAAATAATTGTTATAATTATTCAAATGGGAAATACGGTAGGAAGTTTTATCTCATTTTCAAAAGCAAGCACACATTTTTTTTCCCAGTCTTGATCCTTTATTTCTTAGCATAAGTCTTACACATTAAGGTGTAGGTAGTAGTTCTAAATCTAAATATAACTAACTTATTCCTTCTTGAAAATTTGGCTTTAGACAGAAAATTTAAAAGTTCAGCACATTATTCAGAGATTCAACTATGCTTACCATGTGTATTTCAATACTTAATGATTTGTTATTGCTGATTAATATCAAACTGTATAGATGCATAATTATTTATATTTTGAATATATCTGGATTTTTCTGAACTATTTGCTGTTATGTATAAAGCAACTAGTAACTTCCAAATACAGTCTCTTCCTTTAACACAGAAGTTAGGCATAGGTTCCCTATAGTAGGATCAAGACAACCTTGAATTATAACTTTAGTCTTAATTTTAATTCTGCCATGTTGACTACCTCAGAGCACGTCATGTGATATGAAACTTGTCTATCCACTCAAAGGTGTTTAAGAATCACAAGCCTTCAAAGATCCCTATCTTTTCTTCTTCTTTTCTTTTCTTTCAAAAACCTCTATTGCATTATGAATGGCAACTGTCCATGCAAATGAAGCTAATTCGGGGTAATAGAGGACTCTTTCTCAGTCCCATCATGATGCCCCAACTCTCCTACTGTTCTCCCAGTTAGTTAAAAGTCCAATTATTGCTGCCCACATTCATGTTACTTTCTCTTAATAGAGCTCATCAGAACATAATTTCCTGTTTATATGCTTATTCTTTGTGGTACTAATGAAGAGACCCAAAGACATGGTGACCACTGACCAATTGTGATGTAGCCCCAAATCTGAATTCATATCTTTTGAAATTGTCAAAGGATAATTCTTGCTGTTTAATCGTATTTAAGCTTATTTTTTTCTATTATGCCAATTGGTCTGTATTCTAAAGCACTATATTTATGAGCATCAGTTTACACAGAATGCATATGAATCTTTACAAAGATGCTAGACTTCTTATATTTTTTGGATGATTTTTGAAGCTAATGATTTATGTATTATCTAGTTTAGATTTTATTTTTTCCAATATTGCTAGAACTTCATCAATTTTATTGATATTTGCCAAAGCTAGCTTTTACTATTTTATTGACTTCTGCATTTTTCAAGTGTTAAACTTTGTTGTTTTATATGCTTATTAGTATTATTTGCCTTCTTTAATTTGCATCATTTTCAGTTTGTCTGTTTTAGCTTCCTGCTGTAGAATATCTGATTATTGATTTGAAATTATTCTTCTCATGTAATAAAAGCATTTTCACTACAAAGTTTCTTTTCAACATTCATTCAACTTCATAACTTATTCAGGTTGTTGTACTTCTGTTTTCATTTAGTTCTAAGTATTTGTCTAACTAGTATTTTATGCTTCTCTTTGATACATGAATTATTTGAAGTAAATTATTTAACTTATAGATGTTTAACAGTTTTCTTTTGTCTTAACACAAAACACATTTGGAATGATAACAACTTTTGAAAATATGTTCGAGGTCATGAAAAATGGTTTAATGGGTAAAGGTGCCTGCTATGACTGTCAGTCTGAGTTTGACTACAAAGAACTACCTCCATGGATGGAAGAAGAGAAGTAATGCTCTCAGGGTTGACTTTCACATCCACACACATGCTGTGGTGTATGTGAATGTTCATAAATACACAGTTTAAAAATACATTATTTTATTTACATATAAGGGTGTTTTGTCTACATATATGTTCATGCACCACATATACTCTTGCTGCTCACAGAAGCCAGAATAAGTCATGGGATTCCCTGGACTGGGATTACAGGTTTTTGGAGGCATTGTGTGGGTGTGGCTCACAGTAACTTTTGGAGTACTTATAAAGTATGCACAATGTTCTAAGTTTCATCCTCAGTAATGTTAAGTAAAGCAGAAAGGAAATGGAAACACCAATGAAGATAGTGACATCCAAATTCTTTGTATTGTTTAAAGCGTGTGTTGTAAATTGCTGTATTGCTGGAAACATATATACCACTTGCTACTATGGTCGAAGCATTCCTTCCCTATTCTGAATTTTTGTAAGAATTCTCTTTAAACAATAAAGAAGGCCTGAGTGACTTTTTGTGGTCATTTTCATATTCTGTACTTTACACAATCTTATCATTGTTACCATTGCAGTTACCATCATTAAATCTACCATACTTCTGATCAAAGCAGATTTAATCTAATATTTGAAGTATAGTAAAAGTACAATGACATTTTACATGGTACTTGAAGATTATATTAAACATGAAGTTCATATTTCTTCTTACAGAGAAGAAATCTTTCCCTGGAGTTCAGCCACATCATCAAATTCTGTGTTGTTCTTGGATGCTTCAAAGCACAACAGAAGCATTTAGAAGTTATCATCAGGAGGATTTGGTCAACAGAATCAAAATTATTATCAGTCCTTCACAAAAGTCAATTGACCATCCCTGACAATTGACCACCTCTTAAATTATTTTCAGGACCACAGAGAACTGAACGGGGGTTGTTACTCTGAAACTGGGTCACATTTGTGTTAGTAAGGTAACACAGAACCAGAAAGACACACATGGTATATATATATATATATATATATATATATATATATATATATATATATATATACCCACTTATAAGGAGATTTTGTCACATAGTACAAGATAGACATCCTACAATATAGAGACCCCAAGAACATAAGCCTGATGGGCATCTTATGTTTCATGTGGGCCCACTAGTTGGTGAGTGAGGGAATATCTCTGACATGGACTATGTTGCCTTTTTGTTTTGTTTTGTTTCACTTCCCCCTGATGGGACTTCCCTAAGAGGCCACAGGGGAGGAAGATGAATTCAGTCTTCATGTGATTAGATGAACTGGGGTGTCTGGGTAGGGGCCTTTCCAATTCTGAGGAAAATTATAGAGGGGATGCAGGAGGGAGGGTGGGACTGGAAGGATAGGAAGGAGGGGCCTATGATTGAAATGTAAATCAAATTAATTAATAAAAAAGGAAAAAGCTCACTTTTTTGTACTGTTTTTTTTTTTATTTAGTGTAGCCACCACCATATGGTAGAAAATGCCTCAGCAATCTTTAATAATAGGAACAATGTTTTTGCTCATAGAGAATTAATTAATGTGTGTGCTTAGAAATCACTAAGCAAGCAATTAACCAACAACCTGATGCAATATTTATAAGAAACAGAAAACAATAAACAATGTAAATACATTACAGACTGATTACATTGCTCTAAGAAATCTTATCAAGATGCATATTGAATTTTACATGATGGTCTGTTAATTTTATTTAATTGCCTCATTTGCTATTTAGAGAGGAAAGAATTGTTTTCATTTACTGAATTCAACCTTTATGTAGCATTAGTAAACTGAGAAGAAACTTTCTTTTAGTATTTCCTTGGGGTGCCATGGAATTAATATACTTTACCAATAAAAACAAGTTAGAAGTTTAAATCTGAGGTAGATATAAAATTTGTTTCATGTTTTTTATTCTTTTACAACATTTTACAACATTTTTCTCTCTGATAAAGAAAAAATATTTAGATACATGGACATGTACAAAATGCAAATTAACAATACTTTTAAACATAAAAACACAAGGATATAAATAATTAATATTTCCTTTACAAATTATAACACTTTATTTGCTCACAGTTTTAATTATGAAGACTCTTTTGCTTTGTTTTGGTTTTCAAACATGAATTGTGTATGTGCATGTGTGGTTGCATTTATGTAGTTGTTTTTGCGGGAGGAAGATAGAGGTATCTAGTTTACTTCTCCGTCTCTTGGCGTCATATTTGCTAATACAGAATATCTCACTTAGCAGTGTTCACTGCTAATGAATAGACAGATTAAGTATTCAGTTATAGGATACCTCCTGTCTCCACTTTCCGAGAAATGCATGCTGCTGTGCTCAGCTTTTGTGTACATGCTGGGGTCTGGATTTAGGTCCTTATGTTTGCATGACAAACATTTTTAACCAAATAAGCTATCTTCCAGCCTTTTGATTAGATTCTATAAATAAATTCCTAATTGAATTTGTATAGAAAAATAGACAGAAACAAAATAAGTCCCAATGCAAATAAAGGAATTCGTTAAATGAATATGCACTATGTTAATTTTACATTGTCTCTAAAATTAGCATGTGGCTACATGGTAAGGAGGTAGCATTCTTTGCTTTGATTTTTAAATCTGGCCTGTCAGCATTTAACCACTTTCTCAGCAGAGATAAAAACTCCCATAAAACATATCACAAGATTCACTAGCATGGAGGGACACATAAAGAAAAAAAATACAATTAGGATACCAGATGTTACTGGTTACTTTACTAATGCTGGGACACAAGGACCAAGTCAGAGTAGCATTGAACCAGGCAATTACGATGTGCTAATAACCTGCAAGAAATATGACCCATATTTATAACTCTCAGATATTTAGCCAAAGGACTCCAAGTGAACGGTTCAGAGATGTTTGTCTGTCAGCATTTATTATAGCACTAGTCACAATAGGTGAATTACAGGACCAACCTAAGTCTTCGACAACAGGGATGGGTCAAGAAAATATCTTTTATATACAATAAAAATGTAGTTACGTTGTTCACAAGAAAATGGAGACAACTGTAGAAAATCCCATTAAATAAATTTAGACTGCCTCAGAAGGACAGATTTTCTATATATTTGCTCAATTGTGGTCGATATAGCTAGCTACCTAGCTAGCTAGATATGTGTGTATGCGTGGTCATATATGGATGCATATATAAACACACACACACACACACACACACATATATATATATATATATATATATATATATATATATATATATATATAATCATGTATATATGTATATAGCCACCATCAAAAAGAATGCAGGGAGGGACCAAACTATGACAAATAGGTGAAGAAAAGAAAACACATATATTGGTGAAAAGTTATCATAAAAATTATGAAGAATTTCTTAGAGACAGAGGCAGGTGGATCTCTGTGAGTTTAAGGCCATCCAGATCTACAAAGTGAATCTAGGACAACCAAGGCTACCCAGAGAAACCCTTCTTGAACCCACCCTCCAAAAAAATTATGAAAAATGGTAAGGAGGTTCAAAAATTTCGAAGACTATTATTGTGAGTTACCATAAACTTACTAGCTGTATTGCATTTAATAATATGAATTAACAGTTTGAAAGAACACCTGTACTTCCAGAATGACTGTGACAAATAAATAAATAAATAAATAAATAGATAGATAAATAAATGTGTGTGTATATACACACATACACACACACATATATGTAACATATAATATATATATATATATTTTTTTTTCACTAGAGGGATAGAGACCACCAAGGCCAGAGAGATGTGACAAGAGGCAGGGAAGGCATCCTGGTGATGGGACAAGGCTAGCTAAACACACTGCATTTGCCATCAGGAGGCAAACAACAGGAACATCAAGAGTGGTCCAGATGTGAACTGTCAAAGCTGCCTTCTTCTATCCCACTCTCTCCAGCAAGTCTCTACCCTCTGAATATTATGGGGTCCAAAGGGTATACAAAATTTTCAGACAGTACCTTCATCTGGGACCAAGGGTTCAAATACTCAAGACTACAGGGAACTTTTCATATGATTATCAAAAAAGAAGGAAGAAAGGAAGGAAAGAAGGAAGGAAGGAAAGAAGGAAGGAAGGAAGGAAGGAAGGAAGGAAGGAAGGAAGGAAGGAAAGAGAGAAAGAAAAGAAAGACTTTATCTTGAAAGACTCAAAACTCAAAAAGCCTATACCACTGACCCTTATGCACATATGGTTTTCTGTTGCTACAGCAGAATGTCCAAATCATGTAATTTATATGGCAAATCACTTTATTTTGGCTTATGATTCTGAAGGCTTGTGAGAGACCAATGATTCCAAATTAGGAGGCTTGAATAGTTTAGTGGATAAATCACTGCTGTGTAAAGTGTGAGGAACTGAGTTTAGGTCCCTAGAACTCATAAAATTGGGCATGGGTTACATATCTCTAATCGCAGAGATCTTTAAGACAGTCTGGAAGGCAGAGAGATGAGAATTTCTGTTACTGTTTTTTTTTTTTTCACTAATGTAATCATCTCTAATTCTGTCTGTGCTGTAACAATTGACAGAGGTAATTTTGTAGCTAGATCGTATTTCATTGTGTCTATGTAACACATTTCTCCATCCATCAGTGAATGAACACTTACACTTAAGTTTTTTTTTTTTATCTTTATTATTGTAGCAGTCATTTTGGAAGTACAGGTGTCCTTTCAACATGCTAATTCACACTTTTAAATGTAACACTGACTGTAGGTTTATAGATTCACATATTTTAAAATAATTTTCCATAATTTTTATCCTAACTTCTTACCAATATAAAAGGATCCTATTTTCTTTACATTTCATCATAGTTCATTTTCTACTGTCTTTTGGGTGGTGACTATTCTTCCTGGGGTAACTCACAGTTAGATTCACATTCCCTTACTGAATATTTTACCATCTCATGAGTTTCCACCGTGTACTGCATGCCTAACTGATGTAATGAATGGATTTTTTTTTTTGTTAGACATCATAGTGTCTACAAAATTCAGTGTTGAAAATGAAATATTAGCTTAATGAGTTAGATGTTTCATAATAAAGAAGACAGAAATATCTCAATTGCCAGAGGTTCTAAGACACATTGTGGTTATATAATTTTAATGCAATCACTTAGAATAAAGAGAAAATAAATGTACTTATGCTAGACAAAGCTATATGACCTTAACATACATGGTTGCATCGATGGTCAGTTTTAATTGTCAACTTTGCACAATACAGAATCACCTGGGAAGAAAGTCTCAATGAGGGACTGTCAAGATCAGGTAGACCTGTGGACATGTCAGTGAAGGATTATCTCAATGATATTGATTGATGTAGGAAGACTCAGCCATTGTGGGCAGAACTATTCCTGAATTTGGGTGTTGTACTACAGAACAGAGGAAGAAACAGAACTGAATAGTAAGCATGTATGCATTCATTTCTCTTCTGCTGACTATGGATATAATATAACTAGATGCTTCAAGACTCTGTCACCTTGGCTTTTCTGCAGTCGTGAACTATAACCTGGAATTGTTGCATAAAATAAAACATTTTTACCCTAAGTTGCTATATTCAGAGCATTTTATCACAGCAACAGAAATGCAAATGAGAAAGATACCTTCCAGGAAGTATGAGTTTCCTCCATTTTGATAGTTACTTTTAACAATTTTAGGTAATCATGCAGTGTTGTTTTCTTAGTTATACCAGTTAGCTATATACATTATGTAATGTACATCCTGTTACTTCACAAAAATGTCAACTTGCTCTTGTTGTGTCAGAGCCTATGATTGATTCTAAGAACTGAGAGAACAGGGGAGTCTGACCACAATGTGTAGCTTCCTAGTATGTATAGACAGTGATACAGAGGTAACGTTGTAGTATGGTGGGTAGATTTAACAGTCAACACAACTGACAACCACCTGGAAGAAGAGTCTTAGTTAGAAATGAAAAAGATTAAATTGGCCAGAAAATGTGTCTGTAGGGAATTTACTTGATTTTTAATTGATAAAGAAAGACCTACCCTCAGCATAAACAACACCTTTTTAGAGGTTAGACAGACTATATAAAAGTAAAGAAAACTAGCTTTGTTGAAGTAAGCGAGAGGTCCATGATGGACCATAATCTGGAATCTCTTTTTTTTTAATTAATTCATTCATTTTACATCCTGATCATAGCCCCTCCCCCTTATCTAAGCCAGATACAACCCTTTTATCCCTAAGTCTCTTGTGGTCAGGCTATTTCATCACAGTAGCAGAACTGGAAGACAATCATTGCTCAAAGGGTGGGCAATAGCTTGAAACAATTCAGAAGCTCAGCTCAGCATAAGGATTCACTGTATCCGTTTGTAAATAGGAAAGCAGTTGCCAGCTGTTGGGTTATGTGAGAAATAGGATGCTGGTCAAAGACAAAGCTTTACATTACAAGATAATAAGATAACAAATGCTAAGCCTGGTTGCTGAGGACAATAATGGAACAGCTGTCCTTGAGCATTTCAGGTACTGGATCCCAGAACCCTTCAGAGGCCACAGTCTGCAGCACTCAAATTCCCTAAGAAAAGTGGCATAATACTTACATACAACCATTTTATATCTATCCATATGTTATGCTTAAAATCATCTCTAGATTTATGTATAATACTGTGCTCTACACAGTATAAATGCTGTGTACATACTTGATAGACAATACTGTTTAATTTATCATAAGACAGACTATGCAAACAATAGACACCTAACTACATAGTGATCATAGAAAGAAAGTAGGTGATCATTTCAAATACTTTCCATCTGTAGCTAGTCAGGCTTAGATGAGAAATTTTCAAACAGTGAGGGATGGACAAGTGCTATTTACTTTACAGTTTTAAAAGATTGCATGATATGTACCTTCCTTCATAACTACCCAGCACTCACCCAAAATGGTGATAGTCTGTGGCAATGAGTGTTCGTTGACATGATGGAATGATGAGTACACAGTTGTATATATATCAGACATCATTTTATATTTTTCATATATGTAAATTTATGAATCTTATTTCATGGGTGCTGAAATAACAGCAAACACATATTCCACATATGGAAGTAACAATCTTCCCATCCTTGGAAGTATTCAAGCAGACCACATAATCACTTTTTAAGGAAAGCTGTTCTAATATTTTTTATTATTTTTTAACTATAAGGTGTTATCAAATGAATGTGTATGCATTGAAAATGTGTTTGTCAAATGGTAACTTATGCCTGGTTTTCTACAAAAGTTTAATTAGAATTCTAAAATTATTAAATGTGTTTAATATATTAGCATTTGATTCTAACCATAAGATCAATTTTTCATAATTCTAACATTTTTCATTAATAAGTGATATTGTCCCAACTAATAACCTTCAGCTTACAAGATTTGGTTAATATTATGTCACCTACTTTTGCCCAAGTATGCAGTGCTTCAGATTTAAGGTATTCTTACATATATTATAAAATTATATTTGTCAGAAAAATGCCAATAGCAATGTTTGTAAGAGACTGACTAGATCAAGTCTCCTGCTAACCAGCCCTGGAGATCCACTTCCCTATCTTGTATGATACTGTGTTAATTTTTAAGAAAGCAACTAATGGCAACTGCTATCCTGTGCAAACAGCCAAGGTCAGGACATTCCCGGATCCAGCTTCCTTAGATAACAAAGTTCTTGTTTCTCAATAACAGTCCCAAGAGTCCACTCAAGAGTAGATGTCCATCCACTCTAAAGAAAGGACACTTGTGAGTGATTTTGATGTCACAAGCTCAAAAACCCTCCATGTGACATATAACTGTCCCAAGAAGAACCATTCAACCTTGGAAAGTTATCATAGCAATCGGCACCTGAACTAAAGAACCGCAAATGCTCCCCTCTCTCCATCCAGTCAACAAGCAGCTGCTTTCTTCTTCTTTCTTGTGGATTCTCAGAGGACACTGCTAACCTGGAAGACTCTCTGGGAGTCATTAAATCTACAAAGATTTTTGTATTCACAGTGAACCTGCGAATCATGTCGTCACTCACACGCATAACCAAGGAGTTGTCCACTTTCAGACAGTGTCACTGACAACGCTAGCCAATAAAGGTAAGTGCCAGATGATTAGTGAGTTTGCTGTGAAACTGTGTCCCTGAGTAATGTTAGAAGCTACAATTACAAAGTTATGCCAACAGGACTACCTAAGCATGAGATGAACAAAGACATCAATAGAAATGCCCTACACAAAGAACTTCAGGCAACTAAGGAATGCTTGGAATGGGAGGAATAGTCTTTCCCAGAGATTTAGTTATCCAATATTAAATGCTAGTCTCTGAAAATATACATTTAAGTGACATTATACAGACTCAACAACTTATATTTAGGAAACATATGTGTATTTTTTATATATACGTGCATACATATGTGCATACATATAGAGTGTAACAACAATTCATGAATAAAGAGCATATGAATTTGAAAACATATACAAGTATACAGGTACATGTATACATATGTATACATACTCTCACACACAGATATGAATATAGATAAAGAAGTAGAAACTTTTAAAAGTAGTTGTTCCTGTTACTAGAAAGATTAAGCAACAACAATGCCACATCATTTGTTGTACCTGAGACCTAGGTCTTGTGGGGTTGTATAAATGGAGGCAAATCACTGTGATAGGTAAGTGATCCTACCTAGAAATTCATTGTTTAGGCTTTGATAGAAATCTGCCATTCAGATTATCAGCTTAAACAGGTCTCAAAAAGGGGCAGTACTAATATACAGGGAAGATACCAGGGGAGAAATTGGACCACTTGTTTCTGTGTGCTTCAGTGATCTGAGTAGCAGGGAAACTGCACTTGCTTTAGAAGATAACAATGTACAGCCCATACAGCTAATGTTACACAGTTGTCTGGAGAGGTACAATAGGGCTGCAGACAGAGACTTTATTTCTGCTTTTGATTCAGTGTATATAGTTCATCACGACAGTAAGGCATAGTGGTTGGACCAGTTTGTATTTGTAGCAGGGAAGGCTACTCTCTCACAATGGATCAGGAAAAACTGGTTTTATTATTATTATTATTATTATTATTATTATTATTATTATTATTATACTTTCAGTTCTGCAATTTTATTTGACATTCAGTAGGTTAGTTCGCATCCATACTGACAGATCTGTAGGTTTTTGAATGTGGTAACCGGCATAAAAGTTGCCAGCATGTAAAGCTTGTTTGGTGAATCCTCATCTTCATTATGTTTTCTAGGCACAAAGATTTTAATTCAGTCTGAGAAGCCATCATGGAATGAGAAGAGCCACATTCAGCTCCCTCTCTGTTAGTGCTCTCTGTAGTCACCTTCATATTCCTCCTCAAAAGTGTACATCACATCTCCCAATCCAACCACAATGGAAACAAAAATTAACCCTCATGTCTAGACTTTAAACCTCTGTTTCTTGAGCAACTTGGTAGTTTCTTGAATTACACAAAAGTAGACATTCTTTATTTGTCTAAATATTGATCATCAGTTTTTGTGTTCATCATACTACTGTACGGCAGTACAATAAATCTGCAGTTAATATTTAGTTCCATGATGATCAATAAAGTTACAAGTTTGCTTATTGTTAGTTGACAGTTAACATTTCCATCTACCTGGCCTCCAGGATGCTATCCTATTTAACAACCGCAATCCTTTGACAGGTAATGACTGCTTTCCCATTTGAATTGAGAAGTGAGATCTGTATGTTTTTATGGTAAGTAATCTTGGGCATGTTGTACAAAATGATGATTTACCCATTTTACATTCCCCAGTCCACTGCCCCGTTTCTTGAATGGGGCAAGGAAAACAACCAAGGAAACCTGATCTCTTCAAGAAATTCTACAAAGGTAATAAATAGAAACATAGATTTTAGAAAGGTAGATGATAGATTATAGATAGTTGACAAATGACTGATGGATCTATAGATAATATACAGAGAAATAACTTTAAATTTGCTTTCCTATGATAATTTATAAATTCTAATATATAGAAATCATTTTTAAAATGGGTTTTTCTATGAGTTCCTGAAGTTAGGAATATTAAAGAGGATTCACATCCACTACACTCTAAAAACAATGGTTTTGCATAAATTTGAGTCATAATATTTTTAGTCACCATTACAGAGACTGAAAATCTGTCTGACCCTGTAAGAAATTATTTAAAATTTCAAATTCAAATATAGTTTCTTTCAAAATCAAGGAAGTCCCAAAGGTGTTCAATCATTCTCTTCCAGGTGAACAGTTGCAAAACAAAAGCCCATAATAAAACCAGAAAAAATAATATGGCAAAATGATCAATATAAAAAGATAATTTATAGTCAGTATCTCAAATGAGTCAAATATAGGATGTCAAGCCCCAGGAGCCAGGTGCTCAGCACTCAACTTGCAAGAAGCTTGGAGTTGGGATTTTAGCACCTAGGTAAAGTGGGGTATGATAGTGTGGGTTTGTAATCTTGTTCCCCTATGGAGAAAAGGAGGCAGAGACAAAAGAATCCCCAGAAGCTCTCTAACCTGCCAGCCTGGTTTAGCATAACACACAAGAGACCCTGTGTTAAAGGAGGTGGAAATCTCCAACCACCAGGTGATATTGTCCTACAACCTCTAGGTTTCTACCTTCTTATAAACACATGTGCACATCCTTCACTATTCCATATTATACCATTTTGCTTTGATTGTGCTTTGCATCCAGCCAACTCTGGTTAAAAGTTAGTCCCTGTTGTATACTTGAGCATCTTTTGGACATATGCCTAGGAGTGGTATAGCTGGCTCTTGAGGAAACACTGATCTTAATTGTCTTGAGAAAGCACCAGATTGATTTCCAGAGTGGTTGTATAAGTTTACATTCTGACCAGCAATGGAGGAGGACTCCCCTTTCTTCACATCCTCTTCAGCATGTGTTGTCACTTCAGTTTTTGGTCTTAGCCGTTCTGATGGATATAACGTGAAATCTGAGTGAGGTATCCCCAAAACAAAAAGACATACATGGTATATACTCACTTATAAGTAGATACTAGACATATAATATAGGATAATCATACTAATATCTGCATACCTCAAGAAGCTAAACAAGAAGGAGGACCCTGGATAAGATGTTCAATCCTCATTCAGAAAGGCAAAAGGGATAGACCTCAGAAGATGGAGATAACAGGGAGCAGGACAGGAGCCTACCACAGAGGGCCTCTGAAAGACTCTACCCAGCCAGGTTTTAAAGCAGATGATGCGACTCAGAGCCAAACTTTGGGCAGAGCGCAGGAATCTTATGAAAGAAGGGAGAGATAGAAAGACCTGGAGGGGACAGAAGCTCCACCAGGAGACCAACAGAACCAAAAAAATCTGTGCAAAGGAGTCTTTTCTGAGACTGATACTCCAATCAAGGACCATACATGGAGATAACATATAACCCCTGCACAGATTTAACCCCTGGCAGCTCAGTCTCTAAGTGAGGACCCTAGTAAGGGGAACAGGGACTGTCTTTGACATGAACTCAGTGGCTGGCTCTTTGATCACCTCCCTCAGGGAGGTGGGGGCAGCCTTACCAGACCACAGAGGAAGACAAAGCAGCCAGTCCTGATGAGACCTGATAGGCTAGGGCCAAATGGAAGGGGAGGAGGACCTCCCCTATCAGTGGACTTGGAGAGGGGAATGGGAGAGGAAGAGTGAGGGACAGTGGGCTTGGTAGGGGAAGAGGGTCGGGGCTATAGCTGGGATACAAAGTAAATAAATTGTAAGAAATAAATATTTTTTAAAAAGTAATTTGACATTAATTAAATAATAAAGAAAGAAAGAAAGAAAGAAAGAAAGAAAGAAAGAAAGAAAGAAAGAAAGAAAGAAAGAAAGAAAGAAATGCCTATGAAGAAAAGAGAAAAAAAATAGTCCCTGGATCAATGCAAATATGCAAGAACATTTTATGGGCAATCACTTTGCAGTCTATGTTGCTGTTTTCTATTTGTTTTGTTTTGTTGATTTTTGGTTTGGGTTTGGGTTTGTTGGAAGTTGTGAGTTCAACATTAATCCCTAAAATATAATAAGTAATATATAACTATTTCTGCTTTCAATTGTAAAATAGTTCAGGCATAAGAGAATAAGTGTAAAAATAGTTCCAGTCCCTAGAATCAAATGAACTATCAGAATAAGTGTTATTAAAATTATCTTTTTCACTTGGTTATTTTTGGTGGTGATGGTGGTGATGGTGATGGAATGTGAAGTGTGTGTGTGTGGGGGGAGAGTCTGTGTGTATGTTGTGGTGCTGATGTTATGGGCATTAGTAAGTGTCACAAGGTCACCTGCTGGGACTTCCAAGGTCGTCGTCTTCTTCTTCTTCTTCTTCTTCTTCTTCTTCTTCTTCTTCTTCTTCTTCTTCTTCTTCTTCTTCTTCTTCTTTTTTGGAATAAGACATTAGATAAAAGACAACATCTGAATGGCAAAATAAAATGAGCCAGCCATTAGGAAAAAGCACATTTAGTGGTCCTGGGAATGCCTGGGAAACAGTGATAGCCACTCCATTCTAGTTGAGACCACTGGAAGGAGGAATGGAACTTAAATAGTCCAGTTATGTGGCCGCATCACTCATTGGTACAAAATGAATTTTTTTCCTGTATTCTGGCAAGAGGCAGACTTGGTTATGGAGGGGTTTCCAGTTTTCCTGTCACCTGTCTTGATTTTCTTAGCTCCTGCTCTTTTTATTGATACACTGGGGATCAAATTCCCAGTTGGCCATAGGCTAGGCAGATGCTCTACTACTGAGCCACACCCCTAGTTCTTGCTGCTTATTTATCTTCAATGAGACAGCAGAAAAAAACAAGGGTGATTTATTAATAGTCCTTAGTAATTATGGAATAAAGCTCTCTAAAGTTAGCCTCACATGAAGGCAAAAACGCTGACTAAATGGGTAAGATGGCTGCTATGTTTTGTCAAGTGCTCCCATCACTCCTCATTGCTCCTTGTAAAGCTATCTTTCATTTTGAAAGAATCTTGGTTTTCATGTGTTTTCCTTAAGCTGCATTAATGATCTTTTCATTGTTAAATTGAAATGTTCTGCAAAAACAAAATCATAAGTAAATCTTTATATGTATTACTTGCTTGTTTTTTATTGCTTGAGAAATTCATAAATATATGTGATGTCTTTCTATCAAACCCATCCTCTTTCACTTCTTCAGACCCTTCCCTCTCCACTCCACACTACCTTTCCTTCTCATCTTTATGTGTTCTTCATTTGTAATACTCATCAAGTCCGCGTTGTGTTGCCTCTACATGCATGGGTGGAAGCCTATCCACTTCAGCATGGGTAACCCCACAGGGGCCATGTCAGTGAAGAGAACAGATTCTTCTGTCCCTACCATTCATCACTTTCCAATATTGCTCCAGCTAATGGCTAATGATCCTGTATATGCAAGCCCAGCAGCTGTGAGCCCATGGCCATACCCAGCAATGATTCTCTGGTGATATCCAATACTTCTGGTTCCTACAGTCATTTTGTTTCTTCTTCCATGATAATCTCTGAGCCTTAAGAAGAAGATGAAATTCTAGTTGTGCATAAACTACCAAAATGTAAGCCAAGATAAAGAAATCTTATAAGCCTTTGATTATAGGATCATAATATACATCCCAATTATAAGTTAGTCTTAATTTGTTTGTTAGATGGCCCAAAGTACAAATTGTCTGACACCTTTCCACACCAAACTATAATTTTTGAGTTTTTCCTTACATTTCTCAATAAGAACTGTGTCATTTCTTGTTCTGAGAGATTATATTCCTGGAGTTATCAAAGATTCATTTCACTTGAAAGATAAATGGCTGCTCCAGTATATAGTGTGTGTAAATCAGATAGAAACTGCATAAACAGGAATGTGTTAATTTGAGACACATACCATCTTCTGCACTGTTATTTGAAAGTTTCTGATATGTCTGACTTATTAACTGATTTGTACTCTTTTATTTGATGCTTTCTGCCCAAGAGTCAAGCCCACCTTAATGTGCCAGGACTTTTCATCCTATCACTTTTAAATTTTTGTCCATAATAGCTACTTTGTAATTGCTGTGATAAAGTATCTTCCAAAAGTAACTTAAAAAGGGAAGGATTTACTTTGGCTCATAGTTTGAGCATACAGTTCATCATTTAAGGTCATGGCAGCAAAACTGTGAGGCAGCTGACACATCCCACCCACAGTCAAGAAGAGGAGAGAGATTAACCTGGTGCCCATCTCAGTTTCTCCTTATTTTTTTCAGTTGAGGTTCTCAGCTCCTTCCATGGTGCCACCCACATTCATAAAAGGTTTTCCTCCCTTAATTAACTCAATGTAGAAATCTCTGATAGACATCTCTAGAGGGCTGTCTCTGGTGGGTCTAGATTCTGTCAAATTTTATATTAAATGTTTCACTACCTGGAAAATCTTCCAAACCCAGCAGCTCCAGGCCCTCTCTCTCGCATGGTGCCTGGTTTCAGTGGACCATGGCCAACCACAGAGCTGCCTCTTCCCTTAGATGTTTTACTTCAGGAGGATAGTATCTTCTGCTTAAATACTAAATTTATATGTTCATTTCTTACCACAATTTAATTACCTCTACTTGTTGTATCATAGCTGCCAATCACAACTTTTCACCAAAGCAGTCAGCCCAGTGGTCCTCACATTGCTCGAAAACCTAAAATACCAGTGGTTCCCTGACTTCTAGACGTCTGTACACACTGGCAAACATCAACTTGTTCTCTGCTGAAGCAAAGCTCAGATTCACAGTATGTGGCAAGGTACCCTGTCGTCTATAATGGCAAAGGAACCTATTCTGAATCAAAATTTCAAGTAAGAATGCAGATTAGTAAATTCCTTCATAGTAACATTTGCCATGTTAAATTTATTGATTCTTAGCACTACGAGGGATGTCTAAGGATGCAGACTATCATTTTACCCTATTCAAATAAGAGTAACTGAGAAATAATAGTGAGCTACTGTTGTTACTATAAGTCAACACTACTGTTTTTTTAAATTCCATTTTCCATACATGTGCTATGCATAGAAGGGAATGTGGTGCTGGGGCTGGGAGATGACTCGTTCAGCAAAGAGCTTGCTGCTCAAACATGATGAGATAAATAGAGAACCCCAACACACATGTAAGATTTCAGTTGTGGTACATGTCTGTAACCTCAGTGCTGGGCCCAGTAAGGCAGAAACGGGGTCCATGGAGTCCACAAAACAACCATCTACACACACTGCTGAGCTCTAGCCTCAGTGAAAGACATTGTCTTGAAAGGAATGTGGAAATGATGGAGAAAGACATCCAGTATCAACCTCTGGCCTCCACTCACACAAGCACATGTGTGCACATTAGCACACACTTTTACATACTACCCCTACACACACACACACACACAGAGAGAGAGAGAGAGAGAGAGAGAGATATGCATATACACACAGAAAAGAACTTAATGCCTTGCAGGTATTATAAAATATATAATTAGTATTACATTTAGCAATTACTATTGGTTACTATGGAAGTCAAAGGTATTTTTCTTTATTTTTTACACTTTATTCACTTTGTGTCCCCCTGTAGCTTCCTCCCCCTCCCCTCCCAGTCCCTTCTTCCTCCCCCTTCTCCATGCATGCCCCTCCCCAAGTCCACTGATAGGGGAGGTCTTTTCTTTCTTTCTTATCCTAGTCTATTAGGTGTCATCAGGAGTGGCTGTATTGTCTTCTTCTGTGGCCTGGTAAAGCTGCTCTCCCTCAGGGGGAGGTGATCAAAGAGCAGGCCATTCAGTTCATGTCAGGGACAGTCCCTGTTCCCATTACTATGGAACCCACTTGGATACTGAACTATCATGGGCTATATCTGTGCAGGGGTTCTAGGTTATCTCCATGCATGGTACTTGGTGGGAGTATCAGTCTCAGGAAAGACCCCTGGGCTCAGTTTTTTTGGTTCTGTTACTCTCCTTGTGGAGCTCCTGTCCTCTCCAGTTCTGTTTTTGAAGACAAAAATTTTCCTGAATTGTATGAAAGTAGGTCACTAATAAGCTCATAATACAAAGCTAGAAATATGAATTGTGGGTGAGTGATACAGGTGTTTGGAAAGTAAAACAACTTTCATGACAAAGATAGACTTGAACCAGAGAAATAAAGTCCTTAAATACCTCTGAAAAGAAAATGACTAATTTATTTAATTGCTTCAAGTATTACATCCTAACAATCCATCTTGTCTGTCAAATGACTCATTCCAGTTTTATCAAACCAAGACCTAAAGGGAAGGGACTAAGAACAACTCTTTAAGAAGGAAGGCTACTTCTACATACTATCCAGAATTTAACATGCACAATATATACCATTTCAACATGAAATCCACATCAACTAAGGAATAATTTGCTTATACTAATTTGATGCTAATAAATTCCCGAGTATTAAAATTAGTAACTTGGCAACAACTACAAGTATATAATTAATTTCATTGAATTTATAGTGGAAATATTGTGAAGCACTGAATATTCAGTCACCCATTAAGGTAATTTAAGTCTCTGAATCCATCTGTGAGCATCTACAAAACTTACAAAGATAGAATATTTTAGTGATTAGGGGGAGAACACTTGCCAATATGAGAAGTCTAATTCTTCATTTATTTTTCTCTTTAATTAAGCAATATTTATACATTTATTTTATATATGGCAGTCATTCATTAGCCATATGCTAGGAAAACTCATTCTTCTATATGCCAGGAATATCAAGTATAAAAGGATAGACATCCTCTCCTTGTATCCTTGTATCTCACTGGTTTTCAAATCACAGATACTGATGACATTCTCCAAATACTTCTGTGTCAGTTGCCTTCATCACTGCAATAAAATGCTTCATGAAAGCTAGCAATTTAGGGAAGGGACATTTATTTTGACTCAGTTTTTCAGGGTTGTATTAGTTAGGGTTCTCTACTGAAGAACAGAATAGAGAGATAGAGAGATAGAATGTGTTTGTGTGTGTGGTGCATATGTGCATTTGTGAATAGGCTGTGGTCTTGCTAATCCAACAATGGCTGCCTTCCAATGAGAATCTTTAAGTTGTTCAGTCCACAGGGGGGCTGGATGTTTTGTCTGCTCTTGTATCTATGTTAACATCAAAGGGAGTATGTTCCTTTTTATTTAAATTTATTTTTTCTAATGTATTTACTTTACTTCCCTATTGTAGCCCCCTCCTTTGTCTTCACCAGGCCCCACACTTCCTCTCCCTCCTCCCCATTCCCTCCCCTGGTCCCCAGAAAGGGGAGCTCTTCTCCCCTACCATCTGACCCAGCTTATCAAGTCTCATCAGAGCTGCCTGTAACTTCTTCCTCTGTGGCCTGGAAAGGACCCCTACAACGGGGAAGTGATAAAAGAGTAGGCAACAGAGTCCTTATCAGAGGCAGCTCCTGCTCCCCTCACTAGGGAACCCACATGGAGGCTGAGCTGCCTATGGACTACATCTGAGCAGGTGTTCTAGGTTCTTTTCATGCATGGTCATTAGTTGGTGCATTAGTCTCTGCAAGGCCTCTGACCCAGCGTTTGGGCTTTGTTGATATCCTTGAAGATCTCCTGTCCCCTCACTGTCCTTGTATGCCCCCACCCTTCTATACTACAGCATGCACTCTGCCCAAAGTTTGGCTTTGAGTCTCATCATCTGCTTTGATACCTTGCTGTGTGGAATCTTTCAGAGGACAGCTATGGTGAGCTCCTATCCTCTTCCTTCTTCCAACACTTCCCGTGTCTATTCGATTTGCCCTTGTGAATGAGAATTAAGCATCCTTCATAGGGTCCTCCTTGTTATTTAGCTTCTTTAGGTTTCTGGATTTTAGTTTAGTTATCCTGTATTATATGGCTAATATCCACCTATAAGTGATAATATGCAATGTGTATCTTTCTGCTTCTGGGTTACCTCATTCAGGAAGATCTTTTCTAGTCCTGTCCATTTGCCTGTAAATTTCATGATATCAATGTTTTTAATAGCTGAGTAGTGTTCCATTGTGTAAATGTACCACAATTTCTTTATCCATTCTTCAGTTGAGGGGCATCTAAGTTGTTTCCAGATTCTAACTGTTACGACTAAAACTGCTATGAACATATTTGACTTACAGTCCTTGTTGTATGGTAGAACATCTTTTGGGTAAATGCTCAGGAGTGTTATAGATGGGCCTTGAGGTAGCACTGTTCCTAATTTTCTGAGAAAGTACCAGATTGACTTCCAAAGTTGTACAATTTTGCACTCCCACCAGCAATCGAGGAGGGTTTCCTTTGTTCCACAGCTTTGCCAGCCTGTGCTGTCACTTGAGTTTTTGAACTTAGTCATTCTGATGGAATCACAGTAATTTTTATTTGCATTTCCCTGATGACTAGTAACATTGAGCATTTCTTTAAGTGTCTTTCTGTCATTAGATATTCCTCTGCTGAGAATTCTCTGTTTATCACTGTACCCCATTTTTATTCATTTCTTGGTATTTTTTATGGTTTCTTGGTATTTAATTTCTTGAATTCTTTATATATTTTGGATGTAGCCCTCTGTAAGATATAGAGTTATGGATACTTTCCCAGTCTGTCGGCTGTTGTTTTGGACTGTTGACACTGTCCTTTAACTTTACAGAAGTTTTTCAGTTTCATGAGGTCCCATGTATTGATTGTTGATCTTAGAGCCTGTGCTATTGGTGTTCTGTTTAGGAAGTTGTCTCTTGTGCCAAGTTCAAGGCTCTTCCCCACTTTTTTTTTGTACTAATAAATTTAGTGTGTCTGGTTTTAGTGAGGTCTTTGATCCACTTGGACTTTAGATTTGTGAAGGGTGATAAATATAGATCTATTTGCATTTTTCTACATGTAGACATGTAGTTGACGAGCACCATTTTTTGAAGAATCTTTTTTTGTTGTATGGTTTTGGCTTCTTTGTCAAAAATCAATTTGCCATAGGTATGTGGGGGGGGGGTATTTCTGGGTCTTCAATTCAATTATATTGATTCAACAGTCTTTTTTTTTTTTTTGCCTGCATCATGTAGTTATTTTGTCCTATTTTTTGTTTGTTTTGTTTTCTTTACTGTTGCCCTACAGCACAACTTGAGTTCAGGGATGGAGATACCTCCAGAAGATCTGTTTTATACAAGGTTGTTTTAGCTATTCTGTATATTTGAAGTTGAGAATTGTTTTCTTTAAGGTCAGTAAATTATTCTGTTGGCATTATTCTGTTGATGGAACTTGAATTGAATCTGTAGATTCCTTTTGGTAAGATGGCCATTTTTACTATGGAAATATTACTAATCCATGAACACGTGAGATCTTTCCATCTTCTGATAACTTCTTCAGTTTCTTTCTTCAGAGACTTGAAAGGTTTTGTTTTTGTTTCTGTTTTTGTTTTGTAGTTGTGTGTGTGTGTCTATTGTGAAGGGTATTGTTTCCCTAATTTCTATCTTAGCCTACTGATTTCTTATTGAGTCTTTTTTGCTTTAGCCACTTTTCTGAAGGGGTTTTTCAGCTGAAGGATTTCCTTGGTAGATTTTTTTTGGGTCACTTATATATACTATCATATCATCAGCAAACAGTGATACTTTGACTCCTTTTTTTTTAAATTTGTATTCCCTTTATCTCCTTTATTGGTCTTATTGGTCTGGCTAAGACTTGAGGTACTATATTGAAGAGATGCAGATAGAGTGGGCAGCCTTGCCTTGTCCTTGATTTCAGTGGGATTGGTTTCTTTCCATTTAGTGTGATGTTGGCTATAGGTTTACTGTCTATAGCCTTTACTACGTTTGTTCATATGCCTTGTATCCTTGATCTCTCTAAGATGTTTAACATGAATTGCTGTTGGATTTTGTCAAATGCTATTTCATCATATAAGGAGATAATCATATAGTTTTTCTTTCAGTTGCTTATATCGTGGATTACACTGTTATATTTCCCCAAAATGATCTAACGCTGCATTCCTGGGATGAGACCTACGTGGTCAAGGTGGATGATACTTTTGATGTGTTGTTGAATTCAGTTTGCATTTTATTGATTATTTTTGCATAAATATTCATAAGGGAAATTTTCTGAAATTCTCTTTCTTTTTGAGTCTTTGTGTGCTTTAGGTACTAAAGTGACTAAAGCCTCATAGAATTATTTGGGTAATCTTCCTTCTGTTTCTATTTTGTAGAATACTTTGAAGAGCATTGGTATTAGCTCTTCTTTGAATCCTAGCTCTGTTAAAATTTTGTACTGAAACCATCTGGCCCTGTGTGATTTTGGGTTGACTGCTTTTATTTCCTTTGGGAACATGGGACTATTTATTTGGTTTACCTGATCTTGATTCACCTTTGGTAATTGGGATCTATCAAGAAAATTGTCCATTTCATTTAGATTTTCAAATTTTGTGGCATATAGTCTTTTGAAGCATGACTTAATTATTCTTTGGATTTCCTCAGTGTCGGTTATGTCCCCCTTTCATTTCTGATTTTTTTTTTAAATTTTATAGTGTCTTTCTGTCTTTTAGTTAAATTGGTTAAGTGTTTGTCTATCTTGTTGATTTTCTCAAAAAAAAAAAAACAGCTCTTGATTTTGTTAATTATCTGAATTGTTATCTTTGTTTCTAAGTTTTTTATTTCAGCCCTGAGTTTGATTATTTCCAGTGGTCTACACCTCTTGGGGTGTGTGCTTCTTCTT
>CM053748.1:51221491-51245249 GCA_028658305.1 Pachyuromys duprasi
GACCCAGTTGTCACTGAGCAGAGTTGTTCAGTTTCCATGCGAGTGTAAGTTTTTGCTATATCTGTTGTTATTGAGGTCCAGCTTTCATCCATGGTATTCTGATAAGATACAATAGATTATTTCAATCATGTTTATATGTGGAGGCTTGCATTGTGACCAACTATATGCTCAATTTTAGGGAAGGTTCTGTGATGTGCTGAGATGTGCTTTTTGATTTGGGTAAATATTCTGTAGATGAGTCTTAGTTCCATTTGATTCATGACATTTGTTAGAGTAAATATTTTTCCATTTGGTTTCTGTTTTGTTGTCCTGTTCTTTGGTGAGAGTGTGGTATTGAAGTTTCTCACCATTAATATGTGGGGATCTATATGTTGTTTAAGCTTTGTTAATGTTTCTTTCACAAATGTGAGCGACATTGTATTTGTGGTGTAGATGTTCAAAATTGACATGTCATCTTGATGGAATTTTCCTTCATGAATATGAAGTGTTCTTCCTAATCTCTTTTGATTAATTTTGGTTGAAAGTCAATTTTAGTAGATATTAGAATGGCTACTCCAGTTTGTTTCTTGGGTCCATTTGCTTGCAAAACCTTTTTCTAGACAGTTACTCTCAGGTAATGTCTATCTTTGTGGCTGAGGTGTGTTTCTTTAATTCGGCAGAATGATGGGTTCTATTTATGCATTCATTCTGTTATTCTGTTAATCTGTGTTTTTTGTTTTTGTTTTTTATTGGAGAGTTGAGTCCATTGATGTGGAGAGATATGAATGACCTGTGAATGGTAGTTTCTTTTATTTTGATGTTGGTTGTGGTAGTGTGTTTGTGTACTTGTCTATTTTTGGTTTTGCTGTAGTGAAGTTATTTATATCCTGTGGTTTTGTTCTGTTTTGTTTTTAGCAGATGTAGTTAACCTCCTCAGGTGGGAGGTTTTTTCTATTTTCTTCTTTAAGGCTGAGTTTGTGGAAAGATATTATTTAAATTTGTTTTTGTAATGGAATAAGTTGTTTTCTTCAGCTAAGGTGATAGGAAGTTTTGATGGGGTATAGTAGTCTGGACTGGCATCTGTGATCTCTTAGGGTTTGCAATACAGATGTCTGTCCAGGCCATTCTGGATTTTACAGTTTCTGTTAAGAAGACAAGTGTAATTCTGATAGGTATGCCATTATATGTTACTTGGCCTTTTTTCCTTACAACATTTAATATTTTTTCTTTGTTTTGTACAGTAGGTGTTTTGATTATTATGTGGTTGAAATATTTTCTTTTCTGCTCTAATCTATTTGGCGTTCTATAGGCCTCTTGTATGCTTATAAGCATCTCTTTCTTAACATTAGGAAGTTTTTCTTTTACGACTTTGTTGAAAATAGTTTCTGGGCCTTCGAGCTGGGAATCTCTTCTTTTCTATATTTTCATTATTCTTAGGACTCTTGTTTACAAGGTGTCCTTGATTTCTTGAATGTTTTGTATCAGGAACTTTTTAGATTTTACATTTTCTTCCATTGTGTCTTCTACATCTGAGATTCTTTCCTTTATCTCTTTTATTCTGTTGCTGATACTTACCTCTGTAGTTCCTGTTTTCTTCCCTAAATATTCTAACTCCAGGATTTGCTAAGTTAGTGTTGTCATTTTGTTTCTATTCCCATTTTCAGATATTGGACCATTTTATTGATTTCCTTCACCGGTTTCTTTGTATTTCCCTTCATTTCTTTAAAATATTTGATCAATCACTTCACCTACTTGTTTGTACTTTCCTGTATTTCTTTCAAAGATTTATTTATTTCCTTTCTAAAGACCTCAAAAAGTTGGACTGCATATTCCTGTATTTCTTTAAGGATTTAATTTTTTTTCCTCCATTATCATTCTCATTAGCATAAAATTACTGCCATTTTCTTGTGTTGCACATGCATGGATACCATAAGGGTATCCATGGTTGACTACTATGGGATAACTAGGTTCTGGGGTTGTGCTATTACTTTGGCTTTTGTTTATTGTATTTTTATGCTGACCTTCAGTCATCTCACTCTCTGTGTGGACTGATCCTTTTGCCTGCTGGTTTTCTTAGAGGTGGTGTGTGTGAGAATAGCCCTGGGCCAGATACTGATTGTTCCTTCAAGAGCCCTCTTCAAATTGGTGGGAATGGTCTTTGACTGGTAGGTAGTTCTCAGGGACTTACCAGCAATGGCTCTCCTCAGATCTATGATCCTGGAGAAAAAGTGATCTCCTTGGGAATTGTTGCCCCTTCTTTTGAAAAGGGAAGTTGTGGGGTCAGCCACTAAGCTCCTGGCTTTCTTCCTCTGAGATAAGTGAGCACAGACACCGTGCTTAGAAACTGTACTCACCAGGAACAGCCATTTTGGAGAACCTCTGAGCTCAGGGGTCTTGCAGGTCTCTTTAGGGAGATAAGTTGAGCTTTAGAGTGGTAGCAGGGTTTGCTTCAGTGGATTCTGAGCTTCATGAGGCCCAAGTATGGTGCCACTTCTCCAGTAGCAGAAGGTATCCACTCTAATGGACCATGAGAGAAGGCACAGGATGTTGGGGCTGAGAGCTGCTAGTACCCAGAAGGTATCCACAGAAAATGGGATTTGGTGGCCTGGTTTGAGGCCTCACATGCTGGTGAGAGCCTAGGAACTTTTTCTAAGTGACCTGAGGTTGAGCCTTAACCATTCCCTCACCATGGACTCTCTTCTGACATGGCCAACATGAAGGTTGGGGTTTTGGAGTCTACAGCACAACCTGTTAGTCATTCAACTCTTACTGTTATCCTGCTGATCAGATACCATCCTTGATTGTTGAGACCATCTTGAATCTTTCCAAGGGTATGTTCTAACACCAGTAAAGGAATGCCTCAGCAGCAGGGTAGATCAAGGTGCCAACATGAGATGTTTCTTTCTTTCTTGAGCTTTTTAAATAACATTTTAAGTGTCTGACTCCTGTACAGATTTTTCATATCTAAGACACTGACATAATGATAAGCAGAGTGAATGTTCTATAAGTAATGTGAAGAAGAGCTTAATGATAACCTCAACAGATGATTTTGCACCATTATTAAGAAAGAAGAGGTGTGGTTTGATACAGATGTAATGCTAAGAAAGGAACTCAAAGACTTAGGTGAGGCACAAAAGAAACATGCTTGAGTTATAGTGAAGATTAAGCTATCAGAATTTCTTGGTGATCACTTCCTGATAAAAGGAAATATGTATAGAATGGATACAGCTCATTTAAAGCCCTTTACAGGAGGATATGTGTGTTATCTGTGCACTGAATGGTCAGTAATGGGAGATAATAATCTATCTGCTTTCCCACACTGTCAGAACACTGCAGTATGCAGTGCTTCTAAAGTCTTGAATCTTCTGATTTTGCCCTGAAGCCATTCTGATAAGGCTGTTTTGAAAGTAGTTTGTTCACCAATTCCCAGAGTAAATAGTTGCCCCATGTTTGGAGTGGAGCCTTGCTGAGCAAGTGTTCATATCTGTAATCCAAATGAGTATAACTGCAAGGGAGTTTTATGAGCTGTTATAGTCTTCTCATTAAAAAGCCTCCACAGTAACAGCAGTGGTGATTTGTCCAAGAAGTTCAAGACTTAGTATGCTTTATGGAATCTCCTAGGTACAAAAAATAGAAAAAAATTTTGTAAACATTGGCTTTTGGTTCATAAAATTTGGCAGCTGAGGTGGATAACTATCAACAAGTGGAAAGTATATAAAGAAAAATAAGAATAGAAAATTATTAAAGCTTTATTTAATGCAATGTTACTCTTGATTGCTTTAGATTTTTCTAGTGTTCTTTTGTTTTGCTCTTAATTTTGAAGAAACCAACTTATTACTATACTTCTAATTTTCAGAGACACTTGAAGACCATTTAAATTGGATCTAATAGAATATATGTATTTGACAGTTTGGCATTTAAGGTTAAATAGATGATGGCTTTCAATAAGAATAGTGGTAATATCTTGGAGGGGGCGGGGAGGAGATGAGGGAGGGTTGGGGAGGGTGGGAGGGAGTGGGGGGGGGCTGCGCATGGGATGCAAAGTACCTAACCTGTGATTGATAACAAAAAAATAAAAAAAGAAAAAAAAAAAGAAAACATTCCTGAAGAAATGGAGGCCAATGGTGATAGATAACATATAGATGAACAGGAAATTGAAATTATATTATTCTGCTTCTTGATAGGGTTAAGACACAGACTTGGGATATAGCTTTTGGGGTTCATTTCTCTTCCTTCTCATTATTGGGTACTCATAGGATTGTCTACTGTGTATTTGCAATAAACCTGTTCTTTCTTAAGAAAAAAAAGAGTAGTGGTAATACAATAAGTGTGACTGATAATGCTGTTGAAAAGAATAGAACATTCTGTGTTTTAATATTAGGTATAGCATGGGAAAACTTAATAAAAGTTCACCAAGTCAACATTATGACATGTGGCTTTCATAAAATTACGTAAATGACTGTAGTATTGTTAAGATAATTATTGTTGCAGCTCTTGTTTTGGGGAAAGGATTCTGAGGTACAGACAGTACTGATCAAATTCAATCATATGGGAGACAAAACCAGAGACATCAGTGTGTGCATAATCCCAGCAATGCACCTAGGTTAACGTGAGAGCTCAAGCCAGTAGATTATCTAAAAAGCTTAAAAGCCAGCCACCATGCAATCTACAGTGGAAAACAAAAGAGATTGTGTTAAACAAAACTGAAGGAGAAAAATGGCTTCTGGATTTGCTTTCTGACCACAAAATGTATGCAACTCCACAAGTGATCATGCGTACACAGAGAGAGAGAGAGTAAATAAACAAAGTGAAAACCCTCTACTACCTCTCTCTATGCTGCTTCTTGTATGGTGATGAGACACCAATGGGTAAGCAGATCTGCAGTCTATTTTGCCTGTTGATGTCTTTGGGCTGAGTTTATACATTTTTCCTCTTTGGACATGTTGTAACATAACTCAACCATCCTGTTCTTCTTATTTGTGTTTAATTTTAAATAAGCACTACTTTAACATTATTACAATAGAAGGTCAGGGGCTGGGGAGATAACTTAGTCCAGATATTAGTTTGAATCCCAAGCGCCTGCACAAAAAATATATATCCATGATGGCTAATGTTTCGAAGCCCAGTTATGCCGAAGCATACACAGGAGGATCTAAACGTCTCTCTGGTCAGAGGGATTAGCCAACTGGTAAATTTCGGTTCTGGGAGAGATTCTGTCTAAAAAAATAAGAGAAAAAGCAATTGAGGAAGACATTGAATATCACCTTCCACTTATATATGTGCACATTCACTTACATATGCACACACACACACACAGATATTATTCCTTATTCTTAAAACTGGAGACATTAAAATAGAGGAATTTATTTTTCCTCTAAGTAGTTCTGAATTTGTAACGCATACATGGAAGTGTAAAAGCTATTGTATATATTTGTTCTAAGTCTATGGAACAAAGGGCAAAGAGTGCCAGAGTCAAACTATTTATTGAGTCAACTTTAAGGTGGAAACAGCAGCTGAATTACAGGAAGAGCTGAGAACCTGGAAGCTGGGTGCCTCACGAATAGGAATAATTCCATAATGACTATCTTACCGGGAGGGTGGAATAGAGCTGACAACCTGTAGTTTCTCATTGCAAAGGCTGGGCCCCTCTGCAGTGAGACTCTGGAAGCCAAGAAGTTTTCTGTAAAGTTGATTCTTCCCATCTGCAATGGAAGCTTAGGGAAAGCTCTTCCTGATGTCAGCAAAGGAAGCAGCAGCAGTAACAGGACAAGTCCACCCCACTGCCAAAGGGGTGCCAGG
Source organism: Pachyuromys duprasi (assembly GCA_028658305.1). Lineage (NCBI taxonomy): Eukaryota > Metazoa > Chordata > Mammalia > Rodentia > Muridae > Pachyuromys > Pachyuromys duprasi. The sequence goes on from CM053748.1 coordinate 51,227,270, forward strand.
AAAGCAAAAGGACAGAGACATTCCTTCTGAAATTACCTTTTTATGTGAATAAGATAATGCTGTCCACATGAAGGTGGGACTTCCTATACAAAAAGAATCAGAACACTTCTTTTGGCAAGCCTCTCTACTTAGGTGATTGTAATTTGTGCCACGTTGCCATTAAAACCAACCTTCTTACAAACTTGTGAGTATTTAATTTGGCTTTCCCATTTTGCAAACCAGCCAGAATGCTTTCTACTCACTGGAGATTCTAAACAATGCTCACCAAGGCTCACATTACTTTTGCCAGTATGAGATCCAAGCTACATAACCACAAATTAAAACAGTAAAAAAATTTCAGTGAATTGTTAGGGTATTTGGATGTGAGTAAACCTGTGCTTCATTCCAGAAGTATGGCAAATTGACTCTTATCCCCTGTGATAGTCTCACTTTTCTTCTCTACAGTTGGAACAATCTCTACACCAGAATTCAAAAGAATAGAAGAAATATTGCCTGATGACAGCAAAAGCAACCATTGAGAATTTTGTAAAAGATTATAAAACTGGCTTTACAACTGCTCAGATGTTACAGCCCATATAAACATTCTTCTTATTTAAGAGTCTGACACGATTTCTGTTTTGGCAGATGTTTCTTGGATTTTGTTCCAATCATGTCAGAGTGTGATTTAACTAAAATCTGTCGCAATGTGTGACCGGCAGTCAAATCACAGTCTGTGGCAATGGGCCACATCTGTGTTGTCATCACCCAGGGTTAGTTCCTTCAAATCTGTTTTTTGCAGTCACTCCCTTGGGAACGCACTCTGGGGGATGAAACACTGGAGAGAAAGAATTCACAAATGTATATAATTCAGCATGTCAAAAAGGTAGTTTTCTAGACCAGCAGCTCTCAAGATGTAGGATTAGAGAGAGGGATTAAATGATCCTTTTACAGAGGCTGCTTAAGTTTATTAAGAAAACACAGATATTGACATTATGATTGATAACAGTAGCAAAATTATAGCAAACAAAATTACAACAAAAACACCTCAACAAGAACAGTATTAAAGGGTCACAGCATTGGAAAGTTGAGAACCACTGGACTTTAGGTGGAGGGTGATTTTAAACTGGAACACATGCTTACACGCTCTAAGGTCATATAAGAAATAGGAAAGTTTTTGTTTGGTAACAAGAGAACAGATATGGGACATATACAGATTTAGAGAAAGAAACCTATCTCTCTTGTCTAACTTTTCACTTTATCAATTCTATCACAGTGTGTGTTTGTGTGTGTGTGTTACACATGTGTGTGCAGATGCATATCTATGCAGTCATGAAAATCCGTAGATGTCAGGTAAGCACATTAAGTTTGCTTTTCTATGACTCTCTTATTCTCTGAGACAGTGTCTCTTCCTGAAACTGGAGCTGGTTATATCAGCAAGGCTGGAAGCCAAATACTCCTGAAATCTTCATCAAATAGATGAAGATGCTTCCCACAACATTCTGATAACATGTATATGTAAGACCAGCTTATTACATGGATGGTGGGATCTTAACATGGATCCTGATTGTTGTAAAATTGCATTCTTAACCATTGCCATGAATTCTCTCATCTTTACAATTGCAAAAATTCATATACCTCACAGGAAAAAGAATGTCATAAAAAGGCAATTTCCTGAATATGTGGCCTCTTTAGTCTGAGTCTTTATGAGTACTGTGGTCACAGAGGACAAGTCCTAAAATTAACATAATTAGGTATTGCTATCTAAAAATCTTAAAAAGATTTGAATCTTAGAAATCTTAGAAAGAAGTTAGAATCTTAGACTCTTAGAAAGAAGTTAAGGGTTAGAAAGACAGATCATTTGCCAAGGTTCTTGCTGTGAAAGCAAGAGGAACTGAATTCAATCTCCAGAATACATGTAAAGCAATGTCAGGCTTAGAGGCGTACACTTGTGGAATTTTTGGGCCAAAGAAACAGTATGGTCCCTGGGCCTCCCTGTCATGCCATTCTAGCCTATATAGTGAGTTCCAAAGCAATAAAAGATGGTTCCTTACAAATCAAATAAACAGCCTAGTACTGGCAAATGCCTTTAATCCAAGTCCTCAAGATGCAGAGGCAGGTGGTTCTGTGTGCCTTTGGCACCAGCCTGGTACACATTCTGGAGATTTCCAGAATAGCCAAGGCTACATAGAGAAACCCTGTCTTGAAAAGAAAATCAAACAAACACATGGAAATTAAAAATAAACGAAGTTGCGCTTTGTTTAAGTTAGTCAATGTTGTCCCATGGGCTCTACAAACAAACACACATCCACATCCACTCACACACAGAAGTACACCTGCACATGTGCATGCATAAGCACAGAAAAGAAACTGGGGCCAGAATGTTTTGACTGCTGACATTGAATGAAGCTAATTGTAGGGTATCAGCTTGATTGTGTCCCTTGTCACAAACAAGGAACTGAGCAAACCATACCAGTGATGTCTACTCTACTGAGTGAGAAAGATTATTTAAATCCTCTCTGAAGCTGGTGAAAGCAAACCTACTAAGGTTAAGAATGCAACTGAGGTCAGATGAAACTTTCTACCATTATTAATTTTCTCAGAATTCTCAAACATTTGTTTGAGCACTACTTATCTCAACAACTGGTAAAATGAAACAAACAAACAAACAAACAAACAAACAAACAGCAAAAGTTGTGAAGAGACAGCACAACTGAAAACTATAAAATGTATATAATAAAAATGCTTATATTTACTGAGACAATGTTCAATAAATCTCAACTATGGGGAAATCCAGGGGAACAGGGGCTGTCTCTAACATGAATTCAACGGCAGGATTTTTTTTTTATAATTTTTATTTTTTTATATTAATCACAGGTTATTTACTTGGTATCTCAGCTGTAGCCCCCTCCCTCATTCCCTCCCAATCCCACCCTCCCTCATCTCCTCACTGCCCCTTTCCAAGTCTACTGCTAGGGGAGGTCCTCTTCCCCTTCCATCTGACCCTAGTTTATCAGGTATCTTTAGGACTGGATGAAATGCCCTCCTCTGTGGCCTAGCAAGGCTGCTCTTCCTTGGGAGTGGGGGGCTTCATGTCAGAAATAGTCCTTGTTCCCCTCACAAGGGAACCCATTTGGATACTGAGCTACCATGGACTACATCTGAGCTGGGGTTATACCCATACATGGCCCTTGGTTGGCCATATAACCGCACCCCCTGTGGGAGGGCCAGCTTTACCAAGCAGTAGAGGAAGACAATGAAGCCAGTCCTGGTGAGACCTGATAGGCTAGGGTCAGATGGAAGAGGAGGATGACCTCCCCTATCAGTGGACTAGGGGAGGAGAATGGGAGGAGATGAGGGAGGGGCTACAGCTGGGATACAAAGTGAATAAATTGTAATAAATAAATTATAAAAAAGAATGGGAAAATCTTGAGTTAGATATTAGAAGGGGAGACAGGAAAATGTTTAATGTATTTGGAATAATTGTTCTAATTGAGATGCCATGTCAGACATTTGAGAGAAACCCATGTTTGGTCTGTTCAGTATCAACTACCCTGGGATCCCCCATTCTCAGTTATGGAAAATAGCTGCTTCATCACAGGTCAGTGGATTAGAGAGTCAAGTTTAGCGTTGTTCTGGCCCTATGAGCTTCATCCTTCCCAGCTGACTTAATTAGGCAGAGACATTTTCTAAAATAAAACTTAAGTTTAGCATATTTCATGAGGGATCTAATTAAGATACCCATCCTGGATGTAACTTGGAGTTGTCATTCCTAGAATGATCTTATGAGCTCAGACATGACAATTAAAGAAAAGAAAATAATGTACAGAAAGCCAGAGTTTTAGAAACATGTCTTTGAGATAATGTGTTCTAAACCTACTGGTAAAGTATCAAACCAAAACTTATGATTCCTATGGCTATAATAAGACTCTTTTCAGTAAAACTTTTCAAAGTTCTGTAGCACAAGATAGAACTCATCACATCATTCCACATTCTACTCTCTTTTCATTATTCATGTGATTCATATATATATATATATATATATATATATATATATATATATATATATATATATTCCCCCATTGGCACAGTTAAGTTGCTCATTCAGAGGATCCAAGATGGTGGCTCCAACTAGAGAGGCTATCTGAACAGCAGCTGAGCAATGAGAGCAAAGTGACCAGCAGGCCATATTATAGACATCAAAACCCTGATATCTGCGTTTCTGAGGTGAGAGTAGATCCCACAGGAAAACATGAGGGTCATCTTCAGGACACTCAGCTAATACCAGGAAATCTCCTCATCACTAGGCCACCCCTCCCCAAGTCCATCTGTCTTGCAAAACCTAAGTGACCACAGATACCAGTCCAAATGACTATACTCAGCAAACTTTCAATCGCCATGAATGGAGAAAACAACATATTCCATAACAAAAATTATTTAAACAATATCTATCCAAAAACCAATCCCTACAGGAGATACTAGAAAAACTCCCACCCGAGGAGGTTAACAACACTCCCTCCCAATAAAAAGCCCACAGGCTATAAAAAAACTTCATTACAGCAAAACTAAAAGTAAACAAGCACACAGACACATTATTACAAGCAACATTAAAAAAAAAACTACAGTCACTGGTCAGTAATATCTTTCAACATCAATGGATTCAACTCTCTAATAAAAAGACAAAGACTAACAGAATGGATGTATAAATAGGACCCAAAGTTCTGCTGCATACCAGAAACATACCTCAGCCACAAAGATAGACATTACCTGAAAATAAAGGGCTGGGAAAAGGGTTTCCAAAGAAATGGACCCAAGAAGCAAGGTGAAGCAGCCATTCTAATATCTAATAAAATAAAGTTTCAAACAAAATTAATCAAAATAGATGAGGAAAGATACCTCATACTCATCAAAAAATTACAGAAAGAAGACATCTCAGTTCTGAACATCTATGCCCCAAATGCAAAGGCAGCCACATTTCTAAAAGAAACAATAAAGCTTAAACCACATGTAGATCCCCACACATTAATAGTGGGAGACTTCCAACACTCCGCTCTCACCAAAGGACAAGTCAACAACAACAAAAAAATAAAAATAAAAGGAGAGATAATGGCACGTCATGAATCAAATGGACCTAATAGACACCTACATATCTTTTCACCCAAATACAAACACCTTATTCTCAGCACCTCACAGAACCTTCTTCAAAACTAGCCATATTGTTGGTTACAAAGCAAGCCTCCACAGATACATAAAGACTGAAATAATACCTTGTATCCCATCAGACCACCATGGACCTTAACAATGACAGAAAAAAAAAAGCCTACACATGTGTAGAAACTGAACACTCTCTACTCAATAACAGCTAGGTCAGGGGGAAAAAAGAAATTAAATATTTCCTATAATTCAATGAAAATGAAAGCATACCATAACCAAACTTATGGGACACATCAAAAGCAATGTTACAGGAAATTTCAAAGCATTAAATACCTTCATAAAGAAATTGGAGACATCTCATACAAGCAACTTAATGGCATAGCTGAAAGGCTTAGGGGAGAAAAAGAAGCAGATACACCCAAAAGGAGTAGAAAGCTGGAAATAAACAAACTCAGGGGAGAAATCAATAAATTAGAGAGACTGAATAATTCAAAAACTCAATAAAACCAAGAGCTGGTTCTTTGAGAAAATCCACAAGATAAACAAACCCTTAGCTAAACTAACTAAAAGGCAGAAAAAAACCATCTAAATCAACAAAATCAGAAATGAAAAAGAGGAGATAGGAGAGGTCTGGTAACCCTAAAGACCCCCTAGAAGCCATAAGCTCTTTTGACTAGCCTGACTCCATGACAGGCTGCATTTTTTTTTCACCTTGCTTAATGAGACCTGAGTTTCTGTTTCTCAGAATTCCAACAAAGAATTCCTGAAAAAGCCAAAACCTGAGGACAACCAATCAGCTCATATGTCGAGCAGACCAAATGTTATGTTTATAAATACATAGACTTGCTGTTCCCAAAGTAAATCCTAACCAATCAAATTAAAGGTCAAAGCATGAATGAAAGCCAAACATCAATGAGTCAACATAGTGCCCTGTAACTAGGGAAAATCCCTAGGCAATCAGCTAATCCTCAATCTCCTTGTACCCTTATGTCATTTCTGACCAATTAGTTGAAGAGATACCACACAAAACCTCTAGCTGTCTATAAATTGAACCTAAGAACTCACTTCTGGATGGCCATTTTGCCATAATGATGATCACAGTATGCTGATAACTTATGCAAAATAAACGTTCTCTGTTCTTGTATACTACTTGAGTCGGGGGTCTTTACCTCAATGATTATCAGTCTCTAACATTTGGGGACTCATCCTGTATCTCAGGCACTCTCAACTACTCCTCCACAACCAATCAGTAAGTTTGTGGGCATGCCCTGTATCTTGTCTGGTAGTTTTGTCTCTATGTCTGGGAAGTCCTTTGAGTGTATAAGGAGGGCCAGAAAGAGTTGGTAGATGTGTAGACAGTCCAATGATCAGGGATGGTGGCGGGTGCTCCAAGCTCCTGGTAGACTCTTAGCAGGTTCTGAGAGGGTCAGATGTTCCAGACTGCCAGGGAGAGTCAGTGACTTTCATGTCATTTTTGAATTAGCATTGGGTCTGTTTGCCCCTTGGAGAGCAAAGTCAGGACATGCAGGTTTGATGTTTTGTTTCTGTCTTTGTCTCCTGGTAGTGTCTCCTTGTAGCTGTCTGTCATTTGTGTTATGCCTGTCATTGTCTAATTGTGGACTTTTCTGGTTTAGTTGTTAGTAATCATGGGCCAAACTTCATCTGCAAGTCATAGATTGATACATAGATAGACACATAGACACATAGATAGATAGATAGATAGATAGATAGATAGATAGATAGATAGATAGATAGATAGATAGATAGATAGATAGATAGATAGATAGATAGAAAACAGCAAAGACTAATAAACTGGCTCTGTCCTTGAATCCTTGCACTAGCAATTAGGAGTCTCCTGCCTGGTTTAAGCTGGTGGCAGGCCCAGGGCTACCTGTGCAGGCTGCTCTTAATGGGGCACCAGTAAGAACAAAGCCTATGTGGTCATAAGAATTGGATTCAACAGGTAACAAGATGCTCCTTCCTTGAAATTACAGCTAAAGATGCAAGAAAAGTTTTGTCTATCTGTTTTAAATGTATAATTTTACTATGTTCTGTCTGTCTTGGTAATAGATTATTGGTTATTGGGCAGGTTAAAATTCTGTAATATCTGTAACAAAAAGTTAACTTAAACTTTTAATTTACAGTTGGAGCCATTATGAATAACAAATAGCATGATCCCACAAAAGAAACAAGTCAGACACAGAGTTCATATCAGAGGTAATCCCTGGTCCACTTTACTAGGGTACCCTCTTCGATACTTAACTGCCATGGGCTACATCTGTGCAGGGGTTCTAGGTTATCTCCATGCATTGTACTTGGTAGAGTATCAGTCTCAGAAAAGACCCCTGGGCCTAGATCCTTTGGTTCTCTTGCTCTCCTTGTGGAGCTCCATACCACTCCTAGGCATATACTCAGAATATGCTCCAGTACACATAAAGAACATTTGCTCAACCATGTTTGTAGCAGCTTTATTCATAATAGCAAGAAACTGAAAACAACTCAGTGCCCCTCAACTGAGAAATGGATACAGAAATTGTGGTAATTTTCACAATGGAATACTACTCAGGAATTAAAAACAAGGAAATCATGACATTTGCAGGCAAATGGTGGGATCTAGAAAACATCATCCTGAGTGAGGTATCCCAGAAGCAGAAAGACGTACATGGTTTATACTCACTTATAAGTGTATATTAGACATATAACATGGATAAACATACTAAAATCTCTACATCTAAAGAAGCTAAGGATGAAGGTGGACCCTGGGTAAGATGATCAATCCTCATTCAGAAAGGCAAATGGGGTGGACATTGGGAGAGGGAGAAAACAGGGAACAGGACAGGAGCCTAACAAACAGGGCCTCTGAAAGACTCTACCCAGCAGTGTATCAAAGTAGATGCTGAGGCTCATAATCAAAATTCGGGCAGAGTGCATAGAAGCTTATGTTCTTTGAAGAGGATTGCAGCCCTTTATCATCCCAAGATTATACTGACAATCATTTCAAGTCATGATTAATCATTATATGAAATATATCCCCAATGAAAATGATAATTTAAAAATGCTATAAATAGATTAATCAAATGATTTCCTTTGTTTAATAAAAATCACCGGCTCTTATGTGTATTCAGACTATCAAAGACAGATGTAAAGATATATATTTAACTTTCTTGAACTTACAAGTGGATAGCTGTTTTTTTTGTTTTGTTTTTAATTTTAACATTTTTATTTTAATCACAGGTTATATACTTTGTATCCCAGCCATAGCCCCCTCTTGCATTCCCTCCCAAACCCACGCTTCCCTCCCTCATCTCCTCCCTGCCCCTTTCCCAGTCCACTGATAGAGGAGGACCTCCTCCCCTTCCGTCTAACTCTAGCTTATCAGGTCTCCTCAGGAATGGCTGCAATGTCCTCTTCTGTGGCCTAGCAAGGCTGTTCCTCCCTTGGGGGGCAGGGAGGTCGAAGAGCCATCCATTGAGCTCATGTCCAAAATAGTCCCTATTCCCCTTACTAGTGTACCCACTTGGGTATTGAGCTACCATTTGTTACGTACAAGCAGGGGTTCTAGGTTATAAACGTACTTGGTCCTTGGCTGGAGAAACAGTCTCAGAAAAGACCACTGGGCACTGATATATTTGGTCCTTGCAGAGCTCTTGTCCTCTCCAGGTCATACTACGCCCCCTTCTTTCATATGATTCCCTGCACTCTGCCAAAGTTTTGGTTATGTTTCTTAATCTTTGCTTTGATATCCTGCTAGGTAGAGACTTTCCGAGGCCCTCTGTGGTAGGCTCTTGTCCTGTTACATGTTTTCTCCAACATCCAATGTCCATCCCATTTGACTTTCTAAGTGAGGATTAATCCTCTTACCCCAGGTCCTTTTTCTGGTTTATCTTCTTTAGGTGTATTGATTTTAGTATGTTTATCCTCTCTTATAGCTCTATATAAATGAGTATATACCATGTGCGTTTTTGTGCTTTAGGGATACCTCACTCATAATGATAGTTTCCAGGTCCTACCATTTGCCTGCAAATTTTATGATTTCCTCATTTTTAATTGCTGAGTAGTATTCCATTGTGTAAAAGTACCACAATTACAGTATCCATTCCTCAACTGAGGGCCATCTGGGTTCTTTCCAGGTTCTGGCTATTACGAATAAAGCAGCTATGAACATAGTTGAGCAAATGTCCTTGTTGTGTACTTGAACGCCTTTTGGTATATGCCTAGGAGTGGTATAGCTGGATCTTAAGGAAACAGTATTCCTAGTTGTCTAACAAAACGCCAAATTGATTTCCATAGTGGTTGTACAAGTTTACATTCCCAACAGCAATGGAGGAGGGTTCCTCTTTCTCCACATCCTCTCCACCATGTGCTGTCACTCGAGTTTTTGATCTTAGCCATTCTGACAGGTGTAAGGTGAAATCTCAGGGACATTTTGATTTGCATCTTCCTGATGGCTAAGGATGTTGATCATTTCTTTAATTGTTTTTCTGCTATTCTACAGTCCTCTACAGAGAGTTCTCTGTTTAGCTCCATACCCCATTTTTTAATTGGATTACTTGATTTGTTGCTTTTTAACTTCTTGAGTTCTTTATATATCCTGGATATTAGCCTTCTGTCAGATATAGGGTTGGTAAAGGTCCTTTCCCAGTCCATAGGCTGTCATTTGGTTTTAATGACAGTGTCTTTTGATTTACAGAAGCCTTTCAGTTTCATGAAGTCCCACTTATTGATTGTTGATCTTAGAGCCTGTGCTGTTGGTGTTCTATTCAGGAAGTAGTCTCCTGTACCAATGAGTTCTAGGGTCTTCCCCACTTTTTCTTCAAACTGGTTTAGTGTGTCTGGTTTTATGTTGAGGTCTTTGATCCACTTGGACTTTAGCTTTGTGCAGGGTGATAAATATGGATCTATTTTCATTTTCATGCATACATATATCCAGTTGGACCAGAACCATTTGTTGAGGATGCTATCTTTTTTCCATTGAATGGTTTTGGCTTCTTTGTCAAAAATCAAGTTTCCATAGGTGTGTAGGTTCATTTCTAGGTCTTCTATTCGGTTCCATTGATCCACTATTCTGTTTCTATGCCAATACCATGTCGTTTTTATTACTATTGCTCTGTAGTACAGCTTGAGGTCAGGGATGGAGATAACTCCAGATGATCTCTTGTTGTAGAGGATGGTTTTGGAGATTCTGGGTTTTTGGTTTCTCCATATGAAGTTGAGAATTTTTCTTTCAAGATCTGTGAAGAATTGTATAGGTATTTTGATGGGGATTGCATTGAACCTGTACATTGCTTTTGGCAGTATGCCCATTTTCACTATCTAATCCTACCAATCCATGAACATGGGAGGTCTTTCCATCTTCTGATATCTTCTTCAATTTCTTTCTTCAGAGATTTGAAGTTTTTTTCATACAGGTCTTTGACTTGCTTGGTTAGAGTCACCCCAAGGTTCTTTATTTTATTAGTGGCTATTGTAAAGTGTGTTGTTTCCCTAATTTCTTTCTTGGCCCTTTTGTCATTGGTGTACAGGAGGACTTCTGATTTTTTTGAATTGATTTTGTATCCAGCCACTTTGCTGAAGGTGTTTATCAGTTGAAGGAGTTCTCTGGTTGAACTTTTGGGGTCACTCATGTATATTATCATATTGTCTGCAAATAGTGATACTTTGACTTCTTCCTTTCCAATTTGTATCCCCTTGATCTCCTTTAGTTGTCTTATTGTTCTAGCTAGAACTTCTAGTACTATGTTGAAAAGATATGGAGACAATGGGCAGCCTTGCCTTGTCCCTGATTTCAGTGGGATTGATTTAAGTTTCTCTCCAGTCAGTTTGATGTTAGCTATAGGCTTGCTGTATATAGCCTTAACTATGTTTAAGTATGTGCCTTGTATTCCTGATCTCTCCAAGACTTTAAACATGAATGGGTGTTGGATTTTGTCAAATGTTTTTTGGCATCTAGGGAGATGATCATGTGGTTTTTTTTTCTCTTTCAGTTTGTTTATATGGTGGATCACATTGATGGATTTCCTTATATTGAACCACCCTTGCATGCCTGGGATGAAGCCTACTTGGTCATGGTTGATGATATCTTTTATGTGCTCTTGATTCGGTTTGCAAGTATTTTATTGAGTATTTTTGCATCAATGTTCATACTAGAGATAAGTCTAAAGTTCTCTTTTTTTGTTGGGTCTTTGTTTGGTTTAGGTATCAAGGTGACTGTGGCTTCATAGGAAGAATTTGGTAATTTTCCTTCTATTTCTATTTTGTGGAACAGTTTAGAGAGAGGATTGGTATTAGGACTTTTTCGAAGGTCTGGTAGAATTCTGCACTAAAACCATCTGGCCCAGGGCTTTTTTTCGTAGGGAGGCTGTTGATGACTGCTTCTATTTCCTTAGGGGGATATAGGTCTATTCAATCTTTCTATCTGATCTTGGCTTAATTTAGGTAGGTGAAATTTCTCAAGAAAATTGTCCATTTCATTTAGATTTTCAAATTTTGTGGCATATAGGCTTTTGTAGTAATACCTAATGATTGCTTGGATTTCTTCAGTGTCTGTAGTTATGTCCCCCTTTTCATTTCTGATTTTGCTGATTTGGATAGTTTTTCTCTGCCATTTTCTTAGTGTGGGTAGGAGCTTGTCTATCTTCTTGATTTTCTCAATGAACCAGCTCTTGGTTTCATTGATTTTTTGAATAGTTTTATTTGTTTCTAATTAATTGATTTCAGCCCTGAGTTTGATTATTTCCAACTGCCTGCTCCTCTTGGGTGTATCTGCTTCTTTTTTTTTTTCTAGGGCTTTCATTTGGGCCATTAAGTTGCTTGTATGAGATGTTTCAAATTTCTTCTTAATGGCACTTAGTGCTATGAACTTTCCTCTTAGCACTGCCTTCATTGTGTCCCATACTTTTGGGTATGTTGTGCTTTCATTTTCATTGAATTCTAGGAAGTCTTTAATTTCTTCTTTTATTTCTTCCCTATCCAAGCTGTCCTTGAGTAGCAAGTTGTTCAGTTTCCATGTATGTGCAGGCTTTTAGCTATTTTTATTGTTGTTGAGGTCCAGCTTTAGAACTTGATTGTCAGATAGGATACAATGGATTATTTCAATCTTCTTGTATCTGCTGAGGCTTTTTTTGTGACCAACTATATGGTCTATTTTGGAGAAGGTTCCATGAGGTGCTGAAAAGAAGTTATACTCTCTTGATCTAGGATGAAAAGTTCTGTAGACATCTATTAGTTCTAATTGATTTAGGGTCTCTGTGAGTGCCCTTGTTTCCCTGTTTTGCTTCTGACCTGTTGATCTCTCCCTTGGAGAGAGTGGAGTGTTGAAGTCTCCTACTATTAGGGTGTTGGGATCAATGTGTGATTTCAGTTTTAAAATTGTTTGATTTATATATGTAGGTGGTCTTGTATTTGGGGCATAGATGTTCAAAATTGTGATGTCCTCCAGTTGGAATTTTCCTTTGATGAGAAGGAAGTGTCCCTCCTCATCTTTCTTGATTAACCTTGGTTGAAAGTCTATTTTATTAGATACTAGGATTGCTACCCCAGCCTGTTTTCTGGGTCCATTTGCTTGCTTTTTCCAGCCCTTTACTCTGAGGTAGTGTTTATCTTTGTTGCATAGGTGTGGTTCTTGGATGCAGCAGAATGTTGGGTCCTGTTTCTGAAACCATTGTGTTAGTCTGTGTCTTTTTATAGGGGAGTTGAGTCCATTGATGTTGATATATAATAGTGACCAGTGGCTGTTAGATCCTTTTTTGTGGTGTTGGTGGTCTTACTATGATTCATTGCTTTTTTCCTCCCTTTTAGTTGGGAAGTTACCTGTATCCTATATTTTCTTAGGTGTAGTTGTTTTCATTGGATTGAAGTTTTCCTTCTAGTATCTTCTGTAGAGTTGGATTGTTGTGTAGATATTACTTAAATTTTGTTTTGTCATGGAATATTTTTTTTCTCCATCTATGTTGGTTGAAAGCTTTGCTGGGTATAGTAGTCTTGGTTGGCATCTGTGTTCCCTTAAAGACTGTATGCCATCTGCCCAGGCCCTTCTGGCTTTTAGAGTTTCTGATGAGAAATCTACTGTGATTCTGATAGGTCTACCTTCATATGTTACTTGGCCCTTTTCCCTTGCTGACTTTAATATTTTTTCTCTGTTTTGTAGGTTTAGTGTTTTGGCTATGATGTCATGTGAGGTATTTCTTTTCTGGTCTGGTGTATTTGGTGTTCTGTAGGCTTCTTGTATGTTAATGGACATTTCTTTCTTTAAGTTGGGAAAATTTTCTTCTATGATTTTCTTAAAAATATTTTCCGGTCCTTGGAGCCTGGCGTCTTCTTTTTCATCTATTCCAATTATTCCTAGGTTTTGTCTTTTCATGGCGTCCTTGATTTCTTGGATGTTTTGTGTTTGGGACTTTTCCAATTTATTTTTTTCTTGAGTGAGGAATCCATTTCAGCAAGTGTATTTTCAGCTCCCGAGATTCTTTCTTCCCTCTCTTGTATTCTATTGGTGATGCTTACCTTTGTGGTTCCTGATCTTTTCTCTAAGTTCTCCAGTTCCAGGTTATTCTCTGTTTGTGTCTTCTTTATAGATTCTAATTCTGTTTTCATGCTTTGTACCATTTCCTTCATCTGAATGACAGCGGCTCCTATTTTTTGTTCCTTTCCTCTCTGTATGTCTTTAATTGCTCCTCTACGTGTGCTGTTATACTCTTCTGAATTTCATTGATGGCCTTGTTCATTTCTTCTTTTTGTTCCTCTTTTTGTTCCTCTAATATCTGCATAATTATAGCTTTAACATAATTTTCCTGTGTCTCTGCTGAGTTAAAATCTCCCTTCCTTTGGGTGTTTCTGGTGGGGCCATGGTGTCCTGATTTTTGTTAGGTGAATTCGTATGTCAACCTTAGGCCATTTGTTTATACATAGTCAAGGAGCTGTTTTTGCTTTGACGCTGAACTTCAGACTGGAACTGTTAATCTCTGGTATCTGGAGTATTCTTCAAGAAGATCAGGGATTTCCAGTGGTTTGAGAATGTGTGTTGTTGTCTCAGTTTATCTCTGTTGAGGGATATGTGTGCCAGGCTCCCTGCTTTGTGCTAGAAGCTGTGCGCACCACAGGCTGGTCACCACTCTAGTCTGGAGGCTTGACTCCTCACTTTGTGTCAGAGGCTGAGTGTCCTGGTTTGAGATGGCAGCTGGGCAGCTCTGATCTGGTCTAGAGGCTCCATGCTCCTACCTGGGCTTGCTGCTAAGAGCTCCCCTTTGGTCTAGAGACTTGTTGCTCCTTCTTCTGGGCCAGGGGCTGTGCACCACAGTCTGAGATGGTATCTGGGAGTTTCCCAGTCTGGCTTGGATACTGTATGACCCAGTCCGGAGGTGCAGCTGGCGGTGCCAAGGGTTGTGGGCCTACCCGATGAAGCCCAAGGTATCTAAGGGGTTCTCAGTCTGGCCCGGATACTGTGTGACCCAGTCCGAAGTGGCAGCTGTTGGCTTGTTTTGTTTTTTAAAACTGGGTCATACAGGGAACTATTATGTTCTATGGCAATGTGCCATATGGAAGTCAGGGAAGTTCCCAGCCTCTATATTTAGAGATTTTAATGCTGAAGGAACTTCAGTTCAATGGTAATCATTGACTGTTTATCATTGACTGTTAAAGATAGTTGAAACATGCAGATTGTCAATTGCCTCATGGATGATTATATTAAATTATTGCAGATATTGACTATAACTAGGAGATGAAAATTGATGTTCAGCCATATCAGGCAATCAGATGACTGATTGTTAGTAAAGGGGAAGGAATAAGTATTTTCAAGCAACCAACATATAAAAATGTTAAGGTTACTATTGATGTTCAGGCCTTACATAATAAAATATTAAACATTTAAAATTTAAAGTCATAATAAAGAAAAAGTCCATTATTGAATCATTTCTTGTAGCTCTTTTGTATACTGATATAAATTAAGGTTGTATTTTGGTTACATCATACTATGTATCAACTCCTTTAAGATATTGTACCTAGGTAATTCTTATAAATGCTATGTGCAGGTGTAGTCCTTTTGAAAGCTGCTATCACACTGTTTAGAATAATTAAGAAATACAAACTAATAGTCAATCAAACTTATGGTTTTGTTAGGTACTAATTCGGTTTATCACAGGTGTTTTCTAATTTAATCAGTCAACATATAGCTAGGAACAAACAATTCAGATGTACTAGAGATAAATAGATGGTCTTCAAAAATCTCAGTGAACTACAATGTATGGCATTTAAAGACATTTTTATTATTTTGAATATCTATTGACAGTGAAACATGTCAGCTCCTGGCAGTACTCCCTTTCAACTTCAAAGGAGATGATGAACATCAAAAAAAATTCTCATTTAGGAGATGGCTGCACATTTGGCCAAGTAGCCACTGGGCAAAAAATGTCATTGCTTTTATTGCAGACAGTATACTGGAAAAACTGGGTGCAGGAAAGTAGACTGCCAAGCTTTGTAAGGACAAGATAGGCAAGTCCTTTATATTACCTGCTTCACAAAAGTCTGTCAGATATTATAAACCAGAAGGCTGGAGATGATGCTCCAACATTATAAGCTTGCTTTCTATTCAATGTTGACTAGGCCTTTTTTTTTCTCCAAATCTCAGGACTAACAAAATGTAGACACCCAGAGCTATAAATCCTCCTTGTATGATTGTTTTTAATGTGTCCCAGAGTTTTCATTGCATTGTGTTTTCATTTTTCGTTAGTTCCAGATAATTTTCATTCTTTCTTGACTTATTTGACTGAATCATCAATTGAGAGTGAGTTGTTTAACATCCAAGAGTTTGTGAATTTACTAGATATGTGGTTTTCTATCACTTTTAAGGTTTATTACATTACAATCAGATACAATCAGACAGACAGTTATTTCAATCTTTGTGAATTTGTAAAGATTTGGATTATGTGCAAGGATGTGATCTATTTCAGAGAAAATTTCAATTACTACTGAGTAGAAAGTATGTTCTTAGGTAAAATATTCTGCAAGTGTCTGTTAAGTCCCTGTGTTTAGGATGGCATTTATTTTCTGATGTTTCTCTAGATGATCTTTTTATTGAAGAAAGAGGTGTATTAATATTACCTACTATTGGTAGGTTGATGTTAATTTGTGTATTTAAATTCACTAGTATATTTTAATGAAATTTGCTATGTTGAACAAAATTTGGTGTATATGAGCTCAGGAGAAAAATGTATTTATTTCTTAATTATTCCTTTGATTAGAAAGAAGTATCTCATGTTATTTCTTATGAGTATTTTTAGCTTGGAATGTATTTTGTTGAATATTAGGACAGTGATGCTTGTTTGCTCCCTGGTCCTAGGTGACAGGAGTAATTTTGTCTATCCTTGTACTCTAAGGATGTGCCTCAGAGATCCAAGATGGCTGCCATGAGAGAACACTGTGTCTGAGGAGTAGGAGAGCAGAAACAACACAGCGACCAGGAGACTGAACTCTGGGACCTAAAACGCCAGCATTGTGAGTGCCAGGTGAGCAGAACTCCTACGGTGAGAAAATCAAGTGGGAAAACCCTAGGGACACCCAGTTATTACCTGGAAAAATTTCCCTGTGACCAGCTGCACACAGCTCTGATCTGAACGAGCAGCCACACTGGGTGCCCGCACCCGCCTTTATAGACTGAATCACACAGTCTTGCAGGCAGTCTCAGGAGAAACCTGGTACCATTTTCACTGAACTGAACCCTGCGAGCTCACACTGCACCCGGGTTCTGCTTCAACCCACGGGTGTGCTGCAGGCTCAGGCCAATCACCGGAACCACCCCAGACTGAGTGGATTGGGGGACCATTTTGACCAGTCCGCACACTGTGGGGGCGCTCGCCGAATGCTTCCACCAGCAAAAACTCAGTCAGTGTGTGAGTCCGCCAGCGGGTCTGGGTGGAACCCGAATTCTGCCTCAACCCACAGCTGAGAGGATCCTGGGACCATCTTGACCAGACTGCACACTGAGGGCAAAAGCTGCATGCATCTGCCAGCAAAAACCCCAGTTCGGGTGTCTGTCCACGGGCCAGACAGAGAAGGCCTCGGGCACCATTTCAGACAGCCCTCCATACAGCGGATGCACACCAACCCAAACCCACTGTGTGTGCCCCAAATATCATCTCACACCTTGGTGCACAGCCCCTGGCACAGAAGGAGGCGCCAAATCGCCATTGCAGGAGAGAGCCCTTAGCAGCAAGCCCAGGGCAGAGTCCACAGCCCCCAGCTGACATCTCAAAACTGGACACTCAGACTCTAGCACAGAGTGAGGAGTAAAGACTCCAGAACAGAGGGGTGACCAGCCTACAGTGCTCACAGCTTCTAGCACAGAGCACAAAGCTGGGCACACAGAGCCCACAACAGAGTTCAACTGAGACAAAACACACACCACAACCCACCAGAAATCCCTGATCTTCTTGAAGAATACTCCTGATGCAAGAGACTGACAGTTTCAGAATGAAGTACAGCCTTAAAGCACAAACAGCTCCTTGATTATACATACAAATGCCCAGAAATCAGCGAAAGAACTCACCCAACAAAAATCAGGACACCATGGTCCCACCGGAAACACCCAAAAGTAGTGGAGTTTTTAATTCAGCGGAGACACAGGAAAATTATATTAAAGCTTTGATTATGCAGATATTGAAGGAACAAGAGGAGAGACAAAAAGAGGAAATGAACAAGGCCCTCAAAGAAATGGAGAAGAAATTAACTGCCCACATATAGGAACAATCAAAGATAAACAGAGAGGAAACATCCAAAATAGGAGACACAGTCAATCAGTTGAAGAAACGGTACAAAGCATGAAAACGGAATTAGAATCTATAAAGAAGACACAAAGGGA
>CM053748.1:51245749-51263986 GCA_028658305.1 Pachyuromys duprasi
ACCAACTTCACAATAAAAGGAACTAACTGTCATTGGTCACTATTATCTATCAACATCAATGGACTCAACTCTCCAATAAAAAGACACAGACTAACAGAATGGCTGCGGAAACAGGATCCTACATTCTGCTGCATCCAAGGATGTGCCTATTTTAAAACTAATCTATATTTCTTGTAGGAAGCACTTAGATGCATTCTGTTTCTTGATCTATTCATCTACTCTTCATCTAGTCTTTTGAGTAGAGAATTGAGACCATTAATAATTAAGCCTATTATTTAAATGTATGTTGTCTGTCAATGGAATTAATCCAAACTATTCAATTTAGCCTCAAGCAAATTTTTCAGACAAGACCAAAAAGCAGCCACACTCTTTGCCAAAATATTATAGGAGAAGTCTCTAGGCCACATACTATAATACTCTTCTGATGCTTCTTATGCCAGGGTCCCATGTTTCAAATCACTCTGAGCACCACTGTCTTCAATGTTTCTACTAGAATTCCTGATTTATCCTCACTTAAAGTATTCAACTGTTTTCTAATACACAGCCCCAAGCTCCATATTCCTCTAAACAAAAGCATGTTCAGACCTATCACATAATACCCCACTCCTGTTACCAACTTCTGTCTTAGCTAGGGTTTCTATTGCTGTGAAGAGACAGCATAATGAGAGCAAATTTTATCTTAGAAACAAAAATATATAATTATAGCTGGCTTATAGTTTCAGAGATTTAGTGCATTATCATTGTGACAAGAAGAATGGTGCCATGCAGGCAGACATGATGCTAGAGAGGTAACTGAGAGTCCTACAACCAGCCTAGTTAGAGCATATATGAGGCCTACTCTACCCCACTCAGACTAGTTTGGGCATATATGAGACCTCAGAACCCACCTTGACAGTGATGTACTTTCTCAGAAAACCACATATGTGTTAATTGTAGTCACTTTGTAGTTGGCTTTTGGTGGTGATATTTGTGTTCTCACTTCTTTATATTTCAGTAGTTATAGATTTGAGATTCTTCTATAGTCATTCACCTATACTAATTCTTCTTTTCGACTCACAATATTGCTACTTCTATATTCATTGGATTTGATGTGTTGAGCATAATTTTTGAATGTAATTTATTTATTTTTATATTAATCACAGGATAGGTACTTTGTATCCCAGTTGTAGCCCGCTCCCTAATTCCCTCCGACTCTCCCCATCCCTCCCTCATCATTCCCTGCCCCCCTCCAAGTCCACTGATGGGGGAGGACCTCCTCCCCTTCCATCTGACTCTAGCTTATCTTGTCTCTTCAGGGCTGACAAGCATAATTTTTTCAGGAATTTTTTTTCATGGAAAAGTTTTCTGTCCTTTAACTATGATGGCAAGTTTTATGAGGTGTATTAGTATAAATTGGCTGGCATGGGGTTTTTGGACTTGGAAATCATTGTTCTATACTTTTCTTACTTGATAAATTTTCACTGATATATTGTTCAATTTTACTTTATATGTTGACTTCTGTTTTCTTGCATTTTTAATACACATTACTTGTTTTGTGTAATAATATTTTAACTACAATATGCCATGAGGATTTTCTCTTTTAGGTCTGGTCTATTGGCTGTACTGTGTGCTTTGTATATCTGTATGGCATATCTTTGTTTAGTTTGGGAAAATAGTCTTCTGTGATCTTGTTAAAGATATGGCATATGCCATTGACTTCTGCATTATCCATTCCGGTACTTCAAAAGTTTGCAGCCTTACCAGGCCACAGAGGAAGACAATACATCTACTCTTGATAAGACCTGATAGACTAGGACCAGAAGGAAGGGGAGGAAGACCTCCCCTATCAGTGGACTGGGAGAGGGGCATGGGTAGAGAAGGGGGATAGAGGATGGGATTGGGAGGGGAGGAGGGAGGGAGATACAGGGATGATACAAAGTCAATAAACTGAAATTAATAAAAAAAGAGTAAAAAATAAAGTTTGGTCTTTTCATAGTGTCCCACCTTTCCCATTTGTTCCTTAACTATTTCATTTTTAATTTTTTCATATTCTTTGCTCATTTTATCTAGATCCTCTACTTTATATTTTAATTCATGTATTTTATCTTCTGCTTGATTCATTCTACTTCTAAGGCTATCATTTCAGTTTTCTATTTGGTTTACTGGGTTTTCTATTTCATCTTCATTTCAGCTTGAATCCTCTACAGTGCTTCTCTTTTTAAATTCTGTTCTCAAATTCTGGATTGTTTTGGTAATTTCCATCATCCTTATTAGTGTTTCTTTTTGGACATCACTAAGTGCCTTTGGTCTTTAACTATATTCTCTTTAAGTTCACTGAGCTTTGTGAATGTGTGTTTAGACTAGTGCCTCTGTGTGTGTGTGTGTGTGTGTGTGTGTGTGTGTGTGTGTGTGTGTGTTGCTGAGGGGTCTTCTTCAAACTCCTTGAAATCTTTGATGAAGTTACGGTTGCTCATTAAAACTTCTGTAACCTGCTGTTCTTCTGGGAAATTCTCATTGGCAAATATTTCTGTTTTATTTGTGGACTTTGTGAAGGAGATACTGCCTTGAACTTTCATATGGTTTGAATTTTTTCAATGATATCTGGGATTTTTTTCTTTTGTTAGTGCTGTTTATGGTAAAGACAGAGCAGGCTGGGGGAGAAGAGAGTATATTTGGGCAGGTTAGGCCAGTTGATTCCATGTGAAAAATGAATCCAAGTGGACATAAGGGACTGTGATGAAGTACAGTGTGCATGTGAGAAAAGTTCTGATAGTTAGAGAGGTGTAAGAAGAGGACAGGATCAAGAAGATAACTTGGCTATACACTAAAAAAAGGAAGTGTAATTTATCTCTAGGTGTAGAAGTAGGATGTGACATGAAAGAGACTTGTTAGAGATATTGCCATCCCTGATCTCAAGCTGTCCTGTAGAGCAACAGTAATAAAAACTGCATGGTACTGACATAGAAGCAAAATGGTGGATCAATGGATCCAAATAGGAGACCCAGAAATAAACCCACACACCTATGGACAGCTGACTTTGGAGAAAGAAGTCAAAGTCGTACAATGGGAAAAAGATAGCACCTTCAACAAATGGTGCTGGTCTAACTGGATGTCTACATGTAGAAAAACACAAATAGATACATATTTATCACCCTGCACTAAGCTAAAGTCCCTGTGTATCAAAGAGCTCAACATAAAACCAGACACTAAATATGTTAAAAGAAAAAGTGAGAAAGAGCCTTGATCTCACTGGCACAGGAAACAACTTCCTGAACAGAACACCAACAACTCAGGTTCTAAGATGAAGAAATAATATATGGGATCTGATGAAACTGAAAAGCTTCTGAAAAAGCAAAGGACATTGTCAACAGAAAAAAAAATGAGAGCCTACAGACTAGAAATATATCTTCACTACAGCTCCAACCAATATAGGATGTATATATAAAGAACTCAGAATATATAAAGAACTCAAGAAATTAAACATCAAAAAACCAAATAATCCAGTTTAAAATGGGGTAAAGAGCTAAACAGAATTCTCAACCAAAAATATTGAAAGGCAGAGAAACACTTGAAGAAATGCTCAATGTCCTTAGTCATCAAGGAAATGCAAATCAAAATGAATCTGAGATTCCACTTTACACTCAGCAGAATGGCTAAGATTAAAAACTCAAGTGACAACACATGCTTGAGAGGATATGGAGAAAGGGGAACCCTTCTGCATTGCTAGTGAGAATGTAAACTTGTACAACCACTTTGGAAATCAATCTGGCACTTTCTCAGACAATTAGGCATAGTGCTACCTCAAGACCCAGCTGTACCACTCCTGGACATATATCAGAAAGATGCTCCACCATTCAAAAATGACATTTGCTCAGCTGTGTTCAAAGCACCTTTATTCATAACAGCCAGAATCTGAAAACAATCTACATGTCCCTCAAGCAAAGAATGGACACAGAACTTATGATACATTTATACGATGGAATACTGTTAAATTATTAAAAACAAGGAAATCATGAAATTTGCATGCAAGTGGATGGAATTAGGAAAGATCATCCTTAGCGAGGTAACCAGGGCAGAAAGACAGGCATGGTATATCCTCACTTATAAACAGATCTTAGGTGAGCAGTACTGAGACTCTGTTCCACATCTTCCAACCTAAGTTGGCCTGTGTGGGCCCAAGCAACAATCAGCTTAGAGCCTTCTCTCTCCCCTTCCAAACTTCCTGGACATCAGGGACACTCAGATAGCTAGAGGTTTGCATAAGCATACAAGCATTCAAGCCCAAGGCAAAGTGTTACCACCTGAAACCTACCTACCTACTTTGTTATAGCAACTATTTGTTTCAGTTCCATGGGCTGGCAGCTGGTTTGATATGTAAAGCAATTGTTGCAAAAAGTTGTAAACCCAAGTTTTGATTCCCTCAGTGCTTGTTAAATAAGATGAGTAGTAATGAAATCTCTGATTGTAACTCTCTTTCAGTTAAATAGGAAGTGGAGACAAGAGAATCCCTAGACACAGCCAGGCCAGCGCGCCTGGTATATGCAGCAGCAAACAGCTATGCCCTGCCTTAAAATATGTAGAAAATGAGGACTGACAGTCACTTGAGTTTCATATGAGTGCTATAGTCCTTACATATACACATATACAACGATTCCAAATAATTTGACTTCTTTTTCCTTATTAATCACTTTCATATTCATGTAAAAAGATTATTAATTATTTTAAGGATGGTGTGTGTTTGTGTCTGTGCATATATGGCCAGAATTCATGTGCTTCAGGTACTTGCAGGTGCATGGCCAAAAAGGGAATCAGATCCTCTGGAACTGGAGTTACAGGGAGTGTAAGCCACAGGAAATGGGTGTGGGAACTAAACTTGGGTCCTCTGCAATAGTTATAAGCACTCTTAACTGATGGCCTAACTCTCCAGCTCCGTTTTCTCAATCTTTATCTAAAAACTTAAATAATATAACATGGAGCAGAAATATATTAGGCAAAAGGTCAGAAAATAGAAATGGAATATCAAATCTGCTTTGCAATGGAATCTTCACACAATGTGTTCATTTTGTAGAGATCTTCAATTTTTCCCAGTGAATCA
Source organism: Pachyuromys duprasi (assembly GCA_028658305.1). Classification (NCBI taxonomy): domain Eukaryota; kingdom Metazoa; phylum Chordata; class Mammalia; order Rodentia; family Muridae; genus Pachyuromys; species Pachyuromys duprasi. The sequence continues at coordinate 51,250,824 of CM053748.1, forward strand.
CAATTTAGTCCTGATATCTGAGAGACTGAAGCAAAAATAGAAGTGTGAGTTACATGATTCACTCCTAAAAAAATCAATAAACTTTGCATAAGAATATGTATTTTCTTGACATTCAAATTCGATAGTTATTTTCCCCTCTATTTTAGTCTGTTCATAAAGGATATTGATTAAAGTAATAAGTGATATTCTTGTGACTACTTGACTAACTGGAATGAATATTTTTATGTAAAGAGCCAACTCAAAACACAGAAGAGGAAAAATCTACAGCATAAATTAAGGAGACCATTTATTGAGAAGTCAGATGAGAGGCTGGGAAGAAGGCTCAGCATGTAATAGTGCATGCTCTATAACCATAAGAACATGAGTTCAAATCCCAAGCACCAAAGTAGAAAGCTGCACATGGCTACTAATGCATGCAATCCAAGCACCTGACCAGAAACATGTGGCTACCTGAGCTTGCTAGCTCTACAGAACAGCAAGTTTCCAGCTTAGTAAGAGACTTTGTCTCAAGGCAATAGAATACAGAGTGATAGAGGAAGACAATAACTTTCTCTGACCTCTACATGTCTGTGCATAGACTTGTGCACTTATATATACACGTGTATAAAACACACTACACATAGAGAGAGAAAATGAGAGATCAAATGATTGTGCGACATAGAAGATTTGTTTGTTTCTCCAGACTGACTCACTGGCACTCTCATAATCCAAAAAGTCAAGAGCCTTACTCTATGTAGAAGAAACATTCTGCCTTTCTCAAACCCACAATCACTTTCTTACTAAAACCCAGATTCAGTGCCACTTTCAAAGTCTCCCTGTTTTTGTAAACTGGTTTGATTTCAGGGCCGGGTTTGTTACATACAGAGTAAATAGCCCAAGGAAAGCTATCTTACAGAAATGGTGCTTATGAAGGTATTCTTTTCAATTATGTAATGTACTATAGGAACATTGTTTATTGATAGTAGTACTTAGCTAGTAAAAGTTGCTGCCATGGAACAGATTGTAATTGCAAATAGCTATTTAGCAAACGAGAGGGAGCTGTGCTGGCTTGGAAGATCCTATTTACACAACAGAATTAGGAGCAAAGCATACATATCGCCTTGTTAAAAATCAGGACTGGGAGTGTCTACAGTACATCATTTTCCCCTTTTTGCTATTGTTCTTAGTCATTGATATCATTCATTTAATTATTTGATAGTCATCCAAGTTAGAATTTGTGTATGTTTTGATCTGTGCATCTAAAAATTCCTAACGCATAGTATTGAAGTATTTAATATCAATACAGGGAGACTGCAGTTGTTATCCTGATCCAACCCAGTGTTTATTTTGTCCTGTCATAAAGTCTCACTTGTATTTGGTAGTTTCAGAAGAAATTGTCTCAGTCTCTCATAACAAAGACTTTATGCAAAATTTAGCCATATGGAACACTAAACAGTAACTGAGTCCTCCTGCCCTTCCAGAATACTCAACTTCTGTTCCACAGCTAGAAATTCAGTTTTATGAACCAGTTAAAAGAAGTGCACAGTGTGCTTTTGTAGCACTTAGATGTTGACATATGAATTTTTTGGTTTTCCCAAGGCTAATCAGAGGAATCAGCAATAATGTGACCTTTCAAATGTGAGTGAAACTTTCACTTGAAACCTTTCCACTACATAACACCATTCAATGTGTCTGATGGCTCAAAAAGACTATAGTCTAAAACAGGAACAGCGGACTGAAAACACTGACAGCACCAAAGCAGAGGCAGACTGCCAACAAAGCAGCACTGTATGTCAGCTCTCCTTATTCAGGCTTCACACTGGTGACTCCTGAGGCTGCCATTAGAGACCAAGACCACCAGGCATCATGGGTACCCAGGAGCCTTCTAGTTCTACCCCCATCTAAAGCTTACTTGGTCAGAAGGCAGCCAGAGCTCACTTGGGTGTGAGTGCTCTGGGAATCTGCAACACTCAGTGAGTGACAGTTTGTCTCAGAGGTCTCAGATCTTGGAAAGGTACTCTTTTGTTGTTTCTCTCTCTCTCTCTCTCTCTCTCTCTCTCTCTCTCTCTCTCTCTCTCTCTCTCTCTCTCTCTCTCTCTCTCTCTCTCACTGTGTGGGTGAGTATGTGTGTGATGCCTGTTTATGTATAAGTGCATGTATGTGTTCATGAGTGCAGGTGAGCAGACCAGGACACATTAGGTGCCAGAAGACAACCTCAGTTATCAGTCCCCCCTTTCTACCTTTTTTGAGACAAGGTCACTTCCAAAGGACAACCCTGCTTGACTCCTGTCCAAGCATAGCAGAATAGGTTAAATAGTGACAGAGCTTGGTTCCCTTTGAAGGGCTGGGTCTTGGGTTGGGACAGGCGTTGGTTGGACCATCCCTCGGTCTTTGTTCTATCTTTATCCCTGCATCTTATAGGCAGGGTGAATTTTGAGTCGAAGTTTTTGTGGGTGGGTTGTGTTCCCCTCCCTTTTCATTGTATTTTCATGTAATTTTTTAAAGGATTTATTCAATTCATTCATCTGTTTGGATATATTTCCTGATTTCTTTGAGAGATTTCTTCCTTTTAGGCCTCTATTATTTTAATAACCTCAGATTTAATATGATTTTCTTGTACTTCAGGTGTGTTAGTATTTCCAGGACTTACTGTGGTAGAATAGTAAATTTCAAGTGGTGACATTTGGCCTTGGGTTTGGTTGCTTGTATACCTCAGCAAACCTCTAGCTATCTGGCTGTCTCTGATATCCAGGAATCTTGGGAGTGGCCAGAGAGGGCTCTAAGCTGAATGCTGCTTGGGATCACAGAGGCCAACTTGGGTTGGAAGATGTGGATCAGAGCCCTAGCACTGCTCACCTAATATCTGTTTATAAGTGAGTTCATACCATGCCTGGTCTTTCTGTCTCTGGGGTACCTCACTCAGGATAATCTTTTCTAATTCCATCCACTTGCCCGCAAATTTCATGATTTCCTTGCTTCTACCTTTTTTAAAGAATTTATTACATTTTATTCACTTTGTATCCCAGCTGTAGCCCCCTCCCTCATGTCTTTCCAATCTCGCCGCTCTTCCTTCTTCTTCTCCTCCCATGCCCCTCTCACAGGCCACTGATAGGGGAGGTCCTCCTTCAATTCCATCTGATCCTAGCCTATCAAGTCTCATCAGGACTGGCTGCATTATTCTCCTCTGTGGCCTGGTAAGGCTGCTTACTCCTCAGGGGAAGGTGATTAAAGAGCCAGCCACTGAGTTCATGTCAGAAACAGGCCCTGTTCCCCTTGGATACTGAGCTGACATGTGCTACATCTGTGCAGGAGTTCTAGGTCATCTCCATGTATGGTCCTTGGTTGGAGTATCAGTCTTAGAAAAGAACACTGTGCCCAGCCTTTTGTTTTTATTTTTGTTTTGTTTGTTTTTTTTGGTTGGTTGGTTCTGTTGCTCTCCTTGTAGAACTCCTGTCCCCTCCAGATATTTCGCCTCCCTCTACTTTCATAAGATTCCCTCCACTCTGCCAAAATTTTGGCTATGGGTCTCAGTATCTGCTTTGATCCTCTAAAGGGTAGAGCCTTTCAGAGGCTATGGTAGGCTTCGGTTCCCCATTTTCTCCCTCTTCTGATGTTTATCCTCTTTACCTTTCTGAATGAGGATTGATCATCTTCCCCAGGGTCCTCCTTCTTGCTTAGCTTCTTTAGTATACACAGAGAGGAACCTTCCTCCATTGCCAGTGGGAATGTAAACTTGTACAACCACTTTGGAAATCAATCTGGCGCTTTCTCAATTAGTAATAGTGCTACATCAAGATCCAGCTATACCACTCCTAGGAATATATCCAAAAGATGCTCAAGTATACAACAAGGACATTTGCTCAACCATTTTTGTAGCAGCTTTACTTGTAATAGACAGAACCTGGAAACAAAAAGATGTCCCTCAACCGAGGAATAGACACACATTTTCTGTATCCATTCCTCGGTTGAGGGACATCTAAGTTGTTTCAAGATTCTGGCTATTATGAATAAAGGTGCTATGAACAAAGTTGAGCAAATGTCCTTATTGAAAGGTAGAGCATTTTTCAGTTGTATGCCCAGGAGTGGTATAGCTGGGTCTTGAGGTTGAGCTATTCCCAAATTTCTGAGAAAGAGCCAGATTGATTTCCAAAGTGGTTGTACAAATTTACATTCCCACCAGCAATGGAGGAGTGTTCCCTTTTCTCCACATCCTCTCCAGCATGTGTTCTCAGTTGAGTTTTTGATCTTAGCCATTCTGACAGGTATAAGATGGAATCTCAGCTTCATTTTGATTGCATTTCCCTGATGACTAAGGACACTGAGCATTTCTTCAAGTGTTTCTCTGCCTTTCAATATTTTTGGTTGAGAATTCTGTTTAGCTCTGTACCCCACTTTAATTGGATTATTTGGTTTATTGGTGTTTACTGGTAAACTAACTATAAAGATGCTAACTTTTTCCAAGTACTTTGACTAACCTTTCAACTGGGATCCAAGTTTTGGATTCAAGATTTTTGAGGTAGATGTTTTGTTTAAGCATACAGTATTGATAATGTGATTTTAGAACATCATTCAATGGCCTAACTGTATTTTTCTTCTTTTTGTCCCTTGGAGGCATTTTTATGCTTGGGGAATGGTACATCTATAAAAAAAAGTCCCTGGGAAATTGAAAAAATACATATATGATTAATTGAATACAATCAGTTCTCAACTTCATTTCTGTTTTGAAATGAAAGCACCATCATTGTTAGAAATGACAGGCAGAGACTTATTAAAAATATATTATCTTTATAATTTAATATGCATTAAATATTTCACCACTTTCCAATTCTTTCCCTTTTTCAGGCTAAAACAGAAGGAGATTCTACAGGGAAATGCCTCATGCCAGGATTCAGCTGAAATATTTCTTGTCCCAATCCAAAAAGCTTAAATTTCATTATTTTATGCATAGATAAATCTTGGTAAATGTCTATTCAATTTCTTCCTTTCAAATGGGAGAATACTTTCTAATAACACTTGGTAATGATTAAAATATAATGTAACTTTTTGTTTCCCAGCATTTCCTGCAGACTTTTGTTAAGTTTGCTCGGAAGCATGTCAACTCCACAGTGAAAAGTCAAATATGAGACACTAGGCTGAAATTTCTAAAACGAACATGATCTTTAGTATGATGCTGGGGGTAATAAAAGCCATCTGCTGGGCTCTGAGATACTCATTCTGTGTTCACTACTTGTTTATTAAGTGTTTCCTATGAACTACGTTAATTTCCCTGATAGCTGAACATGCCTGTGGCTACTGGTTCGTGAGAGCCACCATCCTCTGAACGCTAATCTCAGTGTATATCAAGCCATTTCCTTCCAGACACACTGTCTTGTTATTTATATGACTCCATTTGTGAGCTTCTCATTTTTACACAGGGAGTGAATTTTCAGAAGAACAGACAATTAGACATTTGCAGAGCAATTTTCACAGATAGGGTAGGGTTGTAGAACAGTTTTACAGGAGTGTCAGATCCAAAATTAGTGCCACATGCAAAATACTACACAGTCACTCTGTGAGTTCTAAGCTAGGAAGAAGAGAAATAGCTTTGTAATGGGATGTTTTGGATAATATTTAAAATTGAATTTTCTAGGATTTCAATAAATATTTTTAGGGAAAAGTTATGCTGCACTTATATTAAACTTTTCAACTCCCTAAAATCTCAATATTCTACACCAAAAAAAAAGTCAGACAGCTATTCAGAGTCAATGTGAAAATGATTGAATGGTTAAAAAAAGATGATATTCAGAGTATCAACTAAGATATATAGCTAATATGAAATACTAACTATAGCTTATAATTAATAAGGAATTAATTATTAAGGAATAGGACACAAAATTATACAGACGACCAGTTTTCAAATTCCTCAAAACATAGCAATGCAGTTGTCTCACGTGGGTAAAAAAACACTCAAAAGGTCATTTTTACCCCCATATATGTAAATATGTGTAACTATATAGATATACACAAAGAGATATTTCATACATATATTGTTCAACTTTGAATAATGATTTTTCAAGGAAAAATAATTTTATCCAAGTCATCACTTGGCATCTGCTAATGCAGAGCTGTAAGGATTTGATTTGATGGATCCCTGATCTTTTCCTGATTATGGTCTAAGATGTATGAGTCTCATTTTAGGATGTCAGTCCCTGACAGTGACTTTTACTAATAAAAGAAGCAGTGACAAGTTATCAATCTGAACTGAAGGGCCTTGCGTCAACAAGCAGCATGATGATTTGTGGACATCAATTAGGACCTGAATATTTTAGCACAGACTTTGAAGCAGACATCTTGTTTCAGAAGCTGTCAGTGATGATGAGCTGCTGATAGAACGAAACTTCTCATGAGGGGAGAAAAATTATTACAGCAATAGGAGATTTCTTTTTCTCACATCTGGGCTTGACAATATACCTAAGCCTGGCAACCTATCAGCATATACATTTTTCCATGAGAGTAATTATGAATAGATAGATTTTACTCCCAGATGAAATCAAGGATTTGTCAGGAATCTGGTAGTATGCTACAGATAATGATGACCCTACATTATGCACAGGATCAGATTTCTGTCAAAATGATCTAATGAAGGGCTGGCAAGATGGTTCTGCAGTTAAGAGCAGACACTGCTCTTACAGAGGACTTGAATTCAGTTCCTAGCTCCCATATCTGGAGGCTTACATTTCCTATTTCACCAACACCAGGGGATCCAGCATCCTCTCCTAGTACACATACTCACTGTGCTGGTTAATTTGCTGACTCTGTTGTCTATTTGACAAAACCCAGGGTCATCTAAGAAGAGTGAATTTCAGTTGAGAAAATTCCTCCCTCAGATAGCCAAGTCTCTGTGGCATATTGTTGAACAATGATTGTTAGAGGGGCCATCCTACTGTACTTAGTCTTGTCCCTGGACTCATAGTCCAGATATGAGTAGTCTTCTAATCAAGGATGCTTTTCTTTGAAACCAACAGAAAAAGCTATAGAAAACAACAACCTCTCAAAAATGCAGTTGTTGAACCCAGTCCCAATAGATAGATCTACAAAACACTCCTATTTCTAATGCTTAGGGAACATTGAAGGAGGGAAAGCAGGAAGATTATAAGAGCCAAGATAAAGAAGAATCATAACAATGAAAATACTCCATGAACTAAACTCCATGAAGAAAATTCTACAAGGTCTCAACACTACAAAAGAACTGCAGGCAATAGAGAAAAGCTAAGAGTAGGAAAGATTCCCCCAAAGAAAGAGCACACCAATTGGTTGTCCAGTGCCAAAATATCATTCCTGAAAACATACATATGTGTATAAATATATATATTGCATAAGTTACATTTAAAATATATGTGTATGTATACACACATATACATATATGTATGCAGTAACAGTCAAATGAGAGTTCATGAATTTCCAATAGAGTGGGGAGGGATATTTGCAAGAGTTTGGAATGAAAGAAGTAGAAAATGTTGTAAATAGATTAAGATGTTAAAAATAAAGCAACAGAAATAAAAAAGGAAAAATAAAGCAAGTTTACCATAGAGAGCAAGCCTGTAAGCAGTGTTCCTTAGTGATCTCTGCTCAGTTCCTGCCTCCATGCTTCTGTCCTGCTTGAGTTCCTGTACGGTTTCCCTCAATAGTGTACTGTGATCAAGAAGTGTAAGGCAAATAAATCCTTTCCTCCCCAGGTTACTTTCAGTCTTGTGTTTTATTACAATATTAGAAAACCTAAATAATATGCCAAACACAAACACACACTTATATAATTAAAAGCATAATTTATTTCAGTTGAGTTATTGACAAAAAGCAATGTCAGTTAATGCAGAGGCTAGTGGTTGATCAAAATGCTTAGAGTAGAGACAATATATTGAGTGCAGTTTATATGAACATTATGCTCATTACTCTCTGTATTATTATAAACTTGCACAGGCATGTAAAACCCTGGAGTCAGTCCATAAATAACTGTTGAATGTCATATATTAATTTTCAGTATTGATATTTTTAAATTCTGAACAAAATTAGATGAAGTACTCCCAAAACTTTAAATCTACCATTATTAACAGATTTCTTTAGATAAGCTAGCATGATAAAGATCAGAAAGATCCACGACATGTAGCACCTTAGCTATTAAGATCTTTTAAGATTAACTGTTCAGTCAAGAGAGAGGGAGGGAGAGAAGGTGGAAAAAGAGAGAATGTGGGTGGGGGAGAGACAGGCCTTCTGATTCTCCAGTCAGTGATGTGAAAAGGTTGAACTTGGAGGTTATTTGTTAGGCTTTCTTGGTTCTTGGGTCCCTAAACAAGGAATCAGACCAGGGTCACCTTATATAGTGATAGAAACAGAGACAGTATATTAAGAAAGAGAAAGGCAGTTCTGAGAAGGGAAGTGAGTCAGAGCACTGGGAAATGTTAGATGTTCAGTGTCTCCAGCTCTTATAAATTGTGACCCTTTAAGGGTCGTATACATAGAACCTGCCTTCCCCATTATGTCCCCCTGTCCTTATTGTGGTACATGTCTTTTTCTCTGACTTGTTTTTTTCATATGCTAATCTTGGTGCCTCTCTTAATATCTATACTCTCCTGCCCCCAAATGAGAAACACATTCATTCATTTGCTTTGCTTAGTATTTCATTTCTCTTTCATTCATCTGTTCTCCTATATTTTCAAGAAGATTTTTTCCTTTCTGTATCTTTGAAAGTGCAGAGTGAGTGATTAAATTACTGTGGCTCCCTCATCACACAGCTGGGTAAGCAAAGGCCTCTACAGATGGTTAGAGTTAATTCTCATGCATGGGGATTGCAGGAGCTTGGAAAAGCCTCATAAATCTCAAAAGACTTTCCACATAGCATAGTCTTTTTTGATGCACGTATTTGACCCTCATATTTTTCCTTAGATTTATTTTTGCTAGCTTTTTTTTTTAATTTAATGATGTGCGTGCGTGCGTGCGTGCGTGCGTGTGTGTGTGTGTGTGTGTGTGTAAATGCCAGGTGTATGCAGGTTCTCATGAAGGGCAGAAAAAGACATTCCAACTCTTGGAGCTGAAATTACAGGGAATTGTGAACCACCTAACATGAGTGGTGGGCGCAGAACTCAGGTTCTCTGCAAGAAGAGAATATTCCCTTAACTGATAACTCCCACCCTCATTCCTCCAACCCAGCTTAACTTGTTATTCTCATAGATTTATCCATTATAATTTTTTAATTTACTGTTACTATTCCTCATGTTACATGAATGATTGTTCTGCCTGCATGTTTCTCTGTGCATCTTGTGCATGCCTGTGGATAGCAGAAGAAATTGTTAAGTCCCCTGAATCTGGAGTTACAAAGGTTGATTAGCTGGCATGTGGGTGCTGGAAACTGAACCTGGGTGCCCTGGAAATGCAGTCAGTGCTCTTAACTGATGAGTAAGTTTTCTATCCTCCAACTTAATGATTTTTGTTGACCACTTTTAATAATTACCAGAGGGAAGAAACAGAGTTGGACCTCATGATTCACATGGAATTGGTCCCACTACCCATGGCAGCAAGTGATATTTGTCCTCGGAAGATGTCTCAGTTAGTGATGTATTGGCCTTGCTAGCATGAAGATGTGAGTGTGGTGACAAGCATGTGTAAATCCTAGCTCAAAAGACAAAGAAAAGAATCCACATCCTTGCAAGGCAGAACTAGCCTACTTTGCATGCTCCTGGCCATTGAGCAATCTTGTCCTACAAACCAAGGTAGAATGGAGCCTGAGAAATAATAACACCTATGGTAGTCATCAGGCCTCCACAGATGTGCACATACATAACACACACAGCGCACACACACACACACACACACACACACACACTAAAAAAGACAAGAAAACAAAACAAAATTCACAGATGCTTAGACTCCTTGTGTAAAACCATATTCTTATATTTATTTGTATGTTATCTGTATACATCCTCTGCTTCAATCTCAATAATTTCTGGGTTACTTACACTACCTAACAATGTGTCAATACTATGAAAACAGTTATTATACTATGTTGTTTGGTACAAAAGAAAAGTCTGCGCATGTACAGACTGAATACTGACGTAAATTTCTTGTTAACATTTTTAACTTATATTTTGATGAGTCGTGAGGTTTAATATCCTTTGCCTACTACAGCATTCTTCAAGGATGCAGATATGATCAAAATGAGTAGCCAATTATGCACTCCATCACACTCACACACATACTGAAGAGTGCATGATGGCAAGTAAGAAATGATAACTTGGTCATGTGTATTAAAATCTGCTGATGAATGACAGATTATGTTAACTCAGTGTTTTACTTCTGCTGTGAGCCCATTAGTTAGAAAAGTTGTCATGCTCATCGAAAATTTGACACGAATTTACTTGCCCCCAGAATATGTTGATCGAAAAGAGAAATAATTTAATCTTTTGAAAACCATGTCCATTTTAGAACAGACCCTTCTTAATGAGATTATAACATGTTATATTATGTAAGCTAATTTCTCTGGAATTTTTATTACAAATGTAATGTGAAATTATTTACCAGGAAAAATTTTATTTCAAAATTTCCCCATAAGTTGTTTAAACTTGGAGCTTGTAGATAGGCTCAGCAGTTGAGAACATTTGCTGCTCTTGCAAAGGCCCTGGGTTTGGATTCCAGCACCAACATAGTAGCTCACAATCTTCTGTAAGTATAGCTCCAGAGAACCAGACAACTTCTTCAAACTTGCCATGATACAGGGATGCATACGGTGAACATACATACATGTAGCCAAAACATTTATATGTATGAACTAAAGTAAATAAATCTAAAATATAAAATTTCTAAAACTTAGAATCTTTTTCTATAATTTACTTCTGGCAAATGAGTTCCCATATTTATATAATAAAAGAATAAGAATACATTTAAACATTATATGTTTGTTATAAAAATATTCAACTTTCTAAATCCTATAGATTAATGGTGAATGGCCAATATATATTTTATTTGCATATAACAAATCACCCTGATTTTTAAAATAAATTTGAAGTCATAAGTATTAGCAGTCATTTGAAATATTATATATATATATATATATATATATTGTTACATCAGAAAATATGTCTGTAAAATACAACTTAAATTGGCTACAAGTCTATCAAGACTATTCCTTACGGGTCTGACAAGCTGCACCTAGTGGCTAAGAGCACTTAGTGTTCTTCCAGAGGACTCAGGTTTGATGCACAGAACCTACCTGGAAGCTCAAAATCTCCCCTGTCTTTGGAACACCATGGACTTCTGCACTAACATGGTACACATACATAAACTCAGGCACACACATATTCACATGAAATAAATAAATAAGTAAATAGATAAATAAATCTAAAATAATAAATGCATCTAAAGATAAACATTTTAATATTATTTTTTTCAGCTGGGTTGTAGCCCAGTGGTTCAGTCCTTGTCTATAGCAATAAGGTCCTGAGTAAAATAATAATATTGGTTTTTAAAGCTGATCTTTTAAAGTGGAGTTTCTTGCTACCTTCTTTTTTCAGTAGGCTCGGTCATGTTTGAACTTCATTTGAAACAAATTATTTAGGGTTACACATTTAACAGATAACTCATTCAGTACATATCCACTGATGGTTCTTGGAAAATGGCACAGTTTCCATCTTGGTGCAACTGAAAATTAAGTAGGCGACACACAACTAAGTCAGTAAAAGTAATGAATTCCGTAGAAATGGAGACATATCATGCTATGAAAAATTGTATAAAGGATTCCTGACCCAAGCTGGAGTGCACAGTAGACCATGGCACAGAATTCCTGGTGGCAGTTGATTGATACAGTTGATCACAGCAGACAGAGATGATATCTAAGTAAGTCAGATCATTTTCTCTTTTTTACACAATCCAGGACACAGGCTGTACATAATTTAGGGTGGTTCTACACACTTTGACTATGCAACGAGAATATTTTCACTATGGTTTAGGACATAATAGCCCTCACTTTTTCAGAGGGCCAGGTTCAGTTCCCAACACTAAAATAAGATATTTCTCAAAAGGCTGTAAATCTAACTGCAAGGGATCTGAGGTCCACTTCTCACCTTTTTGGGCATCAGCACATATGTGGAACATGTACCGGCATACAATCAAGAACACAAACATATGTGTGTCCTATGCAAGTACATTAACATATCAAGACAAGTAGATACAATACCCAGGCCTGACAAAGATTTTCACAAACTGCTGTTGAGTATTAGTTTATACAACTTCTCTTGGAAACCCATTCTGGACTCACTTGGCTATTCTGTTTTGTGTTGTGTTGGTTTTTGTTTTTTAATCACCATCAAAATATTTCACACAGGCCATGCAGTATAGACAATAGGATTTAATGGAGTAGGAGAAACAATGGTCAGAATCTATGTCCAGATTTATATTCTTGACAGGCTGATACAGTACACAAAGTCTCAAGAACAAGCACTTTCTCCCATGTAGCTCTCCTTTCTGACAAATATACAGGAAGGGGTAAAGGTATGCCATGTTTTCTTTGTCATTTTTCTGCTATGTAATACTTTTATAAATACTAGTGCTCCTCAAGCCAGATTTACAATAGCTATTAATTAATGGCCTCTGGGAAAGTCAGATGTTACATCTCTTTCACTAGCCAAAGATGGGATTCAGATACCATTCTGTTGGCTAGTCTTTGGTTTTATAAGGTGCTTATTATGATCAAGAGGTTGGCTTCTTCCAGTTTCCTCTAGGCTTGCTGATATCTAATTAGAAACCTAATACAACTATTTCAGAAAGTTATTTCTATCAATCATGAAGAAGTGTCAGACAAGACTCTGTAGCCTATCTGATTCATATAAAAAATATAACAATGCCCATACCATTTGTCTTTTTAAGTGAGGATTGATCGTCTTACCCCAGGTCCTCTTTCTTGTTTGTATTCTTTAGGTGTATAGATTTCAGTATTTTTATCATATCTTTTAGGTATTTATAAATGAGTATATACTATGTCTTTCTCCTTCTGGGATACCTCACTCAGAATGATCATTTCTTTTTTTTTAATTTATTTATTTTTATATCAATCACAGGTTAGGTACTTTGCTTCCCAGGCATAGACCCCCTCCTTCCTTCCCTCCCACCCTCCCTCTCCCTCCCTCATCTCCCTCCTCCCCGCCCCCTCCAAGTCCACC
>CM053748.1:51264486-51307612 GCA_028658305.1 Pachyuromys duprasi
CAGTCTATAATGGCGGGTGCGGGCACCCAGCGCAGCCGCTTGTCCAGATCAGAGCTGTGCGCCGCTGGTCACAGGGAAATTTCTCCAGGTAATGATTGCATGTCCCTAGGATTTTCCCACTTGATTTTCTCACCGTAGGAGTTCCGCTCACCTGGCACTCACAATGCTGGCGTTTTAGGTCCCAGAGTTCAGTCTCCTGGTCGCTGCGTTGTTTCTGCTCTCCTAGTCCTCAGACACAGTGTTCTCTCGTGGCAGCCATCTTGGCGGGTCGAAAATCTAAATTTAATGGACAATTTTCTTGACTGATTCCACATGCCAAAGCTGAATCAAGACCAGGTAAATCCATTAAATAGTCCTATATCCCCTAAGGAAATAGAAGATGTCATCAAAAGTCTCCCATGCAAAAAAAAGCCGAGGACCAGATGGTTTCAACGAGAAATTCTACCAGACCTTCAAAGAAGAGCTAACACCAATACTCTTCAAACTCTTCCACAAAATATGAACAGAAGGAACATTACCAAACACATTCTATGAAGCCACAGCCACCTTGGTACCTAAACCTCACAAAGACCAAACAAAGAAAGAGAATTTCAGGCCAATCTCCCTTATGAACATCAATGCAAAAATACTCAACAAAATACTTGCAAATCGAAGACAGGATCACCTCAAAGATATCATCCACTATGACCAAGTAGGATTCATCCCAGGCATGCAGGGGTGGCTCAATATATGGAAATCCATCTATGTGATCCACCATATAAACAAACTGAAGGAGAAAAACCACATGATCATCTCCCTAGATGCCGAAAAAGCATTTGACAAAATCCAACACCCATTCATGTTTAAAGTCCTGGAGAGACTAGGGATACAAGGCACATACCTAAACATAGTAAAGGCAATATACAGCAAGACTATAGGCAATATCAAACTCAATTGCGAGAAACTTAAATCAATCCCACTAAAATCAGAGACAAGGCAAGGCTCTCCACTCTCTCCATATCTCTTCAATATAGTTCTTGAAGTCTTTGCTACAGCAATAAAATTATTAAAGGAGATCAAGGGGATACAAATTAGAAAGGAAGAAGTAAAATTATCACTATTTGCAGATGATATGATAGTATACCTGAGTGACCTCAAAAGTTCTACCAGGGAACACCTACAGCTGATTAACACCTTCAGCAATGGGGCTGGATACAAAATTAGCTAATAAAAAAAAAATCAGTTGCCCTCCTGTATGCAAAAGGCAAAAGGGCTGAGAAAGAAACTAGGGAAACAACACCCTTCACAATAGCCACAGAGGATATAAAGTACCTTGGTGTGAACCTAACCAAACAAGTCAAAGATTCATATGAAAAATTTTCCAGTGTGCCGGAGCCTGCCAGCAGAGCAGAACGGGGTTCTGAGTTGGGAGTGAGGACTGAAATTAATAAAGTACACTACACATATTATGTTCTGAGAGGCTTCTGGCTGCTTGCTTGGCGCCCTGTACCCGAAAAGCAGCAAGGCCAGCCAGCCTTGTTTATTTATACAAACAGTTTACACAAGGGGTTAAAATCACAAGGAGGTGAGGTAGAGTTGTGATTTCTAACAAGCTCTCCCACCTGTTGTCACTAAACAAAAGGCGAATGGACTTGCAAATTCTTCCCTGACTCCAGGGAAAAAGGCCTGGTAAAAGCCTATCTTCTCTGCTGAGACTTGAATTTCAAAGCAGCCACCAAAAGCAGCTATGACACAGCCCATGACACAGTGTCTGAAAAAAGAAGTAAAAGAAGATATCAGAAGATGGAAAGATCACCCATGCTCATGGCTTGGCAGGATTAATATACTAAAAATGGCCACCTTACCAAAAGCAATCTACAGATTCAATGCAATTCCCATCAAATTACTGGCACAATTCTTTAGAAACCTCGAAAGAAATATTCTCAACTTCATATGGAACAAGAAACCCAGAATTGCTGAAAAAAATACTCTACAGTAAAAGATCTTCCAGAGGTATCTCCATCCGTGACCTCAATCTGTACTATAGAGAAACAATACTAAAAACTGCATGGTACTGGCATAGGACACTATCAGAACAAAACGACTGCCTACAGATTGGGAAAGAATCTTCACCAACCCTATATCTGACAGAGGACTAATATCCAGTATATAAAAAGAATTCAAGAAGTTAAAGAGCAACAAATCAAGTAATCCAATTAAAAATGGGGAACAGAGCTAAACAGAGAATTCTCAATAGACTAATATCAAATGGTAGAGAAACACTTAAAGAAATGTTCAATGTTATTGGTCATCAGGGAATTGCAAATCAAAATGACACTGAGATTTCACCTTACAACCATCAGAATGGCCAAGATCAAAAATGACAACACATGCTGGGGAGGTTTTGGAGAAAGGGGAACCCTCCTCCACTGCTGGTGGGAATCTAACCATGTACAACCACTCTGGAAATCAATCTGCCACTTCCTCAGACAACTAGAAATAGTGCTTCCTCAAGATTCACTCCCACCACTCCTAGGCATATATCCAAAAGAGGCTCAAGTACATAATAAGGCCATTAGCTCAACCATGTTTGTTTATTTGTAATAGCCAGAAGGTGAAAACAACCCAGATGCCCCTCAACTGAGGAATGGATATAGAAATTGTGGTACATCTACACAATGGAATATTACTCAGCAATAAAAAACAAGGATATCATGAAATTTGCAGGTAAATGGTGGGAACTGAAAGGATCATCTTGAGTGAGCTATCCCAGAAGCAGAAAGACATACAAGGTATATACTCCCTCATATAGACATACAGGATAAACCTACTAAAATCTGTACACCTAAACGAACTAATCAAGCTGGAGGATTCTGGCTAAAATGCTCAATCCCTATCCAGAAAGGCAAAGAGGATGGACATCAGAAGAAGGAGAAAACAGGGAATAAGTCAGGAGCCTGCCACAGAAGGCCTCTGAAAGACTCTGCCCTGAAGACTATCAAAGCAGATGCTGAGACTTATGGCCAACCTTTGGGCAGAGTGCATGGAATCTTATGAAAGAAGTGGGAAATAGTAGGATCTGGAGAGAATAGTAACTCCACAAGGAGAGCAACATAACCAAAAAATCTGAGCACAGGGGCTTTCCTGAGACTGATACTCCAACCAAGTACCATGCATGGAGAAAACCTAGAGGTAGCATGTACAGAAGTAGCCAATGGCAGTTCAGTGTCCAAGTGGGTACCGTAGTAGTGGGAACAGGGACTATCTCTGACATGAAGTGATTGGCCTGCTGTTTAATCACCTCCCCCTAAGGGGGGAGAAGTCTTACCAGGCCACAGAGGAAGACAATGCAGTCACTCCTGATGTGACTTAGTAGACTAGGATCAGAGGGATAGAAAAGAAGACCTCTCCCATCAGTGGACTTGTGGAGGGGCAGGCGTGCAGAAGGGGAAAGAAGGGTGAGGTTGGGAGGGGAGGAGGGAGAGAACTAGAGGGGGGATACAAAGTGAATAAAGTGTAAATAAGAAAGAATTTTTTAAAAAAGAGTCCGTTAGACATATATGGAGAAAGGATTATATATTGGGTCATATTATAATTCTTTTTAGCTTTTTGGAAAACATCCATATTGATTTGCATTTCTTAACTGCATTTGCTTGTGGAATTCCTGGAGTGTCTCTTACTGTTATTTTTAGTTTTTATTCCATTAGCATTTCATAAGATAGAAGGAATAACTTCAATTATTAAGCTAGTTCTGTAGCTGATCAATCGAAAGACCATTTCATGAACCTCTAAGAACATGTATTCTATACCTGTTAGATAAAATATTCTATTGATCTTCTAAGATGTTTATGTATGGTATAGATTGACACCTAACATTTGAGTGTTTGGTTGTATATGTATTTGCTAATGAGCTATGACAGTTGTAGACAAATAAAAACTGTGACCTTATTTTCAGATTGGTAAGTTAGACAGTGGATTTTACCCAGAACTTTGGCTACTTTATTGGGTTCTTTTTTCTACAGCCCTACAACAACCCTTTGTATTCCAAACCTCCAACATCCAGTAGGAGAGAAGAAAGGAGAGATGAGAAAGAGGGCGTTAATATCATTAGATTACTTCCTGTTGATCAGGAGCATTGAGCTCCTTGGGACAAATTTAATCTTTATGGTCAGAATATCTCCAACCAGCAAACAGAAATCTAGTAATTCAAGAAACAGTAAGTAGCAAATAGCTAACGGCGAGAAGCAAACCACAGCAGTAGGGAGAGCAACCAGCAACATTAGCAGGTATAAACAGGAGTAGCAACAACAGGGACAGTGGCTGCTGCTGCATACTTTTTTGGGCTCTTGCATTTATACTATCTCAAGAGTCCCCAGAATGAGAATTAAGCTTCTTTCCTAGGGTCTTACTTGTAGCTCCTTTAGGCCCACAGGTTTTAGAATGTTTATCTTATATTATATGGTTAATATCCACTTATAAATGAGTATATACCATGTGTATTTCTGTGTCTGGGTTATCTTACTCAGGATGATATTTTCTAGTTCCATCAATTTGCCTGCAAATTTTATGATTTACTTGTTTTAAATAGTTGAGTAGCATTTCATTCTGTAATTGTATCACAATTTCTGTATCCATTCTTCAGTTGAGGGACATCTAGGTTCTTTCCACATTCTGGTTATTACAAATAAAGCTGCTCTGAGCATAGCTGAGCAAATGTCCTTGTTACATAGTTGAGAATCTCTCAGATATATGCCCAGGAATGACATAGCTGGGTCTTGAGGTCTTGCTGTCCCCAGTTTTGGTAGAAAGCTCCAGAATGATTTACAAATTGGTTGTACAAGTTTACATTACCACCAGCAATGGAGGAAGGTTCCTCTTTCACCACATCCTCTCCAGCATATGCTGTCACTTGAGATTTTGATCTTAGCAATTCTGATGTGTATGAGCTGGAATCTCATAGTTATTTTACTTTTTATTTTCCCTGGAGACTAAAGAGAACAGGATAGACACTGAAAATGGTAGATGAGAGGGAACAGAATGAGAGCCTCCAAAACAAACAAACAAACAAAAAACAACTTTCTGATCTACTGTGGAATAAAAAGGAAAGGTATTGTCAGGCAATTTGTGAAAAGAAAAGTACTTTTATGACCTTAAAAAAACAACAACAAAAAGCTCTAAAAAGTGGTTCACTGAGCCAGGGTCCTCTCAGGGGGTGATGAGAATCAGAAAAAGATACAAGACTTAAGAAGACATGGAATCTTTTTCTGGGTTTTCAGAATGCTACTGAGGTCAGACAATGTGTGATAGTAACACGTGAAGGCCTGAAGAGAGAAAGAAGACCCAAGAGGCTGTAAGTGAAGTCTGGCATTTTTTGCAGGCCTCAAAATATTGGAGATGCCAGAGCCATGGGATATCTTCTAAGGAGAGATACATAAATGGAGTAGAAATAGCTCAGTGGGGACCTGAGCAGGCAGAAAAACTGAAGGAGCAGAACCCTTTGACATCACAAACTGAACTACAGAGTTTATTACTTTCTCTTCTGTTTTTTGATGTTGCTTTGGTCTAGTGTTTCTTTTCTATGAACCACTTTTCTCTTTTGGTAATGTAATGTATATTTTGTGCCATTGTATATTGGAAGTACGTAATTGGCTTTTTTTCTTTCTTTATAGGGGATCACAATTAAGAGAGTTTCTGGACTTTTAAAAAGTATTTTAATCTGTTGTTTTAATTGATTTATTTTTTGAAACATTACAGAGAGTTTCATATTATTACTGAAGACACTTGAGATGCTTTCAACTGTCCTGAAGGTTTATAATCATCGCTCTAATTTTTGAAGCTGGTTTCTAGGTCAATATACTGATCACCAAGAAGCTTTTTTTTCCAAAATTACTATTTATTCACTTTGTATCACCACTGCTTCTCCCTTCCTCATCTCCTCCCAGCCCCACCCAACCACCTTTCTCTCCTCCTATGCCCTTTAATGAATTCCCTGATAGTGGAGGACCTCCTCTCATTCTATCTGACTCTAGCTTATCAGGTCTCATCAAGGCTGGATGCATCATCTTCTGTGGCTTGGTGAGGCTGCACCCTTCAAAGAGTCAGCCACTGAGTTTATGTCAGAGAAAGCTTACCAGGGTGCCAACTTGGAAACTCAGCAGCCAATGGGCATCCTCTGAAAAGGGGTCTAGGTCTTCTCCTTGCATGGTCCTCGGTTGGAGTATCAGTCTCTGCAGGCCACCCTGGGCCCAGGTATTTTGGCTTTATTGGTTTCCTTGTGGTGTTCCTCTCCCCTCCAGGTCTTTCTATCTCCCTCTTCTTCCATAAGGATTCTGGCACTCTTCCTAAGTTTGGCTATGAGTCTCAGTATCTCCTTTGATATTGTGGTATGTAGATTCTTTCAGAGGTCCTCTGTGAAAGCCTTCTGTCCTGTTCCTTGTCTCCTCCTACTTCCGAAGTCTATCCTGTTTGGCCTCCCGAATGAGGATTAAGCATCTTCCCTAGTGTCCTCCTTGTTGTTTAGCATCTTTTTTAAAATTAAATTTTTATTTTTTATATTAATTAGTTTATTCACTTTGTATCCCAGCCGTAGCCTCCTCCCTCAATTCCCTCCCAATCCCACCCTCCCTCCCTCATCAGCTCCCATGTCCCTCTCCAAGTCCACTGAAGGGGAAGTCCTCCTCCCCTTCCATCTGACCATAGCTTATCAGGTCTCATCAGGACTGGCTGCATGGCCCTCTTCTGTGGCCTGACAAGGTTGCTCCTCCATCAGGGGGAGATGGTCAAAGAGCCAATCACTGAGTTCAAATCAGAGACAGTCCCTGTTCCCCTTACTAGGTTACCCACTTGGATACTGAACTGCTATGGGCCACATCTGAGCAGAGTTTCTAGGTTGTATCCATGAATGTTCCTTGTTTGGAATATCTGTCTCAGAAAAGACCCCTGTGCCCCGATATTTTGGTTCTTTTGTTTCCTTGTGGGGCTCCTTTCCTCTCTAGGTCTTACTATGTCCTTTTATTTCACAAGATTCCCTGCACTCTGCCCAAAGTTTGGTTATGAGTCTTAGCATGTGCTTTGCTACACTGCTGAGGAGAGTATTTCAGAGGCCCTCTGTGGTAGGCTCCTGTCCTGTTCCCTGCTTTTTCCTTTATCAGTGTCCATCCCATTTGTATTTCTGAGCAAGGATTGATCATCTTACCCAGGGTCCTACTTCTTGTTTAACTTCTTTAGGTGTACAGATTTTTGTAGGTTTATCCTATATTTTATGTCTAGTATCCACTTATAAGTGAGTGTATACTGTGTGTGTCTTTCTGCTTCTGGGATACCCCACTCAGGATGATCTTTTCTTGTTCTCATCATTTGCCTACAAATTTCGTAATTTCCATGTTTTTAATTGCTGATTATTATTTCGTTGTGTAAATGTACCACAATTTCTGTATCCATAACGTCGTTGAGGGCCATGGCTCAGCTGTTTAAGGCTAGGCTCACAACCATAAATATATGAATGGTTTAGTTTCTTTAAGACTATAGATTTTAGTATGTTTATCCTACATTATATGGCTATTATCTACTTATAAGTGTGTATACATAATATGTGTCTTTCTACTTCTGAGTTATGTCACTCAGGATGATCTTTCCTAGATTGCACCGTTGCCTACAAATTTCATGATTCCTTTGTTTTAACGGCTCAGTAGTATTGCATTGTGTAAATTTACCGCACTTTCTGTATCCATTTCTCCACTGAAGGACATATAGGTTGTTTCTAGATTCTGGGTATTACAAATAAAGCTGCTATGAACATATTTGAGCAAAAGTACTTATTGAATGATGGGACATCTTTTGAGTATATGCCTAGGAGTGGTATAGCTGGATCTTCAAGTAGCACTACTCCTAATTTTTTGAGAAAGCACCAGATTGATTTCCAAAGTGCTTGTACAAGGTTACATTCCCACCAGAAATGGAGGAAGTTTCCCTTTTCTCCACATCTTCTCCAGCATGCATCATGCCATTAGTTTTATTTATTTATTTTTTTTTATTTTAGCCACTCTGGTGGGTATGAAATAAAATCTCAGGGTCATTTGGATTTGCATTTTCCAAATGACTAAGGATGTTGAGCATTTCTTTAAGTGTTTCTCTGCCATTTGATATTGTTCTGTTGAGAATTCTTTCTTTAGCTCTGTAACTCATTTTTTAATTGGATTACTTGGTTTGTTGGTGTTTAACTTCTTCAGTTCTTTATATATTCTAGATTTTAGACCTCTGTCACAGTAGTAAGATTGGTGAAGATCTTTTCACAGTCTGCAAGCTGTCAGTTTGTTCTGATGACATTGTCCTTTGCTTTGAGGCTTTTCAGTTTCATGATGTCCTATTAGTTAATTGTCTATCTTAGAGCTTATGCTGTTCATGTTCTGTTTAGGAAGTTATCTCCTGTGCCAATGAGGTCAAGGCTCTTCCCAACCTTTTGTTCTAATCGATTTAGTGTGTACGGTTTTAGGGATAAAAATCAGAAAGGAAGAAGTCAAAGTATCACTATTCGCTGATGATATGATAATATACATGAGTAGACCCCAAAATTCTACCAGAGAACTTCTTCAGCTGATAAACACCTTCAGCAAAGTGGTGGATATAAAATTAACTAAAAAAAAAAAAATCTGAATCCCTCCAGTATACAAAAGACAAATGGGCTGAGAAAGAATTTAGGGGAACAACACCTTTCACAATAGCCACAAATAACATGAAGTACCTTTGTGTAATTCTAACCAAGCCAGTGAAAGACCTATATGAAAAAACTTCAAGTCTCTGAAGAAAGAAATTGAAGAGGATATCAGAAGATAGAAAGATCTCCCATGCTCATGGATCAGTATGATTAACACAGTGAAAATGGCTATCCTGCTGGAAGCAATCTACAGATTCAACGCAATTCCCATCAAAATACCAACACAATTTTTTATAGACATTGTAAGAACAGTTCTTAGTTTCATATGGAAAAAAGAAAATACCCAGAATATCTAAAAGAATCCTGTAAAATAAAAGATCTTCTAGAGGTATCTCCATCTCAGATCTCAAGCTGTACTATAGAGCAATGGTATTATAAACCTTATGGTACTGGCTTAGAAACAGAATGGTGGATCAATGGAATCAAATAGAAGACCCAGAAATAAACCCACACACGTACAGCTATTTGATTTTTGACAAAGAAGCTAAAACCATACAATGAAAAAAGACAGCATCCTCAACAAATGGTGCTGGTCTAACTGGATGTCTACATGTAAAACATATAAATAGATCCATATTTATCACCCTGCACAAAGCTAAAGTACAAGTGAATCAAAGATTTTAAACTTTTAAATAGTGTTGTGACTCAGACTATGAACTTTAGAAGTTGGATAAGTACATTTTGCATTATTATATGGCCATGACCCTATGGGGCATAGAATGTGTTCACTTGAGTGAGCGATGTCCCCCACAATCTCTGGCATTTGAAGACTTGGTACCCAGTTAGTGCAGCTGTTTGGGGAAGCTTAAGAGGTGTGATCTTAAGAGGTGTGGCCTTATTGGAGCAAATGCCTCACTGAAGGCAAATCAGGGAAGGTTAAAGACTCCTGACATTTCAGGTTCTCTTTTGTTACTTTCTGCTGTGGTGCTTCAGATAATGAGTCCTCAGCCTCATGCTCCTGCTGTTATGCCTGCCACTTGATGCAATATCTCCCTATCACAATGGACTCACATTCCTCTGGAATCAAATACATAAGCCCAAATATACCTTCTTTTTAAAAATTGCCTTGCTTGGTGTTTTCTCATAGCAATAGAAAAGTAACTAATACAAGAACTAATTTTGAGTTGTCCTAGAGGCTACCCCATAGAAGTGAATAACCTTAAGCCATGCTAAAGATATTGGCTTAATAACATTTCCTTTAGTGAGATACTGAAGTTTTCCTACCCCAAATTCCTGACTCCAGTGCACTGTCTTACGCTGCATAGTGATGCTGGTTCACAAGTCTGTCTGGCTTTGTGGATTACTCAGAAAAGCTTAACTTTCACTTTTCTTTCTGTCTCTGCTCGAAGCATGCTTTTCCTGACATGTTGATCTTCCACAACATTTTGGCCTTCCTCACTTGTTTTGTATAGCTGCCTACTCCCACATTGTGGATTCTTCTTTGCCATTTGTCTGACCTCCATGTTAAGCAAAACAACATAGCCTGTTCTTCTTCCTCCTCCTTTTTTCTTTGGGGAAAACATTTCAATATATACACATAGGCAATGACTTCCTCAAAAGAAATCCAATGGTTCTGATAATAATAGCAACACTAGACACACTAGCATAAATGTGATTAAAAAACTGCTACATTACAAAGGAAACAATTGATCAAGTGGCAAGACAGCCACAACTCAAAATTAGAATAGGAAGAAATCTTTGCTGTGTGTACATCTGGCCAAAAATAATAATTCTACAAAGAATTTTTTTTAAAAATTTCCCGAATCAAACAAGACAAACCAAAGTATCAATTTATGCACTTCCAAAATTAATGGAGAATTTTCAAAGGCTGAATTATAAATGACCTTTATTCACATTATAGAGAGTTCAACTTAATTAAATATTCTAGTTTGATTTTTTTCATTGCCGTGAAAAGAATGACCAAACCCAACTTGGGGGAGGAAATTATTTATTTCACTTTACATTTTGTGATCCATCATCCAGGGAAACCAATGAAGGAACCCATGGTATCATCTTGAGTCAGACATTACAATAGACTATAGCTACTATAGCTACTACTTACTAGCTCCTTTCCCTTGGTTTGATCTAATTTTTTTCTTTTCTTTTGTTCATTTCCTTTTGCTTTCCTTTTCCTTCCCTTTTTTCCCTTCTCTTCACTATCGTTCCATCCCTTCCTCCATTTCTCCCTCCTTCTTTCCTCTCCTTCCCTCTCTCTCTCTCTCTCTCTCTCTCTCTCTCTCTCTCTCTCTCTCTCTCTCTCTCTCTCTCTCTCTCTCTATTAGAAGGGACTCTCTATGGATCTATGGTTGTCCTGGAATTTGCATGAAAACAAAGTTTCCCCAGAACTTACAGTGACTCACCTGCATCTGATTAAAGGCACAGGCCTTGAATACATGTTTTCCCCACTCCATCTAATCATCAAAATGCTTAGAATTAAATACACAGAATTAAACAGTGGTTTGAGTTTTAGTTGGTTCCAGATCTAGTCAAGATGAAAGCTAAGAATAACAGTCACAAATAGTGTTCTAAAATGTGATATGTGTGATTTCTTTAGCATGAGATACAGTATGTAATTGTAGACAAATTAGTTAAAGGTAATTTTACCACTAATGTCATTAAGGTGGCCATTCCATTGGACCTGAGATGGTCACGTGTGCAAGTCATGCTGGCTTGCTATTTTTGTTGTTTTCAGCAGACACCTCCTGTTTTGCTTGCATATGTTTACTTAGAAAGTCCCTTGTGGTTTGCCTACATAAGTGGTTTACTCTGTAATAAAGATGGGGCTTTGATCAGAGCAATCTTTGTGTCACCTCTTCATGTTCTCTGTCTCTTAATTCCCAGACCCTTGTGCAGGCGGTTACTATTTATTGGTGGTCACAGGCGGCTACAATCATTATGTTCCTTTCCATGCTATCCTCTTCCTTTAGCCTATCTTCATTCATATTTCTGTCCTTTCTTCTGTTAACACCTTTCTAGCTGTGAAAGCTCCATTATGAATCTCACACTTTAATCCTTTCCCTAGAAAATAATTTGTGTACACTGTTTACTTGATAAATGTCTTTGAAACAATGTCCACATTCATTTTGATTAACTATTTACTCAAGTAACCACATACAGCATGCCCCCAACAAAAATTAGTCTAAGAATTAAACATACAGCTTTTTTTTCTGTATAGATTTTTTTTTCACCCTGGGAGTTGAACCCAGTACCCTACACTTGGCAAGCACACTGCACTGAACTCTAGTGCTTCTCAGTATGGATTTAATATTAAACAGGATGTATTCCATTCTTCTTAATTAGATTGCTATCATTTGAAGCTCTACTAAACTGTTATTATTAATTTCTTTCTGTTTAATCATTGAATTATGTACACATGCCATTTTCATTAAAATTTTAGTAAAAGGTATAATTATCATTCTATCTAATGGTTATTCATACAATCTCTTTTAATTATAAAAGTTCATAAATTGTAAATTGGTCCAATGAGAACAACTTATAGTTAAAGAAGGTAAATTAAAGTCAGAGCATGTCCTCAAATGATTTAATGAGGAAAAATTATTCTAGTTTGTATTATGTTAAGCAAAATTTTACACTTTTAATTTTACATACAGGAAAAATAATTGTACTATTGCTTACTTTTAAGAATAACCCTAAACAACTGTACCAAATACTTTCCAAGTAAATGCCCAAATGTGAGGCAATTTTACAAATGTTCAACATCTTAGACAACTAGTTATCTCCAAATATTGTTCTAGAAATATTTCATTACCTAAATTATCTAGATAGAAGTCAAACTGCTGCCAATCTAACGGTTTTAGAAGCATTATGATTACCAGTTTATATTTTGAATGCAGCAAAAAGACAGAACAATTGAAAAGGGCCCTATGTTCCTCCTTCCAAAGTGTCAAAGATAAAGAACTGAAACTATGAAGAGATGTCTAATATAAAAATGAGAAAGTGGAATGGATACATCTCTTTGGAGAAGTATTTTCACAAAGTGTCTTATTTTTTTCCATAAATAATAATTACAAAACTGAGGTTTTGGGAATTTCTATAGGGTATTAGGGTAGGTCTAGTTCTGGAAACAATGAAGGTGAAAGGAGCTGCTAAGGTGAAAATAATTATAAACTCACATCAATGATTTAAAAGCATATACTACCCCCAGATTGCTTAGGCTATATCCTCAGTTTATAAGAAGTATTCTGTCCATTTCCCTTCCTCAGCATCTGTCTTCAGATGTGGATGCCTAGAGGTCTTACATAGCAAGCTGCATAGAGCTCTGGAGGGGAATACAGCTTTCCTGATTCATCACCACTTTATGGCTTTATGGTGATTCAGCTGCCTTTAGCCACCTATGCTCCCTCAAGCAACTATCATCAGTATTCCTGGAAGTAAACTCAGTGGCTTCTCAAACCACCGTAGGGTGGAATCATTCCTTTGATTGGTCATCTGTGCCCTATATGGAGTGAGTAGATATTTATTCACATGTCCTCTGAAAAAGCCACACAGTAAGAAAATGAAATTTGTCAGAGAAAAGAACTGAAGGGTTCCCAAACTGCTCACAGAGTCCAGCTTTGTCTGCACTTGGTCTTCTTATCTGGAACGACAAATCTCACACTTTAGAAATAGAGCATATGGCCATCTCTTCAGCTGTGAAATGGCATTTCACTGAATTCTATGAATGTAAACTCTATGAATATTGAATGCGCACTGAGATGCTATATTTTCTAAACATAATATTCATGTTCTTAGCTCATTGGTTCTATTAGCTTCCCATTTTCATTTCCTAACTTTTTATTATATGTGAGGGCTTTTATGTATGTTTTATGTTCTAGTTTTTGTGAGTGGCACACATATCCATACCTTCCTACAACTCAAATTACATCTTATTGTTCTTTAATCTACAAAAATAAACTCATCTTTTTTCTTTTTCTGTGTACAAAACAAATATTTCCAACTTTTTTCTATTTGCTAAATGACCCTTCTTTTCTCTTATTTATTTTACAAAACATCATCCCATTTATTATATTCTTTTATCTTTAGAGTCATGGATACCCATGAAAAAGGCATGTATCTATATATGACACAATTTTTTCTTATATTTAAAATCTTCACTGAAAATATAGAATAAAGTATCTTTTTGAGGCCTGATAAGCTAGAGTCAGATGGAAGGGGAGAAAGACCTCTCCTATCAGTGGACTTAGAGAGGTGCATGGGAGGAGATGAGGGAGAGTGGGATCAGGAGGGAATGAGGGAGGAGGCTTCAGCTCTTGCTAATGATATTATTTAACTTTTTTTATTGCTGCTTGACACTTGCATATACACCATATTTTTTAATCCATTCATATGTTGATATACATGTAGGTTGGTTCCATTTCTTAGTGCAGCAATAAACATGAATGTGAAAGTATTTCTATTTTATGTTGACTAGAATCCAGGTATATACCCAGTAGTTGAGTATCTGGTCATGTGGTCATTCACTTTTCAGTTTTTGAATACCCTGTGTACAGGTTTCCACAGTGGCTGCATGGATTTACATACACACCATTAGTGAACAAAAGTTCCTAGTTCTACCCAACCCCAGCAGCATTTGTTGACATTTGTTTTCTTGATGATAGTCTTTCTGAGTTGGTAATATGGAAACTTGAGTCAGACTTAATTTGTACTTTCCTACTGACTAAGGAATGTTGAATACCATTCCAGGGATTAGAGAGGCTCCTATGGGTTCAGTTGGTGATCCAGAATCCTACTTCATGTGCTGCACCACATGATCATGATGCTTTCTACATACTTTACATTATAATTCCAGAAGTTTGCACCTCTGTTTTTGCTCGCTGGAATCACCTAATACATTTTGCAATAGAAAGTTGGTGCTCAATGGCAATAAGAGCTGTGCTTGAAATAGATGGGATACTCTAGTTCAAAGGACTGGAACACAGAGGAGCCAAATCCTCAGGAAGGGTTTTTTGTAAATCAATGAACAGTTGAAACCACAGTCCTACCAACTTTCCCATCATGAAAACAATATTGATCAATAGTACAGGTAAGCCACTATTCTTGGAAATGAAGGGTCAGCAGAGTATAGAAACTTCAATTTCATTCACAGGTGATGAGTATGGGTTGATTGACAGGCTCAGAGAGAGACATATAAAGTGCAGCAAAATTTATCAGTAAGAGTCACCCTGTGCAGACATCCAACGGTATTTCATTTGAAATGAAAGGAGTGATTTAGTGCAAGAGATTTTTCACCCTATTTCGTATTTGAAAACACCAATTCATTATAACACTTGCCCATGGACATGCTTACTCAATAATGTACTTTAGCTTGCTTTGATCAGCCAGTCAACATTCTGTCTTAAAAGTTAATGTCTCTCAACTTCTTGAATAAAAGTTCCACAATCTCCCATACACTGTACATTCCTCATTCAAGTGCACCAGGAAAACAAATTATGGACTTTTTTCTACATTTTCACATAAAAATCTTATTAAATATTACTTTTAACCTACCCAATTAAGAAATTATTTTAGACTCTAAAATGTATTCTTCATTAAAATGTTATCATCTTCTACTTAGCGAAATTTTACATGACATTATTCACACAGCAATACATCTAGAAATATATATTTTATACACATGAAAACTAAACTTAATATGTGTCTATGAAGGTAGAGGAGAGAGTCAGGTGTCATCTTCTATGGTTCATTTTGTCTTTTGAGATAGGCAGTCTGACTGCACCAGGGCTCACTAATTAACTACACTATCTTTTCAGAAAGCCCTAGATTCCTCCTGTCTCTGCCCATGCAGCCCCAGTGTTGGAGAAGCATGTGGACACGCCAGGCTGCCAATACCAGGGATCTGAACTCAGGCCCTGATGTTTGCACAGCAGGAACATTACCCACATAGCCATCTCCCCAGGCCTATTTTTTTATTATTAATTAATTCCGTTTACATCTCAGTCATAGACCCCTCCCTTCTATTTTCTCCCATTCCCATTCTTTCTCTTGCGTCCTCTCTCCCCTATTCCTCAGAATAAGAGAGCCTCTTTACTCAGACACCCCAGCTCACTTATTCACATGAGGACTGAGGTCATCTTAACACACTGTGTGGCCTGGTGGAGCCTGGTAGAGAAGTATAATCAAGGGGAAGTAATAAAAAAAAGGAGGCAACATAGTCTGTGTAAGAGATATTCCCTACTCCCCTAACTAGTGGGCCCACATGAACTGTAAGATGCCTCTTGGGCTTATCTTGTCAGAGTCTGTGCATTGTAGCATTTCTATCTTATACTATATGACCAAAATCTGCTTATAATTGAGTATATACCATGTCTATCTTTCTATGTTACCTCACTCAGGATGATCTTTCCTAGTTCTATCTACTTGCCTGCAACTTTCATGATTTTCTTGATTTAATGGCTGAGTAGTATTCCATTGTGTAAATGCACCACAATTTTTGTATCCATTCTTCAGTTGAGGGACATCTAGATTGTTTCCAGTTTCTGGTTATTACAAATAAAACTGCTGTGAACATGGCTGAGCAAATGCCTTTATTGTATGTTGGATCATCTTTTGGGTGTATATCCAGGAATGGTATAGCTGGGTCTTGAGCCATGGCTATTCCCAGTTTTCTGAGAAAGGTACAGATTGATTCTCAAAGTGGTTGTACAAGTATTCATTCCCATTAGCAATGGAGGAGTTTTCCCCTTTCTCCACAACTTCTCCAGTATGTTTTGTCAGTTGAGTTTTTGATCTTAGTCATACTGATGGGTATAGGATGGAATCTCATTCATTTTGATTTGCATTTCCCTGTTGACTAAGGCTGTTGAGAATTTCCGTAATTGTTTCTCCACCATTTTATATTCCTCTGTTGAGAATTCTCTGTTTAGCTCTGTACCCATTTTTAAATTGGATTATTTGGTTTGTTGGTGTTTAATTTCTTGAGTTCTTTAGACATTCTGGATATTAGCTCTTTGCTTTGTCGAATGTAGGATTGGTGAATATCTTTTCCCAATTAGTAAACTGCCTTTTCTTCCTATCGATAGTGTTCTTTGCTTTACAAAAACATTTCAGTTTCAAGAGGTCCCATTTATTAATTGTAGATATTAGGGGTTGATGTGTTGGTGTTCTGTACAGGAAGTTATCTTCTGTGATGATGAGCCCAATACTTTTGCCCATTTTCTCCTTAGCAGATTAGTTTATCTGATTTTATGTTGAGAGCTTTGACCTTGATTTGGACTTGAGTTTGTGCAAGGTGATAAATACAGAACTATTTGCAAGTTTCTACATGTAAATATCCATGTACACCAGCACCGTTTTTTGAAAATGCTGTGTTTTTTTTTCCCATTGTATAGTTTGGGCCGCTTTGTAAAAAATCACCTTACATAAGTATGTGGCTTTATTTCTGAGTCTAATTTTATTACATTGATGAACTGGCCTATTTCTCTGCCAGCCCCATGCAGTTTTTACTACTATTTCTCCATAGTATAGCTTCACGTTTGTTACAGAGATACCTCCAGAAATGTTATAATTGTATAGGATTTCACTCTTCTGGGTTATTTGCTTTTCCATATGTAGTTTAAAATTGTTCTTTCAAGGTCTGTGAATAATTGTATTGGTGTTTTAATGGGGATTGCACTGAATCTGTAGATGCCTTTGTTCTGATGGCCATTTTTACTATGTTAATCCTACTGATCCATGAGCATGTGAGATCTTTCCATCTTCTGCTATCTCCTTCAATTTCTTTCTTCAAAGATTTGGCGTTCTTGTCATACAAGTAAGTCTGATTTTCTTTGTTAGTTACCTTTAATCTTATATTCAGCCACTTTGCTACAGGAGTTTTTCAGCTGCAGGAATTCTCTGGTAGAATTTTTGGGTCGCTTATGTATACTATCATATCATCTGCGAATAGCAGATATCTTAACTTTTTTACTTTGTGAATTATATCCCTTTGATCTCATTTATTTGTCTTATTGCTCTAGCTAGACCTTCAACTACTATATTGAAGAGATATGGAGAGTGGCAACTTTGTCCTCTCCAATTTCATTGGGACTGATTTGAGTTTCTCTTTAATTTAGTTTGATGTTGGCCATTGGCTTGCTATATATAGCTCTTCTTATGTTAAGGTTTGGGCCTTGTATCTCTGGTCTCTCCAACACATTTTTCATGAAGAAGTGATACATTTTGTCAAAGATACATTTCCTGCATCTAATGAGATGATCATATGATTTTTTTCTTTCCATTTGTTTATATAGTGGATTACACTGATGGATTTTTGTACACTGAACCATCCCTGCATCACTGGAATGAATTCTTCTTGATCATGGTGGGTGATGTGTTTGAAATGTTCTCGAATTCAAGTTTCAAGTATATTATTTAGTATCTTTTCATCAAAATTCATTAGGAAGATTCGTCTGAAATTTTCTTTCTATGCGTCTATGTGTGGTTTACGGATCGGTATGATTATGGCTTCATAAAATGAGTGTGATAATGTTCTGTTTCTATTTTGTACAATAGTTTGAGGAGTATTGGTGTTAGCTCTTGTTTGAAAGTCTGGTAGAATTCTGTGTTAAAAAATTCTGGCCCTGGGTGTTTTCTGTTTGGTAGACTTTTGATGACTGCTTCTATTTCTTTTGGAGTTATAGGGTTGTTTATGCTGTTTTCTGCTCTTGATTTAACTTTGGTAGGTGAAATTTATCAAGAAAATTTTACATTTCCTTTAGGTTTTCCAATTTTATGGAATACAGGCTCTTGAAATAAGAGATAATGATTCTTTGGATGTCCTTAGTATCTGTTGTTATGTTCCCCTTTTCACTTCTGATTTTGTTAATTTGGATACTATCTGTCTGTCTCTTAGTGTGGCTAAGGGTTAGTCTGTATCGTTGATTTTCTCAAAGAACTAACTCTTGGTTACACATTGATTCTTACTTTCTTTTTGTTTCTAATTTATTGACATCAGCCCTGAGTTTGATTGCTTCCTCCCAATAATTCTCTTGGGTGTGTTTCTTCTTTGTCTTCTTCTTCTTCTTCTTCTTCTTCTTCTTCTTCTTCTTCTTCTTCTTCTTCTTCTCTAAAGCTTTCAGGTGATTTGTTAAGTTGTTAATAAAGGATCTCTCTAATGTCTTAATGAAGGTACTTATTGCTATGAACTTTCCTCTTCGCACTGCTTTCATGATGTCTCATAATTTTGGTTAAGTTCTAGCCTCATTTTTGTTGATTTCTAAGAACTCTTTGATTTGTGTCTTTAATTCTTCCCTCACCGAGAGATCATTGAGCAGGTAGCTATTTAGTTTCCATGAGTGTGAAGGCTTTTTGTTGTTTCTGTTGTTGCTGAGGTCTTTAATCCATGGTGATCTGATAAAGAACAATGGGTTAACTCAATTTTCATTTTTGGTTTGAGGTTTGCTTTGTGACTGACTATATTGTCAGTTTTGTAGAAGGTTACATGTGGTGCTGAGAAAAACAGTATAGTCTTTTGTGTTTGGGTGAAAACTTCTGCAGACATCTATTAGATCTATTTCATCATGACTTCTGTTAGCTTCATTATTTCTCTATTTAGCTTCTGACTGACTGCATGATCTGTCCATTGGAGAGAGGGGATGTTGAAGTCTCCCACCATTAATTTGTTTGGATTGATATATGACTTAAGCCTTAATAATGTTTAATTACTAATTCGGGTGCCCTTGTATTTGGGGCATAGATATTCCGGATTGTGATGTCCTCTTGGAGGATATTTCCTTTGATAAGAATGAAGTATCCTTCATCTCTTTTGCTTAATTTTGGTTGAAAATTTATTTTATTAAATATTAGGATGGTTACTCTAGCTTGCTTCTTGGGTCTGTTTACTTGAAAAACATTTTTCCTGCCCTTACTCTGAGGTAGTGTCTATTCTTGTTGCTGAGGTTTGTTTCTTGAATGCAGCAAAAGAGATGGATCCTATTTCTACAACCATTCTGTCAGCCTGTGCCTTTTCATTGGAGAGCTGAATTCATTGATGTTGATAGATACTAGTGACCAATGACTGTTAGTTCCTTTTATTGTGGAGTTTGTGGTGATAGTGTGTTTGTGTGATTGTTTTTTTTTGGGGGGGGTGCTGTTATGAAGTTGTCTATATCCTGTATTTTCTTGGGTGTAGTTGACATCATTTGTTTGAAGTTTTTCTTCTAGTATCTTTTGTAGGATTTGGTTGGTGTATGGATATTGTTTAGCCTTAGTTTTTATCTTGGAATATATTGTTTTCTCTATCTATAGTAACTGAAATTTTTGCTGAGTATAATAGTTTGGGTTAGCATTTGTGATCTCTTAGTGTTTGCATGACATCTGTCCAGGCCCTCTGGCTTTCATTGTCTCAATTGACACATCAGGTGTGATTTTGATAGATCTACTTTTATATGTTACTTGGCATTTTTCCCTTGATACTTTTAATATTTTGTCTTTGCCCTGTAGATTTAGTGTTTTGGTTATTATGAGGTAAGAAGAATGTCTTTTCCTGTCTAGTCTATTTGGTGTTCTGTAAGCCTCTTGTATGTGTAAGGATATCTCTTTCTTTGGGTTGGGGAAATCTATGATTTTCTTGAAAATATTTTCTGTGTCCAACCCCCCCACCTCTGGCCCCATTAGGAGTCTCAGCTAGAGTCACACCCATATCGTTCCAGGAACATACTCTGCTGCAGGCAGGTAGCTTGACAAAGAGATGTTTCTCCTTAGTTTCCCTTCTTGTTTCCAGCCCTCTCACCTCCCACACCTGTTCTCCCCATATTTGATCCCCACCACTGTTTTCCTCTCTATTCTATCTCTCCTTCCCTCTCTTCATCAACTTCTGCTATCTATTCTATTTCTCATTCTAAGTGACATTCAGGACCCTCCCCTGAGCCCTCAGGTTCATCATGTCTTTCTTCCACCTCCTCTGCAGTATCCCCAAGATCTGCCAATTGTTTTGGCTGTGGGATTCTGAATCTGCTCTCACCAGCTGCTGCATGTACTCTCTGGTCTTTCTGATGACTATTATGTGAGGTTCCAGTCCCTGAACACTCTGCAGGCAGAACAAACTGTAGCTCAGAGGTTGAACTGGAAACAGGTGCGCCTGGGAAAAGAAGTGCTCAGGTGGGCAGGGTAGAAAAGACTGGAATGGGGGGGGGGTTCTTTCAGAGATAAAGTAGAAACCTAGTATAATTAAAATTCCATGGAATTCATAAGAAAAATTGTAGCAAAGCCTCCTAGTACTGGGGGGACAAGGAGCCTGAACCTGCCATCTTTTATAACCTGGCAAGGCATCAAGTGGAGGGATTGTGACAACAATCTAGCCACAAACCCCAGTCCTACTCTTAACTGTGATCACCTCTAGTAGGATGTCTCTCTTTGGCAATGAACAACTAAGAACAAAAGAGAACACAATTTTAATATTATGTTTCTTGACCTAGAGCACTAGCCTCAAATATAGTCTCTTCTGTGTAAGGATAATACAGCTATTGTCTTAGGTGACTGAAAGGCTATAATTTCAGTGGCACTCATGACTTCATAATCCCCTTAGGTATCAGCAGAGTCACAGTGCTTTGTCCACTTAGACTTTGGCACACTAATTTTTGCTGTGTAAATGTATACTCTATGAAGTCTAGTTATAACCATAATTAGTGATGGCCAAATCAAAGATCAACCAAAGATCAAAAATATTTGAAATTAATTTATGTCCAAAAATTTGTACTATATATTTTATCTTGTTGATATTATCTCTTAAATAAAACAATACAACAGCTGGTTACCCAATGTTAGAGTTGTAGTTGGTAATATAAGGAGTCAAGACAGATTTTACATTGGGATGATGTATATAAGGCACATGCAAATACTGTCACTTTCAGGTAGGTGATTGAGCTTTCCAGGATTTGATGTTCACGGAGTTTCTGGGGGTACACCATGGGTACTGAGAGATTATTACAAATCATCAAAATGTTTATATTATGACCAGAATAATATCACATAGTTTTAGTAAATTAGACTGATTCTAGCAAGATGGCTCAGCAGTTAAGAGAATGTGTTGATCTTGCAGCATACCAGGGCTTAGTTTACAACCACCTGTAATTCCAGTTCCAGGAGATATATTTCCTTTTCCTAGCCTCTGAGGACTCTGAGTACATGTGGTATACATACAGACAAACAGATACATAATAAACATACATAAGCTATAAAAAATAAAATTTAAAAAATTGTGTTTCCATAAAAGACACCTCTTTCTATTAAGATGTATAACTACAAGCAGCTTGGCACTAGGGTGACTTTTCTCCTCACTTATTGAATCCACAAATTAACAGTAAAGTTCAATTCATTAAACAAATATCCTGATGCTGGGCTAGATTAGAAAAAGCCCACGGCCTAAACCCTACACAATGAACTACAAGTATCTAATTAACACTAAGAATGAGAGAAATAGTCTTCCTTAAGAATGAACATTCCAATTAATTATATTGTTGGTATAATGTTCTTTTGAAATGTAATACTTTACCCTTACTCATTCAAATGCTGATTTCTGTCGCCCACTCTCTGGTTTCAATCCGGACATTGCATTGTGATACTTATTCTAAGCATCCTGTCTCAACTTTGTGTAAATAGTCCAAAATAAAGCAACTGGCCAAAATGTTGAGCAATGAAAAAGGAAGTAGGCAGGAGAGGGGAGGAGCCAGAAGTCGGAAAAAGAGTGGGAGGAAAGGGCAAGAGAGGCTGGGAGCACACAGGCAGGAGCAGAGATCTTGGAATGATGTGGAGAGATGGACTGGACCTAATCTATCACAAAAAGCAAAAATAATGTGGGAAATCTAAATGTTAGGAAACTATGAGGGCTAGGAGGTTTAGGATGGAGTAAATATTGCCCAGCATTGTGTTCTAGATTAATTAAATAAATCCCAGTGTCTGTGTGGTTATTTGGGTATACAGCTATTTAGAAATAATAGCAGCTTTACCAGAAGATATATCAATAGTAAATATTAATTGCCACTTACAACATTACATAATACCAAATGCTCATCCTTGTATGCATACATATCAGCAAAATTTATAAAGCAAGCAACTGAAATTTGGGAATGTATATGCATATACTCATGTATGCATATACATGTAACAACTATTAACAAAAGAGATTCCATGAATTTGAAAGAGATCAATGAGGGATATATATCTTTGAAGGAACAAAGAAAAGGGAGAAACAAAACAAAACAGACAAACAAACCTGAGCACTGAAATTTTATGTGCTGGCTTCTTCAGTGCAATATTTTCTTTGTAACAAGTTTGTGTGTGTGTAGCTGGATGCAAGAAATAAGAATAAATGAGTTTGTAGAATACAAAATAGATACCTCTTACCTTTTGTCTACCAGGTTTTGTGAAATTAACATGCTTGTTCTGCAATACATGTTTTAGCAACTATATAGTCTTTATTCTAAATCAAGACCTTCTTTCCCAATAGAATTCAGCCTCAGTTCAGCTAGAGCTGAATGTGTGATGTCAACATAAATATTTAGAGTGTAACTTGTCAGCAGACTAACAAAAGTGAACTTAAGTTACAGATAAAACAATTGGCTGAGTAGATCAAAGACTGAAGATTAGAACAAAATACAGAGAATCTATGTATAAGCCACAGGCTGAGTGTCTTCTCTCATGCCTAGTGATGATGGTAAATACAAAAGTGTAGCAACCACTAATGAAGACAGTGAAGTTTTTTAAACATTTTTTATTTTATTTTATATTAATCAGAGGTTATATACTTTGTATCCCAGCCATAGCCCCCTCCCACATTCCCTCCCTATCCCTCCCATCCCTCCCTCATCTCCTTCCTGCCCCTTTCCAAGACCAGGGGAGGACCTCCCCCGCTTCCATCTAACTCCAGCTTATCAGGTCTCTTCAGGAAGAGAGTGATGTTATTCCAGCACCTAAGAGATCAGGTCTGTGACAGTCTATCATGCAAACAGCCTAGCTCTGCTGAAGTGTTGCATACTTCATGCAAGAAAATCTAGAAATAATTGTGGTAAAAGCAGATAATAGAAAGAAATTTCTGACTTTGGCTTATTGCATAGAGAGAACTATTGTGCTTTCTACTAATGTTTTTGAACTGAGACTTTTGTAGGTTTTATGGATAACCACACTTTGAAGTCATTTGGTAGATAGGGATGTTTGTAACATGGATATTTTGAAAGGGCTACATGATAAAATAAATAGGTTGCTGTGTTCCACTGCATAGTATCATATGCCAGGGTTTCTGTTAAAATGAACAATCCACGTAGAGAGGCAAAAAGTATGTCTGTCTTTCCTTAGGTCATTTCAAATGACACTCTGTGAATACCATGCAGTTTTATTCATGGAGATATATTTATGTGGGAAAACACTATGTAGATGGAAGGCACAACTTTCTGATAAATTTCCATTTGAATTTTTTTCAAACAGCTTCTCAAAAGTCCTGATTGTATACAGTAAAGACCTGCTTGATAATCAAATCAACAATAGCCTTCTGGGGGAATTAGTATGACCTGGAGAGGTCAGGAGCTCCGCAAGAACCAAATTTATCAGGGCACAGGGGTCTTCTATGAGACTGTCTCTCCAACCAAGGACCATGTATAGTTATAACCTAGAACCCCTGCTTGTGTGTAGCAAATGGTAGCTCAATTCCCAAGTGGGTATACTAGTAAGGGGAACAGAAACTATTTTGGACATGAACTCAATGGCTGGCTCTTCGACCTCCCTGTCCCCGGAGGGAAAGAGCAGCCTTGCTAGGCCACAGAAGAGGACATTGCAGCCATTCTTGAAGAGACCTGATAAGCTAGAGTTAGATGGAAGGGGGGGAGGTCCTCCCCTATCAGTGAACTTAGAAAGGTGCAGGGAGGAGATGAGGGAGGGATAGGGAGGGAATGCGGGAGGGGGCTATGGCTGGGATACAAAGTACATAACCTATGATTAATGTAAAAGAAAAAAGAAAAAAGAAACAATAGCCTTCTGCATTTCCATATCATAGTTATGCTTTCTAAGATAGAAATAAATTAATTGGTTTGTAGAAAAACAAATAGATGTCATGTTACTTGCATTCTTCACAAAGACACTGAGATTTGGTGAAAGAATAATAAATATAACTTAGGCTTATCCGTATCATACATTAGTTATACACTCAACTACCTCAATGAGTGAACGAATTGATTAATATTTAATGGATTACAAAGCTATCTTAAGTAAGATAAAATTTCATCAATGACTGGCACATAGATTTTGAAGCATTTGCTTAAGTGTCAGCATTTCAACTGTGAATTTTATAGCACAACCATGATAAATTTTCTTAGCTTTCGATATTCTCTGGTGTTATTCTCTTAGATTTATTGTTCTAAATTTACAAAGGCATTCCCATACTAATTAGTTCTAATATGCAAGCACCCTTAGATTTACTGGAGAAACCAACTGAATGACACCCCAATAAAAGTCATTCTAAACACTGTGTTGGAGATCAAGCTAATATGAAACACAGTGGAAGAGAAATTGTGTACCAACCCCAACTAAAGCATTTTCCTGTGATAGCTATAACATCATAGGAAAATGATGTCATTCAATTTTATAAGTTTGACTATTCACATACAGCTAAATTGTTGGCAGTCTGCACTGCTTGTATATGAGTGTGTGGGTGTGTGGGGGGGGTGGAGTATAACAAAGACTTTGTCCTCCCAACATGAGAGTTGTGAAATTTGATCTTCATAAGGTCACTGGGGAATCTTTCCAGAGGTTGGCCATTATTTTAAACTCCTTAGGCTAGAGTGGCTTTCTTGGCACTAGAGATATTGAACGGTATTAAAAGAGACATGCTGTGTTGTTTAATCATTTATTTTGCCATCATTGATAAGAATTAAAGCAACTTTTTGCCAAGTCACAGGCTGACTGAACAGGTAACAGACCTGCCTTACAAACATTATAAAGCTTGTATGGCATAAAATTTGTTTGTAAGCATGACTAATTTCACTAATGATTACCATTCTCATAAGTCAACAGTAATATTTAATGGGCAAGGCAGGAAGTGAAACTGAACTCTGTCATCATACAATATTGTAACATTCAGGTTTTGCTAGCATACAAAGAAACACAAGCTTATGAGATGGGAGAAGAAACACAGAGAGAAAAGACTGATTTTTTTTCTGGAGCATAATAGTGGACTTGGTAAAACTATATTAAATTAACCAAACTAAATATGCTCAAAGGTAATGACTAGATGGAAAAAAGATCTATCAG
Source organism: Pachyuromys duprasi (assembly GCA_028658305.1). Taxonomy (NCBI): domain Eukaryota; kingdom Metazoa; phylum Chordata; class Mammalia; order Rodentia; family Muridae; genus Pachyuromys; species Pachyuromys duprasi. The sequence goes on from CM053748.1 coordinate 51,290,414, forward strand.
CCTCAACAGAGACTAATTTTGAAATAAATAAAAATATGACAAAATAAATTATGAGATAGAAATAAAGCATAAACGATGTATAACAAAATATAACTATAGATGTGAAAATGTTACTAAGAAGATTTAGAAGGATATCAGAAAAATCAGAAGACTCCATTACTTATAGAAGAGAGACAAAAGGAGACAGAAATATTTGAAGGAACAAAGATAGAATCCAAATGTGATGATTTTTGGAAGATTTCATTTTTAGGGATTTGTGTGTTTGTGTGTGAATGAGTGTGTGTGCGTGTGTGTGTGTGTGTGTGTGTGTTGTGAGACACACATGTATAAAAATGTTTGGATGTGCCATACAACTTTGTCTGATCCCCCTTGAGCAGGAATTATAAGAGATTGTGAGCTGGTGGACATGATTGCTAGGAACCAAACTCAGATCATCTCGAAGTGCCACAAGTGCTTGTCACTCTTGAGCCACTTTTCCAGCCCCAATATTTTCCTAATTGCTTAAATGATCTACATATCCAATACCCTAAGAACGGAAAACTACAACACCGAAAATACGCAGTTCAGTCAACAAATGAACAAATACATTAAGCAAACTTATCTCAAAGAATAATACAAATTGCTAACAAATATAACACAAATATTGGATATCCTTAGCCACCAGAGATCAGAGACGGTTCCATTAAAATTACATTGATATTCCATCTCATCATAGTCAGAGTAATTCTTTTCCCCAAAAGAGAAACTGAAACACAAAAAGAAAGAAATGCCGGTAAGGATTCAAGAAAATAGGGACCATGAACATTTCAAAATTTCAGTCACTGTGGAAACTACTGTGAAGGGTCCTCAAAAGTTACAAACTCATATATAAACGTTTTTTTTTATAGATTTATTTATTTGGTATATGAGTGGCCTATATGCATATACAACTGCACACCAGAAGAGGGCATCAATTCCCATTATAGACTGTTGTGAGCTACCATGTGGTTGCTAGGAATTGAACTTAGGACCTCTGAAAAAGCAGACAGTGCTCTTAACCACTGAGCCACCTCTCCAGCCTCATATATAAACATTTTATACCACTCCTGGGTATAGATCCAATCAGAGATTATAGGTCATAATACAACAGAGATCCCTCTCTATATATGTTTATTGTCCAAAATCCCCGAGTAGCCAAGTTATGGCATCAACAACAACAACAAAAAATGGAACCTATATGTATTATTCATCCATGATGAAAAATAAAATTATATAAGAAAATGTGTAAATATGCAGACTATCATATTTAGGAAAATGAGACTGACTCAGCAAGAAAAGTATTACATATTTTTATTCATATACAAGATCCAGATTGAGAGAGAAGGGATGAGAGCATTTGGTACAAGACTTGTAAACAGGGGATGTGAGTCAAGAGGGTGGCAGAGGCCAAATATACATATGTGAAAATGTTCTATTGAAAGCCATTATTTCATCAATTAGCTAAAAACAAAAGTAATTACTATATTTAGGGTGGAAAGCCCAAATGCTTTCTTATAGGTATTTCTTGGCAGAGACACTCATGACCTCATAACATCTATACGTACCTGCATAGGGCCCTCAGAAAACTGAGGTTGTAAATAGTCCTTCATAGAGAGAGGCACTCAGACCACTCCACCCAGTGGAATGAATGGAAGGAAGTCCTTTGTTTCAGTGATAAAATCATTAGTGTGTTGATCATTGTCCAGAGAATGAATGTATCACTTCATACCCATGGCCATGCTAGAGGTTCTGATTTAAAACTATTGAGCAAAAACACAAACCAAACATAGAAATGGGGAGGGACTTGGTGGGAGAAAGTGAGGAGTTTAGGCTGGCAGGAGACCAAGAAAGGCTGTTGGGACGACTGTGATCAGAATGTCCTATAAGCATATGAAATTGTCATAGAACAAATTAATAAACAAAGATGCACTCGGTCAAGGTGTTCTTAAATAAAGAAATCAAAAGAAGAGAGCTCAGAGAAATAGCAAGGTGATAGTAAAGCAAAAAGTAGGACTTTGTGTATTAGCACATGCTAATGAATACAGGCGTGACAAAGACTAGACTTCAGACACAAACCCACGTGTTAGAGTAAGTTACCCATGAAACCAGTGACAAGGCCGCACAACGGATTTGTTTTTCAGTAAAAATTTAAATTTAATTTAGATTTCCATATTTTATAGTGATCTAATAAGATTCCTATAACACAAATGCCTGAAGACAAGCCCAATCCTGTCTTTTCTTTTGTTGTTGGATTTTCAGCTACAAACTGTTGAACATATGCCCATCTGCAGCAGGGTCTTTTTCATTGTTGCCCTAAAGCAAATGGCAAGTCCCCTTGTGAGAGCATCTCTGTGAATCTCTACCCAGCTAGGAAACTCCCTATGTGCTGGGATTCTAGGAGAGTGCTAGGGGCCTTCTCACTTCTCCAAATACATTTACAGACCTCGCGGTGCCAAACTTCAGGCTGATGAGAGTGGAACATCCCTCCCTGATATAAAGAATACAGTTTAATGAGATGTATGCCTCCTTCTTCATATCTCCAGAGTTCACCTTCTTCCACTGATTTCTCTCCCCTCTCACTGTTGTCTAGAAATAAGAGACAACCTGGCTGTAAGGTGCTATGGACTGTTGTTCAACCTCATGGTAGGAAACCTCCCCCTTCAGAGATGTACAAAGTGTCATCACACTGCTGTCAGCCTGTCTATATCGTTGCAGGATGAGCTCTCCTCTGAGCCTCCACCGTGCTGCTGATTGTGTGTCTGCCTATGACATTAATAAATCTTCCAATAAATCACTTATCCAGAAGACAAGCTATCCCATTTTCCTCTTTGAACGCCAAACCTCCAAATTTCATTTGCCATTATAGCAAATTTACTTGTGAGGGATGAGCAAATTTTAGTGGGGATTGTTTTGGCCTGTACCAATTGCTTATTGTATGACATTTGGTTATGAGAAAATGAAGGTAGTTATATACTTAGTGGACTTTACACATGTGTGACAAACCTAAAGAAGATTTGTTATTCCAAAATTGTATCAGAACACTGAAGGTTTTAGCAAAATTCTAGAGATTCTTAGGAATTTGAACTGCCTTAAAGTGGAGAAAATTGAATACAAATATTTTTATAATATAAATATAAAATTTACTTAGTATTAAATAAAAAATTATCCAAAGGTCTTTTTTAAATATGTAAAATGCTAAGCCTTTTGACAAAAAAAGCAAGATAGAAAATTTATAATTGAATAAAGTTCAGATTTAAAGAATTGTCTCCCAATGGCTGAAACCTTGATTCAGTCCCACCATAACTGTGTTCTTTTTTTCCATGTTAATAGAGCATTAATTGAGCTACTCTCAGAAATTATTTATTGTGCTGAAAAACAGCTTAATTAAACACATGTGGAACAAATTCAGTCTTGTATATATCTCTTAGCTTGGTATTTCAGTGTGTGCTTCATATTTTCATATATATGAAGGGTTTTCCGGCCAAAATTTGTCTTCTTTTTGCATTATTCCTGTGAAATACAGACATATGTTTGCTTACATATGAAGACATTTCAGAGTTTAAAGGAGTAGAAGGAGTTATACCCACATTGGGATTTTTAATAATTTAATTTTAAGGTTTTCTCAGTATAATAGACCATCCTTGTCAGGGATCATTAAATTGAACAGCTGTTTTTTTTTTCTGTGCTGTTTTATGCCCATTTATATGCCCAGAAAGACATGCATAGCATATACTCACTAGTAAGTGAATATTAACCTTATAATATAGGATAACCATACTAAAATCTACAGACCTAAAGAAACCAAATGACAAGGGGGACACTAGAGAGGATGCTTAATTCTCATTCAGAATGGCAAACAGGATAGACACCAGAAGGGGTGGAAGAGGAAGAACAGGAAGAAGCCTACCATAGATGTCCTCTTAAAGACTCCACACAACAGGGGATTGAGGCAGATGCAGAGACTCACAGCCAAACTTTGAGCAGAGAACAAGGAGTCTTATGGAAGAAAGGCAGGATAAAAGGACCCGGAAGGGACAGGAGTTCCACAAGGAGACCAACAAAGAAAGAAAAAATCTGGCCAAGGGAGACCTGCAGAGACTGATATATCAAACAAGGGCCATGCATGAAGACAACCTATAACCCTGCTCAGATGTAGCCCATAGACAGCTCAGCCTCCATGTGGGTACATGACTAAAGGGAGCAGGGGCTGTCTGACATGAACTCAGGTGCCTGCTCTTTGATTACCATCCCCTGGTGCTGTGGCCTTGCAAAAAGGATCCAGGAAGTCCTGATGAAGGTCAAATGGCAGGAGAGGAGGTCTCCCCACTTCAGTGGACTAGGGGAAGGGGATGAGGAAAAAACGGAGAGTGGGGCGAGGAGGAGATGAAAGAGGTGCCTACAATTAGGGTATAAAATAAATGAATTGTAAAGAATAAAATTAAAAATTAAAATAAGCAATCTCTCTCTCTCTCTCTCTCTCTCTCTATATATATATATATATATATATATTGCTTATATATATAAGCAATTAGAATTAAATACATATAGAAAATTATTTGCTTCCTCTGGGGCTCTCTTTTAGATATTGATAGCAATCTTTTTCTCACAAGCAATGAATGCTGAAATTGTAAAAGGAACCATTTCATATGCAATTGGGGAACTGAGGAATCATGATAGTAACTGGTGTAATGACAGATCCCTCTTCAGCAGGTCCTTTGATGACACAGCTAGCTTCATTGATATTCCAGGGTCACCAGAACTCTGACTTCTCATTATAATCACAATAATGATGACTATTAAAATCACCACTTGGAACACTTCCTCCCACTCTCAGGGTGAGTGCTAAATTTTTTCTGCTCTACTATTAATGGTCCTTAAACAACCCAGTTATGCCTCACAGACTATGAGTTCATCTACCCCACTGACTCTTAGGTATTTCATAACATCAATCATCTCTCTGCTTCTGAGACTGACTAGATTCTCTGCCCTCTCACACCCTCCCTCTCAGAACTCTTTGCTCTTCCTTACATCATACACCATAAAAACATATTTCCTCTTTTATTGTTGCTGCCTGCCTCCTTTGATGTATGAGTTCTATAAGGGGACATGTCTTTTATTTACTTATATACCCTTAGCTCCTAGACTACTGGCTATATAGCACATACTCAAAGCATAACTGTGGAACGTATAGCTTGAAAAGGATATAAGTGTATCAAGGTGTTTTTCCCCCTTTTCTTGACAATAACACTTCGGTGCTTAAGGGCTTGGTATATTACAAGATGGGAAAGAAATATTTCAATATCCAGAAAACAGGGTGTTTGATGTGAGTGAAACATAATCTCCTCTCACATGTCACAAAACAAACTGAAAATCAAAGAAACTGAAATTTCTAGAAGAAAGAACAGGGGGCACACAAGGATCTAGGCTCACATGAGGAAATTATAAATAGGAGTCTTGTCATCGAGAAATTAGCTAAAAAATTAAGTTGAGCTTCATTAAATCAAGAAGGCTTCTGTTCTACAAAGGAAAATCTTAATCTACTGAAGAGTCAACCTAAAAAATAGGAATAAATATTTATCACTTGTGTCTGACACAGGATTATTCTCTAATATGTAGAGGGAATAGAAAAACCTACACATCAAGCAAACATAACTCAATTTAGAGTTGGGCTGTGGGATTCAGAGCTAAACAAAAAATTCTCAATGAAGGAATATCGAATGGCAGAGAAACACTTAAAGAAATGCTCAACATCCTTAGTTATCAGGGAAATGCAAATCAAAACTACCCTGAGATTTCATCTCACATCCATCAGAATGACTAAGATCAAAACTCAAGTGGAGAGGGGAACCCCCCTCCATTGCTGGTGAGAATGTAAACTTGTACAACCACTTTGGAAATTAATCTGGTGCTTTCTCAGACAATTAGGAACAGTGCTACCTCAAGATCCAGCTATAACACTCCTAGGCATATATCCAAAAGAGGCTCAAGTATACAAGGACATTTGCTCATCCATGTTCGTAGCAGCTTTATTTGTAATAGCCAGAAGCTGGAAACAACCCATATGCCCCTCAGTTGGGGAATGGATACAGAAATTGTGGTGCATTTACACAATGGAATACTACTCAGCTATTTAAAACAAAGAAATCATGAAATTTGCAGGTAAATGGATGTAACTAGAAAAGAGTATCCTGAGTGAGGTATCCCAGAAACAGAGAGACATGCATGGTATATACTGTCTTATAAGCAGATATTAGTCATATTATATACTAAAATCTACAGACCTAAAGAGCTAAATGACAAGGAAGTTCCTGGGGAAGATGCTTAATTCTCATTCAGAGGATAAAACAGCTTAGACACTGGAGGAAACAGGACTGGAGTCTACCACAGATGTCCTTTAAAAGACTACCCAGCAGGTTATCAATGCAAATACCCAGACTCAGAGCCAAACTTTGGATAGAGCACAGGGAGTCTCATGGAAGAAGGAAAATATAAGGAGGGGACAGGAGCCATACAGAGACCAACAGCCCCCCCCCAAAAAAAAGCAGGACCCAGAAGGACTGCAGATACTGATGCATTAATGGAAGACCTAGACCCCCTGCCCAGATGTGGCCTGTAGATAGCTCAGTCTCCCTGTGGGTTCCCTAGTAAAAGAAAAGACAGTCTTTGACGTGAACTCAATTGCCTGCTCCTTGATCCACTTCTCCCTGGTGGTTTGATCCAGCCAGTTTACAGAGGAAGAAGATCCAGGCAGCTCTGATGGAACCTCATAGGCCAGGATCAGACAGTAGGAGAGGAAGATTTCCCCTCTTAGTGCACTAGGGAAGAGGAATAGGGGAAGAAGACAGGAGAGTGGGACAGGGAGATGAGGGAGGGGGTTACAGCTGGGATACAAAGTGAATAAACTGTAAGAAATAATAATAACAGAAAGCAAAAATTATTTTTAAAACTGGGCTGTGGGTGAGCAGAGGGATCTCAGAAAAAGAAAGATAAAATGCTTAGAATTGTTTTTCAAAATGCTCAATAACCTTAGCCATCAAGAAAATGTATCTTAGAACTACTTTGAAATTTTACCTTACTCTGTTAGAAAGGTTAAGATTAAGAAAACAAAGACAACAAAAGCAGGTGAGGGTGTTTGGGATGGAAAGCTGTCTTGCAGTGCTGCTGGCAGTGTGAATTGGTGCAGCCACTCTCAAATGATACTTTGCCAAAGTCTATAAATAGATCTATAAATATATCCATGGTTGTGTCCCTCTCCACCATGATTATAGAAGTTCTATTCACAGTAGCTAGATTTAGAAACAGTGTAGATGTTCATCAGCTGGTGAATGGATAATGAAAATGTGCCACCTATATTCAATGGAATATTATTCAGCTATGAATAAAATTTAAAAATACAATTTCTGGGCAAATGGATGGACCTAGAAAACAATTTCTATGTGTCACAAGTTCTTCATTCCTTCAAGGTATAGAACATATGCTACGTATTTAAAAGAATTCAGTAAAGCCGTAGAGTTAGATTTAGGTGGCAAAGTACCTGCCCTGAAAGCATGGGAAATTAAATTCAATATTCAGTGGAAATGTTGGTTTATAATTATAATCCCTGTGTTAAGGTAGCACAGACAGGTAGATCACTGTGACTCTTCGGTCAACAGGGCTAGCCTGAGCTACTTGGAGATTTCTAATTCAATGAGAGACCCTGTCTCAAAAGGAACAAAGTGTATTGATTCTAAGAAATGACATTTTAAAGTATTCTCTGGCCTCCATCTATTCACAAACTCAGATGCAAGCCCATGTGTATGGGCATGTGCATACACAAAAACATTCAAACACATTCACAAACATACACTCTGCAACAACATAATTCATACGTTAACTAAATTATTCTTGTCGATGTGATTCAAACTAGATGATTGCTTTACAGTACTGATATTCTTAGGTTGATCAGTCATCTCTTCTCATTCAAGCTGAATCATCTCACATCTTCTCTCCTCTGTAAATTCTGACAGTTGGGCAAGGAACTAAGGACAATGTGTCCCAGTTGTGTTACTTGTTTTCTTTAAACACACACATAATCCCTTCAAAATTAACTAATGAGAGGGAGCAGTGTTTTTGTGAATTTCGAGTTACAATTTATTAGGGAAGATAATGGGAACCTTAGTTCCTGTCTGAAACATCTAAGCCTAAGCCTTTGTGATTCTGGTATTGCAAGGGTTATCAAGAGCCATAAGGAGTCGAGCCACCAGCTATGGCAGAGTTTCCAGGAGCCAAGAAGAACACTTGCAATCTGTAGAAGAGATGCAGAAAGCAGAAACTGTGTACAACTTTGATACCCATATTTAGTTGAAGTCTTCTGAATTTGATAAAACTGCCACAGAATGAGAGAATAAGTGGTACGGACTACAAAATATTTTATCATAATTTCAGATACTATAAATCCAACATTACGGTGTTAAGACATTTTCTTTCCTGTTTCTTTTCTTGTTTAATTTTTTATGAGGTCTCTCTCTCCCTCTGGGTGTGTGTGTCTCTGTGTTTCTGTTTGTGCACATGTGTTCAAATACATGTGTATGTGCGTGCATGCATGCATGTGTATGTGCCTGTGTGTGTGTCTAGGTGTAGGTGTACAAGTGTTTTCATACGTATAAAGCCTAGAGGTCAAAATCAAGTCATTCCTCTGCTACTGGAAAACTTTTGTGTGTGTTATTACTTTTGTTTCCATTTTGCTGATTAATATATGGTCTCTCACTGGCCAATAGCTCATTGTGTAGGCTAGATTCTCTGGTCAGTGAGCCTCAGGGATCTTCCTGTCTGTGTCTTAGATACTGGTATTACAAGCATGGGCCATTGCCCCCAGCTTTTTCCTGTATTTGAATTCTAGAGATTGAATTCAGGTCCTCACGTTTGCAAGGCAAATATCTTAAACTGAACCATCTAGTTCCTTCCTTGGACTTTAGTCAGGTACCTTTACACAGCATCTTCAGTGGCCTGTGCCATTTTTATGTTTGTGTCTACCTCTATTCACTCTTCTGCATCCAAATCTCTTCTTGTTATAGGGGCTATAATGAAGAAGGCATAGGAGCAAGAGCTTCATTTTAACTTAGTTGTTTAATCAATGAGCTCTCCAAATACCATTCTGTTCTAAAATCATAATTAATTTAGACTGCAGCTTGGGGGTAGGAAAAGAAATTCATCACTTATAAAACATTGTGCCCTGTAAAACTCTTTTATTTCTTTGAGTGTTTCCACTTTAAAAAACACAGCCAGAATTCTGAAGAAGGCTATCTGAAATTTCTTATGTGAAGAGTTAATGCCAAGTGACACAAGCAGGCTGCCTGAAAAGGGACTGTAGAGGTTTCTCTTCTATTCACGGAATCTGTTTGTCCTAAGATGTTCTCCTTTATTGTAAGAGCCATATACTCAATATGTTTTAAAGTAGATTAACAAATGTGTGTGTGTGTTGTACATATACATGCGTATATGGGTGTTTGAGCCCATACTTGTGGTGGTAGAGGCCAGAGGAGGATTTTGCATATCCTGTTTGTTCAGACTCAATCATATTCCCTTGAAACACAATTTGGCAGTGAACTTGGGGCTAGCTGAAAGCCAGCAAGCTCAAGTGATCCTCATGTCCACAAGTCCAACAGCTCTGGGGTTACAGACACTAACATACATGGCAAACAATGTATGTTTGTTTTAACATGAGTGCTGAGAATTCAAACTTCATTCCTTGGGATTATGCCCTCACATACTGATCTACAACCAACCTATAAATTCTTTCTTTGATTTCACCGGAGACAAGTCACACACACACATATGCTTCATTAGAACTGGGCCAGTATTATCAGTCTGCAAAGCACTGTCCCCCTTTCCTTTACCTGATCTTCCTGTCTCTTCACTGAACCACTGTTTTGTTGTGAACAGCGTTAAAAATATTTTCACAGGTATCTCTCTCCCTTAGTGTTCTAGACCTTTGTAACCCAAAGTAAAGCATCTATAATTTAAAAACTTCTGTGAAGCTACTCACTATAGTTCATTTAAAATCATCTTTTAATTCTGTGAATAGAATACAGCTATTGCTTTCTTAATTGAGTGGCTCCATTTGAAGAAACATGTCACACTATATTATCATAGAGAGTATAATATTCATATGAAGATGAATTTTATGTTCTTTATGAAGAATTATTGGAGGTAGCAGGTCAAAATCTATGTTAACTTTATTTAAGGGAACTGTGAACATGTAAGTATTAAGCACATAGAGATGAGGTGATTTAATATTTCTTGAAAGATAGTGAGTTATAGGAAACCAGTAAACTGCTGTGTATGCAGTATCAGAGCAGCAAGACAAAATATCATACAAAATATGGTAAAATTTTACAAAGAGGGTCAAGTGGCTGGACACTGGAATAACAATATAACTGGATAAGGTAATGGGTATCCATGATATATAGATATATCATGTATAATAGAATGAATATAGATAATACATTAACCTAAAACTTTGCTGTTTGTTGTTATGATATTGACACATGTAATATAACATGATTATATAATATAACCAATGGAGAAAAAAATGAACATAACTATATAAGACCAATGCTTTTATTTTTATCTGGAATTAAGCAAGCAGAAGTGTGAAGGTAATTCTGATCATTTGAGATGCATTTTTAATTTTTTTTCATTTCATGTGCATGAGTGAGTGCATGCATGTGCATATGTAAGCTATGTGTGTGCTCAGTGCTCTTAAAGGCCATACATTATTGTTCCTTCTGAAACTGAAGTTAGAGATGGAGCTGCATTTTGAGTCCTGGGAGTCAAACCCAGGTCCTCTATGAGAACACGAAGTCCTCTTCACCACTGAGCCATTACTCTGGCCCCCTATTTGTTATTATTGTTGTTTATTTGGTTTGAGAGAGGGTTTCACTGTGTAGTCCTGTCTGACTTGGAACTCTTGATATACAAGTTATCCTTAAATTCAGAAACTAACTTGGCTCTGTCTTCTGAGTAAACTTAGTAAATTTATATCATACTTGTAACACAGTAAAAGATTATGAAAGAAATTAAAATGGTATAACAGAAACTATGTCCTAAATGCAAAGGAAAAGAGGGAAGAAAATGCAGTGTCAGAAAGGATATTAGACACAGTTGTAAAGGAATTTTAATTCAGAACATGTCTGCTGTGACAAGTGATCACATTCAAACACCTTCTAGGTCTGTGTGATCTAGCTGGAATACAAACAGGCCTTTAATCCAGGAGACAGAGACAAGCAGATCTGAGTTCAAGCTCAGCCTAGTTTAAAGCAACTTTCAAGTAAAGAAAAGCTTAGGTTCACGTGTGGTGGTACATGCCTTTAATTCCAATCACTGAAGGTAAAGTTAGTGTGTAGAAGGAAGCATCCATGTTTAAAAGTGATATCTAGCTGAGTGGCAGAACAAGTGACAAATCAGGGAAAGATTTTACAGAACAGGATATACACCCAACTCTCAAGAGAAGAGAGAGTATTTTGGCTCTGTTGTTCTCTTTGTGGAGATCCTGATTCCTCCAAGTCTTTCTCTCTCCCTCTTCTTCCATGAGAATTCCGACACTCTAGCCAAAGTTTGGCTATGAGTCTCAGTATCTTCTTTGATACCCTGGTGGGTAGAGTCTTTCAGAGGTCCTCTTTGGAAGGCTCCTGTCACGTTCCTTGTCTTCTCCTACTTCTGATGTCTATCCTGTTTACCTTCTGAATGAAAATTAAGCATCTTCCCTAGGGTCCACCTTGTTGTTTAGCTTCTTTAGGGCTATAGATTTTAGTATGTTTATCCCATATTATGTGGCTGCCATGCACTTATATGTAAGCCAAAATACCTGGATCCAGGGAGGCCTGCAGGGACTGATACTCCAACAAAGGGCCATGCATGGAGAGGACCTAGGCCCCCAGTTCAAAGGAAACCCATTTGTTGTTCAGTTTCCAAGTGGGTTCCCTAGTAAGGGGTTCAGTGGCTGTCTCTGACATGAACTCAGTGGCCAGCTCTTTGATCACTTCCCCCTGGGGGTTGTAGCCTTGCCAGGCCACAGAGGAAGATGATACAGCCAGAGTTGATGAAGCCTGATAAGCTAGGGTCAGATAGAAGGGAAGGAGGTCCTCCCCTCTCAGGGGAAAAGGCATAGGGAGAGAAGAGGGCAGGTGGTAGAAATGGGGGGAGAAAAGGAAAGGGGCTGCAATGGGGATACAAAGTGAATATACTGTAATGAATAAATATATAAATAAAATTAAATTTAAAAAAAGAGAAGAGAGAGGAAAGGGAAGCAACTTAAGGGGCAATGAAGAGAGAAAGGAGCAGTTTTACTGGGACAGTAATAGAGACAGGCTGCAGAGAAAGAAATGCAGAGAATTAGAAAGGAGGCCGTTTTACTGGGAATGATTTATGGAGAGAGGTTGAATGAGAGAACAAGCTAGACACAGATGAAGAGAGAATGAGCCAGAGAATGAGAAGGAACCAGAAACTTAGAAGACATTGCTGAAGTTAGTTTGAAGCCATTCAAACTAACTCAGGGCAGAATAATTCAGGGGCTGAGAGAAAAGCCAGAATGTATAAATATGCTGTAAGAGAAATTTGAGCCAGAATAGCTGAGTTGAACCAGCCATACCAGAGCCCAGTAAAAACAAGAAGGGGTGAGCTTATTACACAGTAAGTCTTAGAAGTTGAAAATATTCTAGGCTTAGGTTAGATGGAACAAAAGCTAGAAATTTCCAGGTCTAAGCCTAAGTTAGCAGATGGAGGCAACAAGTCTCCAAGACAATAATTGAAATCAGGCAAATAAAATTTACTTTTACACACAGTACAAAACTAAATTGGAAGATAAAGACTTATATGTATCAAGAACCAGAAAACTTAATTTATTTAATCATTCCAACAAAAATCAGACATTGTCAGTCTAGGTATAAAACATGATACAGGCTGTAAATCCTCACAACTTGAGTTCCATTCTCAAATCAAACAATGGAAAGAGAGAACTGATTCCTGACTTTCACAATTTGTCATGCCACATATGCACATGCCTTCTCTGTCACACACAGGAATAATAAGTAAAACTCAAATTTAAATACTGTATAAAACATTTAGATATAAAATCTAGTATAAAACTTTAATCAGCACTTTATACTAATGGGATGTAAGACACATATCTATAGCACTTCACCTAAATTAATAGCTTATAATTGCTTCTCAAGAACCAATGGAACAATGTACAGAATTACAGTTATATAAGTAACATCAGTAAGCTTAAAGCAACAGAATAATAAGAGTATAGATTATGTGTTCAGTAAGATGAAAGTACAAATTACTAAGAAGCAAACATCTAAGAATGGTACAAATGTAAAAATTAAATGACACCTTTCTAGACACCCAGTCACCCAAGAAGAAAAGAAAAAAGAATTTCAGAAAGGGCACTGTGGTCCCTGTAAATGATAACAGAGCACCATCCTAGAGTGTGTAGTAGAACTAAAAGCGTGCTGGAGTATCCACAGCTGTCAATACTTGTATTAAAAAGAGAATAATCCTAAATCAATAACTTTACCTTCCTCAATATGAAAGTGACAAAGAAAAGCAAACCAAAATTGAACCATATATATAAAAGCAGAGATGGCTACGTGGCTAACAGTATTTGCTGCACATGCAGCAGGAACTGAGATTGGGTCCCAAAATCCAAGCCGAAAGCCTGCCCTGGGAGCAGTTTATTCGTGTCACTGAGAGAGCAGAGATGAGCAGATTGAGGAGGCTTTCCTGTACACCAGCTAGCTCTACGTTCAGAAAGAAGACATATCTCAATGGAACAATTGAGGACTGGTAGAGTAGGGCATGTGGCTTTCTTTTCTGACCTCCATGCCCAAACATATGTGTGTATAAAGAAAAAGATTATCAAGGGAAATATTGAAACAAAGAATGAAAAATAGAGAGGTAGAAAAGAAAGCACTGGCAGCTCTTTGAAAACAACAAAATAAGCACTGTTTATGTGGATTGGCTGTGAAAAGAGATGATTCAGATCTAAGAAGTGAAAATTAATATTTCACTATAGGCCTTATAGAAACATTTTCAATTTTATGATTAAATATTATCCATCCCTGAGTATGAAAAAAATGACATATATAAAACAGAAATTTTTCCTTGGAAGGCAAAACCTAGTAACATCTTACTGAGAAAAACAGCATGACCATAAAAACAAAAGGAGACACAGCAAATAATACCCAACCGTCCACAAGCAAACCAGCCCAGGAGGCTTCCTTGCTCAAGCCTGCCGAGCACTTAGCAGAGTCAGCACCAATCACTCATAAACTGTGGGGCTTTGGCACTCTTCTGTTTTGATTTGTTTCAGACAACATTTCACTCTGGGATCACAGCTGTGTGCCACCACACTGGGCCATAAATTTTAGATAAGAGGAAGCATTCTTTGGCTCCATTACAAATTCATCATTGTCCTAATATCAAAACTGGAGAAAGACTTCATGAGAAATAGGTAAGCCAGTATCACTTAGAGATGTGAATGAAAAACTCTTCAACCTAACACTAGGAATCTAGATACAGCAATGTATAAAAGTGGTTTGTGCTGCTTCCAAGTGGGGAGTACTCATGCAAGCAAAGTAGCTTAAGTTCTGAAAATCAATTAATCTAATACAAATAATTTTATAATATGTACGTTGATGCAGAAAATTATATTTACAAGAATAAAACACCATTTGATGGTGAAAACACTTAACGCATCAGTGGAAGAGGCTTTCTGAATTACAGCAAAAAAAAGCACCACTATTCAATAGATGTGAATTCATGATCGCATTAATTAGTTCACTTAATATGTTGTTCTCAAGGTTAATCTCTCCATTAGCAGACATCCGAATTGTCTTTACTGTGGTTGTTTAATATTCTGCTGTACGAATATACTGCATAATATTGATATATTCAACACTGAATCTTATAGAAATTATTTTTAAAAATTTCTAAGATCTCATATAATTTTATGTATCACTTTTACCATTTTGCATCACAATCAATATTATACTATACTTGTTATCCTCTACATAGCAACAACACTTATGATGCGCTATGTGTTGGACTTTCTATTTTGTTGTTGTTGTTATTGCTGCCAACCAAGTGAAATAAGGTAGTGACTAATAGTGACATCAAATATCATTTTTTAAGTAGTGAATTCTTTTTTTAATTTTTTATTATCATTTATTACAATTTATTCAATAAGTGTTCCCACTGTGGCTCCGTACCTCTTCTCTTCCCAATCCCACCCTCCCTCTTCTCCTCCTATCCCCCTCCCCTAGTCCACTGATAGAGGAAGTCCACCTCCCCTTCTCCTTGACTGGTTGCATTGTCTTCGTGAGTCCTGACAAGGGTGCACACCCCAGGGGCAGGTAAATCAGAGAGCTACCTACTGTGTTCATGTCAGAGAAAGTCCCTGCACCCTTACTGTGGACCAGTGTAGAGTCTGAGTCTATGGGCTACATATGAGAGAGGGTTTTAGTTCCTCTCCATGCATTGTCTTTGGTTGGATTATCATTCACTTTAGGACCCTGTGGGTTCAGTTTTATGGCTGTGTTAGTCTCCTTTTGGAGTTTCTGTCCCCTCCAGATCTTTCTGTCTCCCCTTCTTTCATCAGATGCCCTGCACTCTGCCCAAAGTTTGTCTATATTCTTATCCTCTGCTTCAGTATCTCAATCAGTAGAGTCTTTCATATTGCATCTGTGGAAAGCCCCTGTCATGTTCTGTCTTGTGTTTCTGATATCTATAAAGTTTGCCCTTCCAAATGAGAACTGAACATCTTCCCTAACGTGTTGTTGTTTAGCTTCTTTAGGAGTATAGATTTTAGTATGCCACATAATATAGTATAAATTGTGAATTCTTTTTTAAATTCTTTATAACATTTTTATTTTATATTAATCACAGGTTATGTACTTTGTATCCCAGCCATAGCCTCCTCCTGCATTCCCTCCCTATCCCCCCCCCCTCCCTCCCTCATCTCCTCCCTGCTCCTTTCTAAGTACACTGATAGGGGAGGACCTCCTCCCCTTCCATCTAAGTCTAGCTTATCAGGTCTCTTCAGGAGTGGCTGCAATGTCCTCTTCTGTGGCCTAACAAGGCTGCTCCTCCCTCCGGGGGGCGGTAAGGGGATCAAGAGCCAGCCATTGAGTTCATGTCCAAAATAGTCCCTGTTCCCTTTACTAGGGTACTCACTTAGATACTGAGCTACCATTTGCCGCATTCATGCAGAGATTCTAGGTAATATCCATACATGGTCCTTGCTTGGAGAAACAGTCTCATAAAAGACCCCTGTGCCCTGACATATTTGGTCCTTGCAGAGCTCCTGTCCTCTTCAGGTCATACTAACCCCCCCCCTTTCATATGATTCCCTGCAATATGCCAAAGGGTTGGTTATAAGTCTTAATATTTCCATTGATTACACTGCTAGGTAGAGTGTTTCCAAGGCCCCCTGTGGTAGGCTCTTGTCCTGCTACTTGTTTTCTCCTACATTGAATGTCCATCCCATTTGACTTTTCTAAGTAAGGATTAATCCTCTTACCCTAGGTCCTCTTTCTTCTTTATCTTCTTTAGGTGTATAGATTTCAGTATGTTTATCCTATCTTATAGGTCTATATAAGTGAGTATATACCATGTATGCCTTTCTGCTTTTGGGATAGCTCACTCAAGGTGATCATTTCCAGGTCCCACCATTTGCCTGCAGATTTCATGATTTCCTCCTTTTTAATTGCTGAGTAGTATTCCGTTGTGTAAAAGTACCACAATTTCTGTATCCATTCTTCAACTGAGGGACATCTGGGTTGTTTCCAGGTTCTGGCTATTACAAATAAAACAGCTACGAACATAGTTGAGCAAATATCCTTGTTGTGTACTTGAGCATCTTTTGGATATATGCTTAGGAGTGGTATAGCTGGATCTTGTGGAATCACTATTCCTGATTGTCTAAGAAAACATCAAATTGATTTCCAGAGTGGTTGTACAAGTTTACATTCCTACCAGCAATGGAGGAGGGTTCCTCTTTCTCCATATCCTCTCCACCATGTGCTGTCACTTGAGTTTTTGATCTTAGCCATTCAGACAGGTGTAAGGTGAAATTTCAGGATCATTTTGATTTGCATCTCCCTGATGGCTAAGGACTTGAGCATTTCTTTAAGTGTTTTT
>CM053748.1:51308112-51323639 GCA_028658305.1 Pachyuromys duprasi
AGGAAATCATGAAATTCGCAGGCAAATGGTGGGACCTGGAAACGATCATCCTAAGTGAGGAATCCCAAAAGCAGAAAGAAACATATGGTATATACTCACTTATATAGACCTATAGGATAGGAAGGTCATGCTGAATTCTGTGTTTATTCTGTTGAATTTTACAATTACTTACTTTAAGTAGGAACCCCTTCTTATATATTTGACTTGCAAACTATTTTCTGCTACTCCATGTGTTGAATGAGGTAGTCATGTTCCACTGAACTCAGAGCTCTGCGGGCTGCTGCAGGCCTTGTGTAGAAGCTTCACCATTTTCTGACTTGAATAATTCCACAAATGGACTATTCTTTGATGAAGGACAGCAGCAATGAATAACTGGAAATACTCTGTGCATGGGATTTGGAGATAGAATCTGCATAGACAGATTCTGTGGCTTAGCGTGATTTCTCTTTGGAGGCTGTTCTAAGAATCCCCTTAAGGCAGACCATGCAGAGAAACCAGCCCTTGGTGGCATGCTCCCTTTCAAGCCTCAGCACAATGGCATGTAATACATTAAAGTCTAATTTGTCACTTTGAGGAGAATCAGCCTGCAGCAAGGTTCTGATTATAATAGTCTTTCTTAAAATCATTTTTCAGGCACATTTTGCAACACACAAATGAAATAAAGGTGTGATTTGTTCTCCCATTTTGCTGGTGTCTTGAGACTGATAGTTTATTTTTATCTGAGCATAGGCATTGGCCCCTAGGGCTTCTGAATAATTAAGTACCAAGTTTCCTCTGATTCCTCAATAACAAATGCAGAACACTTCCCATTGTTATTTAATCACAGAGCCCAGCATTAAGGCTACTATTGAGACCAGTAGCTTGCTCTTAACAGAAATAAGCAAATTTAACTGCACCTTTTCCCTGTTAAATTTCCATATTTCTTAAGACCAGTCTGAAAACTCTTCTGCTTTTCATGCCAGAGGTGAAATTCTTCTAACATTATGAGGAAATCTTTAAGCGCAAATCACACTGAGGCTCATGCCACCTTTTGTAAAATGACATGCCCAATTTACATGAATGTAAGAACAGTCAGGAATTGTGGCTATTTTGCAGTGAGATTAGCACAAAACTCCCTGTGGTCTCTTGTCCTTCTACACCACTTTTATGTTTTTGTGGCCCACATTTGAGGAGGGGAAAGTGCATGCACGGGTTTGTCCATGTGTATGGGGCACGTGTATGTGTCTGTTGATCAAAGCCAAAGCTCAGCTTTGGTGCATATAGCCTGTTGATTGAAGCCAGAGGTCAATTTGGGTTTCTTTTTCTTAGGTGGTATTCATTTCTTTTATGAGATGGGATCTCTGTCTTGGATCCATGACTTGCTGTTAGGCTGGGTTGGATAGCAAGTGGGCTCAGAGATCTGGCACTCTCTTTCTCCCCAACACTAGGAAGAAGTTGTACACTGCTATGATCTGCTCCTTTACTTGGGTTCTGTGATTGAACTAAGATTCACTTACTTACAAAGGAAGTAATATACTGATGAAATTTCACTTTAGCTCTGTCCCTGAACTTTGAAGTGTGTGGTAAAAGTGTTTCAAGTAATGTTTATTCAAAATCCTGTCAAAAAGCAATCCTTGGAAGAAAGCCATAGATGTGAGTGAAACACAGTTCCCCAAGGTTGGTTGAATTGATATATTGGCATATCACAATGGGCACAAGAGAAAGAGTGCAACAATTTAGGAAGGTATATATGTATGTATGTATGTATGTATGTATGTATGTATGTATGCATGCATGTATGTGTGTATGTATGTATGTACAAATTATATATCTGTGTGTTTATGTGTGTGCTGTGTGCTTATGACAATGCATATGTCTGTGTAAATGTGTGTGTGTGTGTGTGTGTGCACGTATGTCAAAGGTTGATATTGAGTTTCTCTTCAGGAGCTCTCAGGCTAATATGTTTTTTTCTCAAAAGGAGACCAACATAGCCAATAAAACTGAGCCCTGGGAGCCCTGCAGAGACTGATACCACAACCAAGGACCATGCATGGAGAGGACCTAAAACCGCTGTTCAGAGGTAGCCCATAGACTCAGTCTCCAAGTAGATTCCCTAGTAAGGGGATCAGGGACTGTCTCTGGCAGGAGCTCAGTGTCAGGCTCTCTAATCACCTCCCCTTGGGGAGGTGCAGCCTTAGACAGGTTACAGAGGAAGACAATGCAACCAGTCTTGATAAGACTTGTTAGGCTAAAGTCAAATAGAAGGGGCAGAGGATCTCCCCTATCAGTGGACTAGGGGAGGGGCATGGGGGGAAGAGGGAGGGAGGGTAGGATTGGGAGGAGAAGAGGGAGAGGGACACAGCAGGATACAAATTGAATATATTGTAATAAATAATAATAATTTAAAAAAAACTCTTCTTGGACCTGGACCTGAAACTAATGGATTCAGCTAGGCAGACTGTCCAGAGAATTCCAGGGAATCATCTGCCTCTGCCTTCATAGTACTAGGATTACAAGTGTATGCAATCACACTACCTTTTTCTTGGTTGCTAGGGATCTGAACACTGATGTGAGCACTTTACAAACTTAGCCATAGCCTCAGCCATTAGGTTTATATTGGTTAACCATAAGTATCATCCACTGATCACCATTTTCAATCAAATGTACAATCGCTCATACCTCATATCTAGCTCTTTTACTTGTTTTTCATTGTTTGTTCACACAAGGTAGTGGTAGTATACACCATTAAATCTAGCACTTAGGAGATAGTAGCAGATGGATCTCTGAGTTTGAGAACAGCCTGGTCTGCAAAGTGAGTTCCAGGACAGGCAGGGCTACAAAAAGAAACCCTGTCTAGAACAAACAAAAAATAAACAGACAAAAGACAAACCAAACAAAAAACTCCCAAAACAACCTTATTTGTTC
This sequence comes from Pachyuromys duprasi, assembly GCA_028658305.1. NCBI lineage: Eukaryota > Metazoa > Chordata > Mammalia > Rodentia > Muridae > Pachyuromys > Pachyuromys duprasi. The sequence goes on from CM053748.1 coordinate 51,311,017, forward strand.
ACACCAGAAAATGTTTTCACTGACTAGTTCTTACATGACAATAATTAAATGATCATGTCTACCTCTCTTAAATCTACAGTAAGTCTTCTTCATGGTTTGGGGGATAATTTATTATTTAATTAATTAAACATCATGGCTGTTTATGTGATGGATATTAATATTTTACCTCAGGATTCTTTATCTTCTCAATGAGAACAGACTTTTCTTATCAACACAGAGGCTTGACTGTGCTGTTCTCTGTAGCACTGTGACCATCCACTGAAACTGGGTGTGTGTGGCTTTCCTATCTATAGTGGCCAGAGGTGTCTTCCTCAGTTGCTTCTTTATCTTGTTTATTATTTGTTTGATTGTTCCTTTATCGATTTTTCATGGGGTCTCTCACAGGGACATGGGACTCACCAGCTTGGCTCCAATGCAAAGCCAAAGACAGTGCTGGGGCCCTCAATCTTTGCTCCTCCAGCAGGGATTATACACACACAGTGTTTTGTGTGGCTTTATGTGTGTGCTAGATGAAATGCAGGGATTTATTTTGCATGGCGAGCATTTGGCTCATTGAGGCATCTTCCATACCCTTTACTAATTCAGCTAGATTCAAATTCTGTTTTTTTTTTTCTCTAAGAAAACCACTTTCTCTAAGATGATCCTATGCAAATATGAACATTTTCTCCTCTTCTTTCTATCTTTGTGGGTTTCTCCTCTCTTTATCACTGTTAACTAGCTACTCTTCTCTAATTAAGCAAGTAAACAAACGCTTCAGACTCATAATAGGGAGGATAATTTTATTTATTTATTTTCAAAGATCCTTTTCTGAGTGCAGGTAAAAGAGTAAGAATGAGGATCATTGTATTTTTTTCTTTATTATAAAAAATTATCAGATGGGTTTTGGCTTTTTTGTTGTTATTGTGTGTGTGGTTTTTTTTCTGCATCTGAAGAAGTTTATGGTGATTGATATAACCAAATCATTAGAATTGATGGCCTCTGTTGTAATATTAAACATTTGGGTGATTGCGTTCTTGTTTAAGGAAAAACATTCTCAAACATGTAGCAAGTTTGAAATGGGCAGGTTTATGATTGCTTGAAATATTTGATAAAACTCAGGCATTATGATATTAAATTAAATTAAATTAAAATTTTGAACCATGTGAAAACTACATAACCTATGAAGAAAAAACAATCTATTTAGAAGAAGAGACAAATTGGGTTTCCATCCATGAAAGATCATCCAGTTGCTGCAAATACCTGGGATGCATGTCTTCCTTCTAGTTATCTCCTTGTGTTGAACCCTTCCACTCAACACTGACCTCAGAAACTCTCCATCAGTAAACATTAAAAGTATCTTCTACACTGTCAAAATGATTCAGAGTAATAATTATGCAAGGTTTCAGTTTCAGTTCATGTTTTTGTGATTAAATAATCCTAAAACTTTAACTCAAGAGAGAAGGCTATATTTGGCAAACTAATCCTGTTTACAGTCCATCACTGTATAGATGTCAAAGAAGCAGGATTTGAGGAAATCCTCAGTCACATCTTCATTCAAGAGCAGAGAGTTAAGGAACACATGCCTGGTAGTGCTCAGTTGCCTTTCTCCTTTTTATTCAAATAAGGAACACCAGACCCAGAAAATGGGCTGCCCACATAGGTCAATCTTCACATATCGATTAATATAACTAGATAATCACTCACAGAAATCCTCAAAGGCCCCTTCCCCAGGTGATTTCAGACTTTGTAAGATGGCTATTAGCACTGACCATCACATACAAGGCGAAGGGCTTAGGAAAGCACACCACTTAAAGAATGGTCATAATGTACATCTCTAAAATTGTTTTATGGGTTTAAAAGTAAGTTTAATGGATGTAAACTGGTATAAGATATGACAATAGAGTTTGACAAAGATCAGTACTAGAAATAGTATTTCAACTCTCTAACATTTTGTTAAAGTGTTCTAATGAATAAAAGTTCACAATAGCTTTCTTTAGAATTTTCATTTTATAAATCTTAATTTTTTAATTCATTCTCTGATGTTTAGCATTAATTATCAATCTGACACAATGTAGAAACACATTTCTCATTACTTAATAGTCTTTTTGATAGTTTTATTGTTTTATTAATTTATTCACTTTACATACTAATCATATACTCCTCCTTCATCTCTGCCAGATCCCACTTACCCTCCCTTTTCTACCCTCTCCCCTTTTCTAGTTACCAGGAAGGGTGAGCCCTCCTCACTTAATGACTGATCTCAGACTATCAAGTCTCTTCAGGACTGGCTGTATCACCTTCCTCTGCAAGGCTAGCTCACCAGGGGAAATAGATTGAAGAACAGCCAACAAAGTTCATGTCAGAGACAGGCCCTGGTTCCCTTACTAGGTAATCCACATGGAGACTGAGCTGCCTATTGATAGATCTGAGCAGGGGCCGTAAATCCTATCCATACATGTTTTTGGTTGATGTATCAGTCTCCCCAAGGAACCCTAGGCCCAGATTTATTGGCACTGTTGGTCTCCTTGTGAAGCTCCTTCCCCTCTGGGTCTGGCTCTACTACTCCATAATATTTCATGAGTTCTACCCAAAGTTTGGCTACTAGTATTTGCATCTGCTTTGATCCCGTGCTAGGTGAAGTCTTTCAGAGGACATCTATGGAAACTTCCCTTCCTGTTCCCTCCCTTTAACTGCTGCCAGTGTCTACTCTCCCCTCTGATTGAGAATTAAGCATCATCCTTAGGTTCCTCCTTGTTACTTAGCTTCTTTAGGTTTGTGGATTGTAGTATGATTATCCTCTATTGTATGGCTAATATCTGCTTAAAAGTATGTGTCATTCCTGTCTTTCTGGGTCTGAGTTACCTCATTCAGGAAGCTCTTCCAGATCTATCCATTTGCGTGCAAATTTCATGATGTCATTGTTTTTAACAGCTGAATAGGATTCCATTATGTAGATGTACTACAATTTATCCATAACTGAGCAAATGTCCTTGTTGTACGTGGAACATCTTTTAGCTATATGCCCAAGAGTGTTATAGCTGGGTTGTGGGGTAGAGCTCTTACTAATTTTCTGAGAAAGCTCCAGATTGATTTCCAAAGTGGTTATACAAGTTTGCATTTCCACAAGAAATGAAGGAGTATTACCCTTTCTCCATGACCTCACTAGCATGTAGAGTTACTTCAAAACTTGATCTTAGCCATTCTGATAGTTGTGCTATGGAATCTTAGAGTTGTTTTGAGTTACGTTCCTCTGATGGCTAAGGGCCTTGAGCATTTCTTTCAGCGATTCCTTGAAATTCAATATTCCTCTGTAAAGAATTCTCTGTTTAGCTTTGTACCCCATTTTAATTGAATTACTTGGTTTCTTTGTATTAATTTCTTTGGCTGTTAGCCCTTTGTCAGATGTAGGGGTGGTGAAGATCCTTTCCCAGTCTGTAGGCTGTCATTTTGTTCACATAACAGTGTCCTTTGCTTTACAGTTTCAAGAGGTCCCATTTATTAATTGTTGATCTTAGAGCCTGAGCTGTTAGTGTTCTGTTCAGGAAGTTGTCTCCTGTGCCAATGAGTTCAAGGCTCTTCCCCAATATTTTGTCTGATAGATTTAGTGTGTATATTTTTATGTTGAGGATTTTTATCTACTTGAACTTTAGTTTAGTGCAGGCTGATAAGTTTGGATGTATTTGCTGTTTTCTACATGTAGACATTGTTAGACTAGCTCCATTTGTTGAAAACAAAGGGTGTGATTTTGACTTTTTTATAATTTTTATTTTTTATATTAATTACAGGTTATTTACTTTGTATCCCAGCTGTAGCCCCTTTCTTCATTCCATCCCAATCTCATCCTCCCTCCCTCCCTCATCTCCTCCCTGCTCCTCTCTAAGTCCACTGATAGGAGCTGCCTTCCTTCCCTTCCATCTGATCCTAGTTTATCAGGTCTCATCAGGATTTGCTGCAATGTCCTCCTCTGTAGCCAATCAAGGCTGCTCCTCCTTCGGTGTGGGGAGGGGGAGGTCAAAGACCCCACCACTGAGTTCATCTCAGAGACAGTCCCTGTTTTCCTTACTAAGAAAACCCACTTGGATGTGGAGCTGCCATGGCTACATCTGAGGAGGAGTTCTAGGTTATATCCAAAGAAAATCACAGAAGAAAAATTTTCCAACTTAAAGAAAGAAATATCTATAAACATATAAGAGATCTACATAACACCAAATAGACTAGACCAGAAAATAAACTCCTCATGTCACATCATAGTCAAAACACTAAATCTACAGAACAAAGAAAAGATATTAAAAGCATCACGGGAAAAAGGTCAGGTAACGTATAAAGGTAAACCTATCAGATTCACACCAGACTTCTCATCAGAAACTATGAAAGCCAGAAGGGCCTGGGCAGATTCTAAGGGACCACAGATGCCAACCCAGACTACTATTCCCAGCAAAGCTTTCAATCAACATAAATGGAGAAAACAAAATACTCCATGAGTTTTTATTTTTTGTCAAAAATCAAGTGTCTGTAGATTTGTGGGTTCATTTCTGAGTCTTTTATTCCATTACTTTGATCCACCAGTCTGTTTCTATGCTAGTACCATGCAGTTTTTATTACTATTGCTCTATATTATAGCTTTAGATCAGCAATAGAGATACCTCCAGAAGATCTTTAATTGCACAGTATTGTTTTATCTATTCTAGGTTTTTTGTTTTGTTTTGATTTTCCATATGAGCTTGAGAATTGTTCTTTCAGGGTCTATAAAGAATTGTGTTGGTATTTTGATGGGAACTGCATTGAATCTGTAGATTGCTTTTGGTAAGATGGTCATTTTACCTTTGTTAATTCTACTGATCCATTAACATGGGAAATCTTTCATTCTTCTGATATTTTCTTCAATTTCTTTCTTCAGATACTTACTTTTTTTTCATACAAGTCTTTTACTTGCTTGATTAGAGTAACACCAAGATACTTTATGATTTTGTGGCTATTGTGAAGGCTGTTGATTCCATAATTTCTTTCTCAGCCTGGCTGCCTTTTGTATATAGGAAGTCTACAGATTTTTTTTTTGAGTAATTTTTGTATCCAGCCACTTTGTGAAAGATCTTTGTCGGATTTTGGAGTTCCCTGGTTGAATTTTTGGTATCACTTATGTATACTATCATATCTTCTGAAAATAGTGATACTTTGACTTCTTCCTTTCCAATTTATATCCCTTTGATCTCCTTTATTTGTCTTATTGCTCTAGTTTAGACTTCAAGTACTATATTGAAGAGATAAGGAGAAAGTGCATAGCCTTGCCTTTTCCCTGATCTCACTGGTATTGATTTAAGTTTCTCTCTGTTTAGTTTGATGTTGGCTATAGTCTTGCTGTATATTGCCTTTACTATGTTTAGTGCATTTACTATGAGCCTTGTATACCTGGTATCTCCCACACTTGAAACATAAATGGGTGTTGTATTGTGACAAATACATTTTCATCATCTAAGGAGATGATCGTGTGTTTTTTGTTTTTGTTTTTTTCAGTTTGTTTATATGGTATGTTACACTGATGTTTAGGTGTGTGCCTTCTATACTTGATATTTCCAAAAGTTTTGTCAAATGATTTTTCAACATTTAAGTTGATCATGTGGTTTTCGGTTTCTTTCAGTTTGTTTATATGGTGGGTTTCGTTAATGGATTTTCATACATTGAACCATCCCTGCATGCCTGGGATGAAATCTACTTGGCCGTCATGGATAAGATTATTGATGTGTTCTTGGATTCAGTTTGAGGCTATTTTCTTCAGTGTTTTTGCATCAATGTTCATAAGGGAGATTGGTCTAAAATTATTTTTCTTTGTTGGGTCTTTCTGTGCTTTAGGCATCAAAGTGACTGTGGGCTAATAGAATGAGTTTGGTAATTGTTCTTATGTTTCTATTTTGTGGAATAGTTTGAAGAGTATTGATATTAACTATTTTTTGAAGGTCTGGTAGAATTCTGAGCTGAAAATATCTGGCCCTTGGTTTATTTGTGTTGAAGGATTTTGATAACGGTAATATTTGATTAGGGGTTATAGAACTATTTAATCTGTTTACCTGATCTTGATTCAACTTTAGTGTGTAGAATCTATCAAGAAAATAGTCCATTTCATTTAGATTTTCCAGTTTTGTGGCATATAGACTTTTGAAGTAAGATGTAATGGTTCTTTGGATTTCCTAACTGTCTGCTGTTATGTCCCCCTTTCATTTCTGATTTTGTTGATTTGTAGTGTGTCTCTAACTTTTAGTTAGTTTGGCTAAGGGTTTGTCTATCTTGACTTTTTCAAAGAAACAGTTCTTGGTTTCATTGATTTTTTCAATTGTCTTGGTTTCTAATTTGTTGATTTCAGCCCTGTTTTGATTATTTGAGCTGTCCACTCTTTTAGAGTGTGTCTCCTTTTCTTTTTCTTTTTTAAATTACTTTTATTAGATGTCTTCAATTTCTTTATGAAGGACACTAATGCTTTGAACTTTCCTCTTAGCACTGCTTTCATTATGTTCCATGAGTCTGGGTATGTGTGCCTTCATTTTTATTGAATTCTAGGAAGTCTTTCTTTTATTATTTCTTTTCTGACCCGCTGTCATTAAGTAGAGAGTTGTTCAGTTTCCATGCATGTGTATGGTTTTAGTTTTTTTCTGTTGTTGTTGAGACACAGCTTTAATTCATGATTGTCTGATAAGATACAAGAGATTATATCAATCATTTTGTGTCTGTGGAGTTTTGCTTTGTGACCACCTGTAAGGTCAGTTTTGAAGAAAGTTCATGAGGTTCTGAGAAGGTACATACATTCTTTTGTGTTTGAATGAAAAGTTCTGCAGATGTTTTTTAGGCCCATTTGATTCATGACATCTGTTAGTGTCATTATTTCTCTGTTTAGTTTCTGTTGCCTTGACCTGTTCTTTGGTGAGAGTGAGGTGTTGAAGTGTCCCATTATTAATGTGTGGGGATGATGTTTGGTTTAAACTTTACTAATGTTTCTTTTATGAATTTAGGTGCCCTTGTATTTGGGGCATACATGTTCAGAATTGAGACATCATCTTGGTGGAATTTTTCTTTGATGAGTATGAGGTGTCCTCCCTCATCTCTTTTATTTAATATATGTTGCAAGATTATTTTATTAGGTATTAGAATGGCTTCTCTGCTTTCTTCTTGACTCCATTTGCTTCAAAAACTTTTTCCAGCCCTTAACTATCAGGTACTGTCTATCTTTGTGGCTAAGGTGTGTTTCTCATATGCAGTAGATTGATGGGTCTCATTTATATGGACGTTCTGTTAGTCTGTATCTTTTTATTTGAGAGTTGAGTCCATAGATATTGATAGATATTAATGACTACTGACTGTTAGTTCTTTTTATTATCATGCTGTTTGTGATAATGTGTTTGTATGCTTGTCTACTTTTGGTTTTGCTATGGTGAATTAATTTATTTCCTGTGTTTTTTGGATGTAGTTAACCTCTTCAGGTGGGAATTTTCCTTCTAGTACCTGCTGTAGGGTTGGGTTGTGCATGAATATTTTTAAATTTAATTTTATTTGTATATTTATTTACTACGATTTATTCACTTTGTATCCCAACCACAGCTTCTTCCCTCATCACCTCTCAGTCCCACCTACTCTATCTTCTCCCCATATGTACTTTCCCTAGTCCCCTCTTAGAGGAGGACCTCCTCCCCTTCTTTCTGATCATTGCTTATCAGGTGTCATCAAGGCTGGCTGCATCATCTTCTTCTGTGTTCTGACAAGGCTGAACTTCCCTGGGGGAGGTGATCAAAGAGCCAGCCACTGAGTTCATGTCAGAGAAAGCCTGTGTATCCTTACTAGGGAATCCACTTGGACACTGAGCAGCCAATGGGCTTCCTTTGAACAGGGGATCTAGCTCTTCTTCATGCATGGTCCTTGGTTGGAGTATGGGTTTCTGCAGGTCCCCTGAGTCTAAGTACTTTGTCTCTGTTGTTCTCCTTTTGGTGTTCCTATTCCCCCCAGGTCTTTTTATCTCCCTCTTCTTCCATATATATTCTGGTACTCTGCCCAAAGTTTGGCTATGAGTCTCAGTATGTCCTTCGATACCCTGGTGGGTAGAATCTTTCAGGGTCCTCTGTGAAGAGCCCCTGTCCTATGAGCAAACATATACACATAGTCATGTACACATTCACATGCAAGTTCGTATGCACCCACACCCACACAAACTCACATGAACACATGCATATACAACAGTAAAAACGACGAACACACAGAACCAATCCTGCTGGTGAATTTTGGAAAGTCATACTTATGAAATGGACATATGTTTTGTGTGTTCTGTGACTTAAAAGCATCTTATTTTGATAAGTACATTTAAAAAAAATACTCTCTAACAAGTACCTGGAATCTTAGGAAATTTCTTTGTGAAACAGTTTCATTTGGGGACTGTCAGAAGCCCTAGGGCTGACTGCCTGCACCACCTGAAGCCCTCATCTCCTGGAAACTGTCTGGCTACCTCTGCCCAGCTGTGCAACTTTCTAAAGCTGATAGACTTTCCATTCTCTTTTTAAATAAAAAAGCAACAAAATATCCTGTAGCACATAAATAGCTGAAGAGGCTGAAATACAACTTGAATGTATAAACCCAAAATTTCACTTTAAGAAAGTATTTGATGAAAATATGTAGTTGGTTTATGTAGCTCAAAAGACAGTGTCAAAGTGTTTCATAGCAAATATAGTTTTGATTTACTAAAATTTTAAGAATGTTATGGAAATAACAGTTTGTCACACATATTCCACAACTTTCTTGCCTCCTAAAATTGATGGAAAATCCCAGGTCAGGGTTTTATACAAGCTACTAAAAGTACAAAGATATGCACTAAAAATAATTGGATAAATCATGTATTAGGCCCATATTTTTTAGTCAAATTGAACTGAGATGTAACTTAACTTACTCTCAGTTTCTTGAATGCATCTTATGTGCTTTGGGGTAACTTACCCTCTGTATAGGTTCTACAGTCATAAACAGATGGAAGATAAAGAGTTCATGAATATGTAAATGGCTATTTTGCCAAAGAAACATTTTAGATTTCATATTTGTATATGTACATACATACAAAATTTTATAAATGTGAATATAATGACTTGTATACTTATTTAAACCAAGACCTATGCTATAGTCCCTCCCCCATAAAACCTTAGCTTGAAGGTTGTGGAGATGGCCCTATCTGCATTGTGGTTACTATGCAAACATGAGGAACTGATGGTGGTTTCTTAATATCTACATGGAAATCTGGGAGTGGGCATATATGCTCACAATCACAGTGTCAAAAATGGAGAGAAAGAATGTTCTGTTGGGCTTGCATTGTAGACAGCTTAGCCAAATTACTGAGTTCAAGCTTCAGTGAGAAACCCTGTCTCAAAAATACGGTGGAGAGCAATTGAAGAAATAATTCAGCTACAACCTCAGGACTATGTTCAAGCTCACAGCTGTGTACATATATGCATCAAACACACGTGTATACACACATGAAACCTATAGAGTGTTTTGCACTCACTGATATTATATAAAGTCAATAATTTAATTGAATTTGAATCACATTGAAAACATTTTACAGGAATGATACAAAATAAAAATGAGAATATCCACAATTTGGTTAGATTCAGTTCACTTATTCTTCCCAATAATTCCATGTATCAGCATTATTTCTTCATGTTTCATAACTAAGTAAACAAGAACACAAATACTATATGAGTGATCTACATGCAAACAGGATCTAGAGAAGACTTGTTCAGTAAATTGCAAATCAGATTTTGACCTCTATTACCCACATTAAAAAAAAAAAAGAGTATAATGGGGATACTGCCTGCTTCTAAGGACATCACCATATAGAAGAGACTGGTGGATCCCTAGGCTGGCTGGCCTGCTCCCTTCGTAAGCTTTTAATGTGAATAAGAGAATTCCCCTCAAAATATGTTAAGTAGTATCCCAAGGAACAAACTCAAAGGCTGACCTCTCCCATTGCTTACATAGGCAATCCCTCCACAAAAATGCAGACATGTGCACACATACACCTCTTTAAATATTCAGTGCATTTGACATAGATACTGCCCAAAATTTAAGGTTGTGTTTTTTTCTTTAATGTTGTATGTGTTTTCCATATGCATTTCATGACCATACCTAAGGAAATAATCAGCTCTGACCTCATTAACTCTGAGCCTGTTACTGCATAATTATGGTCTTCCATACCTACTTCCAGCTTCTCTGAAAATTTTACATTACAGAAGCAAGAGGGTTCCACTTTGATCTCATTATGACTTGCATTTCTGTATTGTTAGTATTATATGGTATCTTTCTATGTAATTCTGAAAAACAAGAAACTTGCTGCAAGTTACAGCCCTTTAAGAAAAATCCTTGAATACAAATTTTACGACTGTGGCAGCTAAATTAGTTCATCACTCCATAAACACAGTGTATAAAAGTAAACACCTACGTTTATAGAAGAAAGGCTACAACACAGCTTTTAAAAGATTAATTTGATTTTCAGTTATGTGTATGTGTGTGAGAAAAGAAGCCCGGAGAAGTATCAAATGTTTTGAGATAAAATTACAGGCAGTTATGAATCAATCAACACGGGTGATGGAAACAGAGTTTGGATCCTTAGCAAGACCAGTAAGAGCTCTCACAAGGTAAGGATAGCCCAGCACCACTGAAACATATTTAAAGACACAGAAAACACTTCAATTAAAAAATGTGAACTTACACATTGTCTAAAAAGTGCACATTATTTTGAATCTAAAATATAAAATGAAACATCACAAGCTAGGTAATTTTCTAGGTAGCTACTGGATTAAAGTTTTAATGACATATACAAGACAAAAAGAAATACATACTATATTTGAGTTTTGTTTTTGTTTTGTTGTTTATGGTTTTTGCTACTCTAGTCCAAATAGAGCTATCAATGATATCTCACAAACAATTTTCAGCCTGTCTTTAGAGAAGAAATCCAGGAAAGGAAATAACAAGAGATCACTTCTAAGGCACCTATGAGGAAGGGCCATTTTCATTACTTTAACATACTCTATACCTAATTTGACAGTTGGGTTTTTTGTCCCATTTTCTTCTCATAACTCATTGGTGTTCACAGCTCATTGAACCTAATTTTATTACAGATACTACCTAAATGTTTTTTACTCATGCAGGATCACAAGGAACAACCATAGATACACTCTTATTTAACAGAGACAGTTCAACAGCACTAAACAGACATAATACTGATGAATGAAGAGGTGAAGGCTTCCTACTGCATCAATTGTATATCATTAACACAATGTTGTGATGATTCCATTGGGGACTGAGGCTGAGCTCAACTTGGTGTTAATGTCACTGGAAAGAAAATGGTGAGAGACAATGTTGGCCTGGAAATTCCTCTTTGAAGTGCAAGGACTCTCTTGAAGCTTAGGTTTGAAAAGAAAACTTGAAAAAAGTCATCTGTCTTTTCACAGAGCCACAGAGAAATCTATCAAGCAAATCACTTTACTTTTTATTGTTTTAAAATATTTCCTTTTATTACTGGGTGTATGAGCACTTGTATGCTGGTGCCCACAGAGGCCAAAGGAGAGCTACTGGCAACCACGAGCTTCCCTCTGTGAGTGCTGGAAGCTGAACCTAGAACTATGGAGAGCATTAGGCACTACATACTGCTGGGAATTTCAACAGCTCCAAGAAAGCTCACAAATTCCTTATAACAATGGAAGAGCGGCATTCATGTTTAGAAAACATTTTGGGTGTTTTTTCCCTAATTTCCTTCTCAGCCACTTTGTCTTTGATGAAAAGGAGGGCTTCTGATTTTTTTGAGTTGATTTTGTATCCAGCCACTTTACTGAAGGTGTTTATCAGTTGAAGGAGTTCTCTGGTTGAATTTTTGGGGTCAGTCATGTATATTATCAGATCGTCTGCAAATAGTGATATTTTGACATCTTCCTTTCCAATTTGTATCCCCTTGATCTCCTTTTGTTGTCTTATTGCTCTACCTAGGACTTCAAGTACTATGTTGAAAAGATATGGAGACAATGGGCAGCCTTGCCTAGTCCCTAATTTCAGTGGGATTGATTTAAGTTTCTCTCCATTGAGTTTGATGTTAGCTATAGGCTTGTTGTACTCTTCACAATAGCCATTAATAACATAAAGTACCTGGGGGTGACTCTAACCAAACAAGTGAAAGACCTATATGAAAAAAACTTCAAATCTCTGAAGAAAGAAATTGAAGAAGATATTAGAAGGTGGAAATACCTCCCGTGCTCATGGATTGGTAGGATTAACATAGTCAAAATGACCATATTGCCAAAAGCAATCTACAGATTCAATGCAATTCCCATTAAAATACCTTCGTAATTCTTCACAGACCTTGAAAGAAAAATACTCAACTACATTTGGAGAAACAAAAACCCCAGAATCTCCAAAACAATCCTCTACAACAACAGATCATCTGGAGGTATCTCCATCCCTGACCTCAAGCTGTACTACAGAGCAATAGTAATAAAAACTGCATGATATTGGCATAGAAACAGAAGAGTGGATCAATGGAACCGAATAGAAGACCCAGAAATGAACCCACACACCTATGGAAACTTGATTTTTGACAAAGAAGCCAAAACCATTCAGTGGAAAAAAGACAGCAT
>CM053748.1:51324139-51367144 GCA_028658305.1 Pachyuromys duprasi
AGGAAGATATACAAGAAGAAGGACCCAGGTTGGTAGGATCAATGCTCGTTTAGATGAACAAATGGGATGGACATTGAATGGAGGATAAAACAAGCAACAGGACAGGAACATACCAAAGAGGGCCTCTGAAAGAATCAATATAGCAATATATCAAAGCAGATATTAAGACTCACAACCAAGCCTTCGGCAGAGGGCGGGAAATAATAATAAAAATAAGGGAAGTTAGTAAGACTTGTGGAGAACAAGAGCTCCACAAAGACCAAACTGAGCAGGGCACAGGTGTCTTATATGAGACAGTTTCTCCAACCAAGGATCATGTATGGATATGTCCTAGAACCCCAGCTCAGAAGTGGCCCATGGTAGCTCGGTGTCCAACTGAAGACCCTATTAAGGGGAACAGAGACTGTTTCAGACATGAATTTGATGGCTGGCTCTTTGACCCTCCCCCATACACGCCTGGGTAGATCCCAGGGGAGGACATTGTAGCCAGCCCTGAGGAGACAAGATGAACTGGGGTCGGATGGAAGGGGAGGAGAGCCTCCCCTGTAGGTGGACTTGGAGTGGGTGGGGAGGAGATGAGGGAGGGATGGGGAGAGTGGGAGGGAATGAGGGAGGGGGCTACGCCAGGGATGCAAAGTACCTAACCTCTGATTGATATAAAAATAAATAAATGACATTAAAAAATTAAAAAAAACATTTTGGAAATACTTGTATACATTTCGGTGCCCCTACTTGCTAATTAGTATGCAACATAGAAATAAAAATCTTTTAAATATTTGAAAAATAAAAACATGTTTCCCATGCTATGATATACTAATTAATAGTACCAATTATCCAACATATTATCTAATATATTTATCTATTATATCTTACCATTTTATTGAGTCTATATGACAAACAAATTACAAAGATTCTAATATTCTTAATTAAAATAGTAATATTTACTACTAGGCACGGTGATGTACCTGTGTGATCCCAGTACTTGGGAGGCTGAGGAAGATGGCTTATAAAACTTAATAAAAGTTGTTATTTAAGTAATATTTAAACACACCATATACAACAAATTTGTATATTCCATATTTTTTCAGAAAGAGAAATTTAAAAACCCTCAATTTTTGGTCTCATAACTTTACCTTTTCAATATGACTTATGATCACACTATTGATGTGTAAATTTCTGGTTTCTTTGGAAACTAAGCGTGTCATGCATATATGTATTGTTTGGGTCCTAAGTATAGGTTGTGAGAATAGTTTTCCCCCATGGAAAACAGCCCCCTCATAGAATAACTCCCATGAAAAGGAGAGTGATGTTGTTTATTAGCTGAATACTACCTCATGCAAAAGAAGTCGTTTTTGTATCATGGACAACCTCCTTGTGTGGACTCCAAGAAAGGATGAACAGAAGCTTACTAACACTGAGAAAATGCTTTCTGCATCTCTTTTGGTATTGCTATTATTTGCAACAGTTCACACTGCCGAATGGTCTTCACAGAGAGCAACACCCCAGAGAACTTCTCGATGCTTTGGCGAAGTTTTGCAGCTTCAGCAGACTTGTGCCATTTCGGTGGGGTGTTGCTGCTTCTACTGAATTGTTTGCTGCTGCTTTGCTGTTTTACTAGACTGCTGGTATCCTGATGACTGAGTTTGGTAATCCCCAAAGAACTCATTGACCCTTAGGAAATAGATAAAAGGAAATGGATAAAGGAGGTCTATAGCCCCTTTTCCTACTTATCTTCTGCTGAAGGTCTAGTCTGACTGTCTATTTCTTTAATGTTTTTCTGAGTTCCAAATTTCATAAAGCAGTATGATATCCTATATTAATGCATTCTAGATGGTACTTTTTGCATACATGCAATTAAGAAAAGACTGTCAATGCAATTTGCTTTCCATTGTCAGTATGTTATTATATAAAGTAAGTTTAGGTGAAAATACATGAATTAATTCCTTTCATTATTATAGTGGCACAGTCAACAGATAAATTCAGGCAAATAATAAGAAAAATGAATGATGGAAATATTGAGAAGTTCATGGTGATACACAATAATGTTTTAATGCCTTTGTGAACTTTGCACCCAAAAGTTCACATAGACTGATAATGCTATGTTTAACATAAAATTCAAGTTGTATTATGAAAGATATTTTTGTTTCTTCATTGGGTACAGGGATGACATCATTTTGTTTCCATACTGGGCAAAGGAAACACAGTAAAGTCTCAGGACTAAAGGGGCTGGGCACAGCCTCTTCTCTCTACCTGAAATTCTTAGAGCTGAGTTCTCAAAACTCAGCATGATCAAGAATGAAAACATGTGCACGTATAAGTGAGTATATACTCTATGTGTCTTAATGCTTCTGGTATCTCACTCAGGATGATCTTTTCTAGATACAACCATTTGCCTGCAAATTTCATGACTTCCTTGTTTTTAAAAGCTAGGTAGTATTTCATTGTGTATATGTACCACAATTTCTGTGTCCATTCTTCAGTTGAGGGACATTGAGTTTTTTCCAGATTCTGGCTATTATGAATAAAGCTGCTATGAACATGGTTGACCAAATATCCTTGTTGTATAAATGTGCATATTTTCAATATATGCCTAGGTATAGCTGGATCTTGAGGTACCACTATTCCCAGTTTTCTGAAAAAGTGGCAGATTAATTTCCAAAGTAGTTGTACAAATTTGCATTCCCACCAGCAATGGAGAAGGGTTCCCCTTTCTATTCATCCTCTCCAGCATGCTTTGTTACTTGAGTTTTTTATCTTAGCCATTCTGATGGGTGTTACGTGAATTCTTAGGGTTGTTTTGATTTGCATTTCCCTGATGAGTAAGGACATTGAGCATTTCTTTAAGTGTTTCTCTGCCATTTGATATTCCTCTATTGAGAATTCTCTGTTTAGCTCTGTGCCCCATTTTTTAATTCGATTACTTGATTTGTTGTTGTTTAACTTCTTGAGTTCTTTATATATTTTGGACATTAGCCCTTTGTCAGATATAAGATTGGTGAAGAGCCTTTACTAATCTGTAGGCTGTCATTTTGTTCTGATGAGAGTGTCCTTTGCTTTACAGAAGCCCTTCCATTTCATGAGGTCCCATTTCTTAATTGTTGATCTTAGAGCCTGTGCTGTTGGTGTTTTGTTCAGGAAATTGTTTCCTGTGCCAATGACTTCAAGGTTCCTCCCCACTTTTTCTTTTAACAATTTAGTGTGTCTGGTTTTATGTTGAGTTCTATGATTTTCTTGGACTTTAGTTTTGTGCAGGGTGATAAATATAGATCGGTTTGCATTTTTCTACATGTAGACATCCAGTTAGACCAGCACCATTTGTTGAAGATGCTACTTTTTTCCACTGTTTGGTTTGGTTTCTTTGTCAAAAATCAAGTATTCATAGATGTGTGTGTGTTTATTTCTGGGTCTTTTATTAAATGTACTAAAATCTGTACACCTAAAGAAGCTAAGCAAGAAAGAGGACCCTTGGTAAGATGATCAATCCTCATTCAGAAAGACCAATGTGATGCAATCAGAAGAGGGAGAAAACAGGGTACAGGACAGGAGCCTACCACAGAGGGCCTCTGAAAGACCCTACCCAGCAGGATATCAAAGCAGATGTTGAGATTCACAGCCATATTTGGACAGAGTGCAGGGAATCTTATGAAAGTAGGAGGAGATGAAAGACCTGGAGGGGACAGGAACTCCACAAGGAGAGAATAGAACCAAAAAATCTGGCCACAGGGTCTTTTCTGAGTCTGATTCTCAAACCAAGCCCATGCATGGAGATAACCTAGAACTACTGCACAGATGTAGCCTCTGGCAGCTCAGTCTCCAAGTGGTTCCCTAGTAAGGGGAATAGAGTCTGTCTCTGACTTGAACTTAGTGGCTGGCTCTTTGATCACCTCCACCTAAGGGAGGCACAGCCTTTCCATGCCATGGAGGAAGACAATGCAGCCAATCCTGATAAGACCTGATAGGCTGGGGTCAGATGGAATGAAAAGAGGTCCTCCCCTATCAGTGGACTTGGGAAGGGCCATGGGAGGAGAAAAGTGAGGAAGGGTGTGATTGTATGGGGACTAGGGAGGAGGATACAGCTGGGATACAAACTGAATAAATTGTTAGAAAGAAAGAAAGAAAGAAAGAAAGAAAGAAAGAAAGAAAGAAAGAAAGAAAGAAAGAAAGAAAGAAAGAAAGAAAGAAAGAAAGAAAGAGAATGAAAAAATGGAAGACAACCTTCTCCAGGCTCTATTTTCATTTTGTCAAAATTGACTGCAAGTTAACTTGATCTGAATTTCTAGTATCTTTTCTTTCTTTTGGTTTGAGATTTGGTCAACACAATGCAAATCTATGCAATGTAATGAATTAGTAATTTTTTTTTCTTCTTGTGACCTCAACTTCTTACTGCTCCCTTAGCTTAAAGATTATTTATTCTCATTTTAAAATTTTCTTTTTTGACAGTTTTAAACCTTTATAGAATAAATTTTAGTCACTGCATATTCCAAGTCCCTATTCCCCACACTCTTCCACTGGCAAACTTTCAAGCTTAATTACTCTATTTTATTCTCCCCTCTTTTCTCCCTTTCTTGTGTCTTGGCCCATCCTTCCCTTTCTTTAGTTTCTTCATTCTTGCTTCCTCTCTCAAATCCTTCTTTTCTTCCTTCCTACCCCATTCTCTCCTCTCTACTTTTCCTCTTTTGTCACAACATCTCCATATAGATTTGCTAGCCTCACGCTCACCATCTTCCTGCCTCTCCGCATAAAAAGCCAGTATTACCCTCATGCCCAGTTACACTTTTATTTCTTCTTAATGAGTTTAAATATAATTCATGTATAACTCTAAGAAACCTTAAAGAATCAGTACATCCCCTGATCTGTTACTTCAGTGGAAGTGTCTGAGAAACCTTACTTCAAATTTTGTGACACACATACACACACACAACACTTTCAACAATGTAGTTAATGGTCTTAATATTTGCCCCTTTTTGGCCAGGCTCACTGGTCTCTTGCTTCTTACACCTCTTTCTCAACAATACAACCAATAATGAAATTTCTTCCTACACATTGTCATGTCACCACTTAGACAAATGGAATCAGGGAATTACACATATAACATTCTGGTATTGACTTCTTCCTCTTCAAATAGTTTTATTAACCAGAGTGACCTATATCAGTTACATAACTGTTTCTGTTCCTGAATAATGGTCCATGATAAAATAGTATCAAACTTTGAATACTTATTTACCCATTATTGCACCGAATAATCTCTAGCTTGTCGCTACTCAGTATAACAGTGTCACCTACATTCACATATAGAATTCAAAAGAATGCAGTTCTCCACTTATCCAAGACTGACACCAAGCACAGTTACTAGACTGAATGATACAGCAGACTGAGCTTATGAGAATCTGTCAAACTGTTCCACGAAACAATGGACACTCTATTCCCTTCAGCGACTTATAACAGAGGCTGTGCCCATTCTATTGAAAGTAGTGGCATCTCACTGGAGTTTCATTACACATTTTCATAACAGCGAAGGCTGTCAAAAATCATCCATGTTGGTATTTAACAAGTGTATGCGCATTTCAAGGAAAAGTCTCTTTGTGACTTTTTGCTCACTAGTTAGCAGAATTTTTTTCATATCTCTTTTTAACCCTATTAATTTAAAATATTCTAAATGATATTCTTGGTCATTTAACGTGATTTAGAAATAAATGTGCCCATTAGTTGCCTTTTAATTTTCCTACAATTTTGATTGGCTGAGCTGCTCACAGGCACTCTGGAAGCTCAAGCCATATTAATCCCATCATGGAGAGGAGAGGTGGACATAAAGTCCCACCCAAGGCACTATTAGTGATTGATACCTGGTAGGAGATGGAGAGTCGGATTTCTGGAAAAGTGCTGCCACCATTAGGGTGATCTTACTTAGTGGAATGCCACACATCCAACAATATACAAATAGCACAAATTGGACTTGATGGACACAGAAGTTGATTAGGTAGGGAAGGGGGTGGATGATCTGGGGAGAAGTTGATTCAAAATTCATTGCAAAACATTTTTCAAAAATTAATACCAAACAACTGGTTCAATTTTTCAGTAATAGGTTATGATTTTGCCAAGAAGCCCAAGTAATTTTACCTAGCCTAGTATGTCAGATTTTCTCCTGCTGTTTTCTTTTTTTTTTTAATTTATTTATTTTTATATCAATCACAGGTTAGGTACTTTGCATCCCAGGCATAGCCCCCCTCCTTCCTTCCCTCCCACCCTCCCTCCCTCATCTCCCTCCTCCCCGCCCCCTCC
Source organism: Pachyuromys duprasi (assembly GCA_028658305.1). Classification (NCBI taxonomy): domain Eukaryota; kingdom Metazoa; phylum Chordata; class Mammalia; order Rodentia; family Muridae; genus Pachyuromys; species Pachyuromys duprasi. Next base: position 51,330,419 of record CM053748.1, read on the forward strand.
AAGTCCACCAACAGGGGAATGCCTTCTCCCCTTCTATCCAACCCCAGATCATCCTGTTTCCTCAGGGTTGGCTGCAATGTCCTCCCCTTCTCCTGCTGTTTTTCTTCTGGACTCATTATTATTTTATCTTACAGACTTTTAGCATTCAGTTTGATTTTTCATTGTAATTTTAATTTACACAGTTGCTGCGTCTACTTTGTGGGGTTTGTTTTAAACATTTGAGACATGTCATAGTTTGTTCCACACTCTGAATTCCTGTTGCTCGAGCACCATTTATTTAAAACTATCATTTGAGTTTTTAATCTTGCCTATATTTAGTGGTGAGGCTAATTTTTTTGTTTTACTTTCTTTGGTTTCGAGAAGGGTTCTCATGTATTTCAAAGTGTTCTTGAACTCATTATATAGTTAAATATGACAGTGAACCTCTGATCCTTTTGCCATTTTTCTCCTGAGTATTGAATAAAAGCATCCACCACGACCTTAGCTCTATATGATGAAATCATGTAATCTCTGTGTGCTAGGAATCCACACATGAACTAAGCCTGAGACCCTAACTTTAACTCTTTTATTTCACTTTTCCTCTGTCTTTCCTTCTGTTGCTACCACAGTGTTAGGGACTGGGTCATCCAGGCACTATGCAACATTAATTCTTTCTTTATATTATACTCATGGGATGACTCCACTGTTCATCAAGGATAATTGACTATCTTGTTAAGGAATATGTAACAGCAATTTATAAATTCATTACATAGATTTACTCCATTAAACATTATTAACTGAGGAGAATTTAAAAGGGAAATAAAATATTTAATTCAGTGAATTAATTTTGAGTTTCTACAAAAATTCCAAAATCAGAAGTTTGGTGTGGAGAGAAAACATTCGTACCTTTCACCACATACAAAACTATTTCTACATTGTCTTCTCCCTGATCAGTGGACTGGGGAAGGGACATGGGAGGAGAAGTGGAGAAGCGGGAGAGATGGAGGGATTGGGAAGGGGTGGGGGAGGGGCTACAGCTGGGATACAAAGTGACTATGTTGTAATAAATAAAAAATAAAAATTAATAATATAATATAATCAATCAGCAAATGATTGACAACATAAGAAAGAGCATTCAGAAAAAATGTATTTCTAGTGTGCTGGAGATCTAAATGTGAATGGCAATAAGAAAATAATAGCTTGCATGTAAGCAAAAGACTATTCCTACTGTACTGAGTTGTCAAAATCTTCTTAAAATGACATTAACCATGAGGTAAAAATTTAAGAATTTAACATTATTAAAATTAAGAATATAATATCATTAAATAACAATAAGATTGTGAATATTGGAGCCAGTGACTAACAAGACTATAATTAAAATTACTGAATTATTAATATCACATGTGTTGAAAAGATAAATATTAAAATAATGCTTTCAGTATTTTATATAGACTAAATAAATATTCTTCATAATATAGAAAGATGTTGAAAATCAAGTTGAAATGAGTAAAAGTTGAGAATAATTATATTGTTAAACTAGCAGAAATAAAATAACAATTACATGTGGAAAATAGCTCAGGTCTTGAATCATGAGGAAGACATCAGGAAAAGGCTGATGGGGTAGAAAGAATGCCATCGGCCAGGGAAGGCAGCAGTGAGAACTCAAAAGCCTTTAGAAAATTACTTGCAGGACATTCTATTACCCACAGTCCTACCTTACCTGCCTAGTAATTTCACCTTAGATATGTCCCCATTCTGTGTGTGTCAGGAGAAATGAGTTCATGTTTGTATTAGTGTGGCAGCCCTATTTGTTGCTTTTGGCTTGGGTTGTTTTCTACTGTTAAAGCAAGACACTTTATGCTAAAGAATGTATAAGAAAAGCTATTTATTAGGAAGGTTATTCCAGTATCTGAGGAGTCCAGGATAGTGTCAGCTTGTGAAGGTCAAATTCGCTATATCACATCATGCATGAGAGCTGGAAAAAGAAAGGACCACATGCAGAAGAGATTTATAGGAACTAAAAATAAAAACAAAAATAAGATGTCTTATTCCTTGATTGCACACCAACCTCACAAAAACTAATCCACCCCCTAAAATCACTACTTGATTTTCAACATCTTTTGGGGGTGGCTCCCCATGACCAAGTTCTATGCATTAGGCCCCACCCCTCAGGCATCCATCATCTCTCAAAATCTTCACACTAAGGACAGAATTTCTAGCACATGTCCTTTTACTTAACATCTATATTGACCAATAACATCACTCTGAACTTTGAGTCATCTAAATATTTATAAATACCAGAATGCAAAAAACTATTGCATAATATAGCTATTTCCACATAGTTATTACTTTTTTAAAAAAATGTAAATACTACCAACTCAGTGTAGGAAAAGTGGCAAGAAATAAAATATTGCCACTGAATGCTTCCACTTATCAAAATTAAAGGACCAGAAAATTAATATCTACGTATAGGAATCAAAATAGTAGTGAAGTCTAGTAAGGATCAATACCTGGTTGTAAAAAAATAACAGTTACTCTTCTATTTCTGGATTTATATACTCTATATAAGACACACTTCTCTTTTTTTATAAAGATTTATTTATTTATTGTTTATACAGTGTTCTGCCTGATTGTATGCCTGCAGGCCAGAAGTGTGCACCAGATCTTATTATAGATAGTTATGAGCCACCAAATGGTTGCTATGAATTGAACTCAGGACATTTGGATGAACAGCCAGTGCTTTTAACCTCTGAGCCATCTCTCCAGCCCTAATTGTCTTGTTTTGTTTGTTTGTTTTGTTTTTGAGATGGTTTCTCTTTGTAGCTTTGGCTGTCCTGGAACTCACTGTGTAGACCAGGCTGTCCTCGAACTCAGAAATCCTTTTGCTTCTGCCTCCTAAGTGCTGCTGGGATTAAAGACATGCACTGCCATGCCCAGCTAACGCACACTTTTTTTTTTTTTTGAGCAAAGAGTTTATTTGGCTTATACTTCTAGTTCATCATCCACATTGAAAAATGTCAGGGCAGGAACTCAAGTAGGAGCTTGAAACAGAAATCTCACTCTCTGGCTCATACTGAGCTTGTACACTGCATAGTTTTATGCCAACTAAACATGAGTTAGGTTTTTAAATTTATTTATTTTTTATTAATTACAGTTTATTTACTTTGTATCCCATCTGTAGTCCCCTTCCTTATCCCCTCGCAATCCTGCTCTCCCTCCCTCTTCTCCACCCATGCTCCTTCCCTAGTCCACTGAACTCCTGATGAGACCTGATAGACTAGGATCAGATGGAAGGGGATGAAGACCTCCCCTATCTTAGGTTTTTATTGCTATGAAAAGACACTATGACCACAGATAATCTTATAAAAGAAAATGGTTAATTGGGATGGGCTTACACTTAAGAGGATTAGTCCATTATCATCATGGCAGAAAGCATGGTGGCAGACAGACATGGTGCTGAAGAGGTAGCAGCTGAGAGTTCAACATCTGGATTGATGGGCAGCAGGAAGAGAGAGAGTGCCACTGGGCCAGGCTTGGAGTTCTGAAACCTCAAAGCCTACTCCCAGTGACACAATTCCTCCAACAGGCCACACCTACTAACACTGCCACTCCCTATGAGTCTTTGAGGCATTGTTGGGATAATCTTTTTGTACACTCTGTGCAGATGTGTTCTTTCTCACCTGCCTAAGGCACCTTCTGGCTGATTTTAAGAGCTAAATGGCCAGTAGCTAGGCAAGAGAGGATAGGTGGGACTTTCAGGCAGAGATAGGAACTCTGGGAAGGAATATGAGGTGGAACATTCGCCAGAAAGATAAGGAGGAAGGAACAGTGCTAGGACTAAGACTGAGAGATAACGGACCATGTTGTAGAACATAAAGCACACTTCTTTAACTGACTTGAAAATATTTTTGTTGTTATCTTGACCCTAAATAACTCTAACAAAAATTACTTCCATATTCTTTTATTTTATCCATATATACATATATATTCCAATAGTTTTGTGTCTAGATCTAAATAATTATATTGCTATTATTTATCTATATATGGACTACTTATTTATACAGGTAAAATTACTCTTTGTATTTCTATGAAGGCATAGTATACATTGTGGATGATATGACATCACACATTCTAACACTGGAAATATAATTTAAGCAATTACAGTAATTATGTAGAGTTAAATTATATTACACATATACTTATGTATATATCATACTTAAAAAGTTATTACAATTTAATTAATATGTAAGTGTATATCTGTCTTTGTGTCTGTGTGTATATGCTCATCACAGTGCACATGTGGAGTTCAGAAAAGGGTATGCTGTTTTCTTTTTCTATTATGTTGATAATGAGAGTCCAACTGAAGTCACTGGGGCAGCAAGCACCTTCATGTCAGTGGAGAATATATATATATATATATATTCCTACTGTGTTTGGATGTTCACCCAGGTAGATTTCTGTTTGTAAATTGATTCATATTGATTTATGCACAACTCCATTATCTTTCCTATTTCTTGTAATTATTATCATAATTTTTCCAATTTCTGTTTGAAGACTCCAGGTGCTTCATTTGTTCCCCAGTCTGTACTTTCATCTGTTCTGGTGGTGTAGTTCAGCTATAGCTGAGCTAATTATATTATCCTCCTTAATGTTTCTCCTTTCTTTAGTTTTTATATAAATTGCATCTATTTAGGTTCTGACTTCTTATTTCAATGTTTGAATGTCAGTTACAGATGCTTATCACTAGGTACTTAATGTCTTACTGCTTGTCACTGCTTATTGCTGGACTTTTCAGAATAGTACTTTAGTCATGGGTAAACTTTGTTCTTTCCTTTCTACTCTGCTTCAGATGTGATATTTATGGAATTCTCACACCTTTTCCTGTTTGTTCCCACAGGTATTTGAGTCTTATGTGTCTCTGTTAAACATCAGTTGGCACATTTTCTCAGCTCAATTTCACTGTTTCTCCTGGAATTATGAAATATAGTTTACTGAACAAAATTTTGGAAAGAAAATGGCCACGTGGTTTGTGCTTTTTAGATTCTTTACCTCCTACCTGTTGACTCTCCCTATTCTTTCCTTCCACGCTTGGATATGACTTTCTCACGTTTGCCTGTTTTTCTTCTAGAATTTCTGTATTTCAACAGAGCTTCTTCCATCTCTCATGGCTTCTGAGCTTCCGGATTATATTGTGAGCCACCTCACAGATAGTTTGAATTATATTCCCATTTTATAGGAAACTTTCTTGGGTATGGTTCTTAAGATTTGAGTCCTGTGGAGTGGTTTTGTCATTCAGTGACCTGGTAGAATTTAGAGATTTCAGACCATTTCCTCATACATTTATAAACCAAAGCCTGCAACTTCCTAGCTCCAAGTTTTTGTGCAAATCATGGTTTAAATACTCTTTATTTTGTGTCCTTTTGAGATGTTGGACTATTAAGTTGGTTGGAATTCAACATTTGGATATCTGATATTACTTCACAGTATATTAGAGTGAGATATTTTTACCCTGTTTTTGTTGACATGAGACCAGGTTTTTTCACAGGAGCTTCATACCACTCTTTCTCTGCTCTCATATTATTATCTGCTGTCCCTTCATTCCCATCAACAGGACCCTTCTTGGATATAACCTAGAACTCCTGCTCGGATGTAGCCCATGGCAACTCAGTATCCAAGCGGGTACCCTAGGGAGGGAATGAGGGAGCAGGATACAGCTTGAATACACAGTTAACTAACTGTATCTAATATATATATATATAAACAGGGCGCTTCCTCATGTAGGTGTTCCAGTGCTGGGTGCTTATGTCATCGCTCCTCTTAGTGAACTGACATAATGGTTAATGGTTACATAATGACACTTGGCTCTCCTTTTCATTCTCTCTCTTTCTATCTTTCTCTCACTGTGTGTGTGTTTACATGTGTGTGCAGGCACACACATGTGCATGTGGAGAAGAGATGGATGTCAAGTTATATTTTTGTTACTCTCACCTTATTGTTTGAGACTAGATCCTGAAAAAATGAACCTGGAGCTTACTAGTTCCGTCCCGCTAGCCAATGAGCTCCCCAGCAAGGACCCACCCTCTTTACTTCTGCAGCACTGAGATTACAGACAGTCTTCACTTTATGTGAAAACTGAGAACCAAAGGGAGTTTCATATGATTACATGGAAAATATTTACCGAATAAACAATCTCTCCAGCTCTTTAAAGTCTCATTATTACTGTTTAGTGTTGGTAACAATTGATACCATTGCTCCTATTCATTCTGTCTTCACAGTAGTTCATAGCACCGACAGGTCAAAGCCAAGAAGGTACTCTCCATAACAAACTAGTTGTGATGGTTAGATATATTTGTCAACTTGATACAATCTAAAATCATCCAAGAAGAGGGTACAGTGAAGTATTATCCATGTCAAATTGGCCTGTAGAATGTCTATCTTGGGGGTGTTTTAATTAAGTTAATTAACATGGGAAGTTCCAGGTTAGTAAAGATGTCACCATTTCCTAGATAGGAGTTCCTAAATGGCATTAGAAAGAGGAGATGGAGCTGAGCAAAAGCAAGAAGCTGAGCATGGAATTTTCTTTCTTTTTTTTTTCTTTTTTCTTTTGCTTTTGACTGTGGATAGGAGGAGACTAGCTATTTTAATTTTCTGCCTTAACTTTTTCACCATAATGGATTGTAACCTGAAATTTATAAGATGAATACATTTCTCTCCCAAGTTACTTTTCTCAAGTTATTTTATCATAACAAGAGAGAAGAATAGCTATTAAGAAAATGTGATTATTTCTCTTTTAACATTGGAGACTCAAGAATATTGAGGAATTCTCCAGGAGTACACAGGTAATGTGTCACTGTGTTAGAATTTGAAGCCATGCCTCTCAGACTCAAAAGCTCTTTATCTAAACAAGTTCATTACATTCAGGAAAGAATGCCTCAGATTTTTAGAATGCCATTAATGTGAAGGGAGGCTTATTTTAATTTGCCAGAAGCAGAATTTGTTTGTTTTACTTTCACTGTTTCTTTGCAAAGCCATCCTATTCAATTTTAAAGACAGCTATTGTTACCTGTGATCCACTTTTCCAAAGCCAAAAAGTAATTGAAACTCCTTTCCACTCTCAGTTGTATCCAATGTTTAATCTTCACAATTAAGCCAACAAAGCAAATACATTTCACAGGAAGAGAAAGAGAATTTTTAAAAATCTGTTCATACACAATTGGAGAGCTCTTGTAAATAAAATGTCTGTGTGAATGAAAATACCTATAATTATTGTAATTGATCTTGAATCTTTGTATTTTATATTGTGATTTTGATAAACACATAAACAATAAACAGTTATGGTGACATTTTTTTCAGGTTGAATGTTAGTAGCCAACCCAAGGAGTAGGGTACTAGAAATTTATTGTAACATGCATATTGTCTGAAGAAGCTGATAGAAATGGATTTCTGAACTATCAGGACTTACAAAGATGACTTTCTGTTTCCATAACCCCCTCTAATTTGTCTTTGTGGACTAGATCTAAAATACTATTGAAAGTATATATGACAAACATTATGCCAAATTTTATAAAACACATACTTTGTGTGCTTTGAGACTATCATTCATGCATACCACATATTTTGAACATATCTGCCTCCGATTTTCCTCATCCATCTCTCCAGGGACCTCCCACATCTCCTTCCCACCATTGTGTTTTCTTTATTTAACCCATTAAGTTCAGTCAGTGCTACCAGTTTATGCATGGCTGTAGGGCCATATGCCATGGCATAGGCAACCTACCGGGAACCACATTCCTAAAGAAAATTGATCCTCTCTCCCCCAGAGTCAATCAGTTATGAGTCAATTCTATGCTAGGAGTGGGATTTCCAGAATTTTAACTGGCTAGATCTGGCGCAGGTCTTAATGAAAACCAGCATATCCTCTACGAATTCAACTGCACAATGGCTCTGTGATACTCAGAAAACAGTTTGGCAGACGTCCTCTCCATCCTCTGACTCTTGCAGTCATTGAATCCCCTCTTCTACAATGTTCCCAGAACCCTGCAGGAAAGGGAGTATGACATAGATGCCCAGTTTATGGCTTAGCACTCCATGGTTATGAATCCTTCACACTTTGACTGGTTATTGTTTTCTGCATCAACCTATGTCCAGCCTTCTGACAATGTGTTTATGAATTTTACACTTGAAAACCATACAGCACTGAGACATTTTCTGGACTGACTCTCTCTTTTTCTCTTTCTCTCTCTTCCTCTCTCTCTCTCTGAAAACATACTGTAAAATCTCTGGTGGTAGTAATTGTCAACTTGACAGAATACAAAGTCATCTTAGAAATGGGCCTTTGGGAATGGCCTTGGGGATGACTGTGATGATGCTCTTTGATATAGGATGACTCATCTTAACTGTTGGCAGGATAAAGACTGGCTAAAGAAAGAAAGTAATCTGAGCAGTAGCATACATGCATGAGTTCATTGCTCTGCACCGAGGGACTATAACCTGAAATTGTGAACCAAAACATCTCCTTTCTCTTTGGGTTAGTTTTGCCACTTTAGGTGCTTAAGATGTAGGTAAAAATTATTAAATGACAGCACTTGTTTAAAGTAAAATAAATAATTTCTAACATAAATTCATAGAAACATGTTATATCTAATTTCACAATTAAAGTGACGATCTTAAAGTATCCCTGTACAAATGTAGAAATGCTAAATATTATTTAAAAATCTCAATTTGAGGCATTTACAAAAAAAACTTTAGAAAGTACACATGTATGGTGGTTGAGGGTGAAGAGTGGTGGGGGAGAAGAGCTATCTCCCAAACTAACCCACTGAGATAAACTGGGAATTACTAGACCTAATAAGTTAATACAAACTCAGAGAACAGACTTCTGCCTTTGAATGATACAAGCTGATAAGCAGAATAAATAAGAGTTGCAGAGAAAATATCATACTTGAAGCTGGGGTTGGATGGAAGGGGAGGAGGTCCTCCCCTGTTGGTGGACTTGGAGGGGGCGGGGAGGAGGGAGATGAGAGAAGGAGTGGGAGGGTGGGAGGGAATGAGGGAAGAGGCTATGCCTGGGATGCAAAGTACCTAACCTGTGATTGATATAAAAATAAATAAATTAATAAAAAAAGAAAAAAATATCATACTTGAAAGATTTGTCCCTGCACAGGAAGTTTGATACAGAACACATTGGTCTAGTAGAACTACAGGAGAAAACTACAGGGTGAGTGCTAAGGCTTTGCTCAAGAAACAAGTTTCAGGCTGGGAAAATGGCTTAACCAGCAAAGAGCTTGCTTGCAATTCAAGCAAAAGGATCCTAGTTCCATCACACCAAACTGGGGAAATCCCATACCATATAAAATGTATTTATTTTTATCAAATGAGGAGAATGTGAACACAAAAGTTATGGTGTGATGCATTTAATGTAGTGATTACCAGAAAAAAGGACGGGGCTTCCATGTATCTTCACTAGCCTCATCAGGCTACGTATTTTGTGTCCTGTCAGTACCTCCTTACACTGGACATGAACGATATATAACTGTGTGGAGGCCCTTGCACAACAAAGACCATAGGAAGCTGTGAACTAAGCCAGAGCAAGTTGAAAATGAGAAAAAGCATATAGAAAATACTGAATACCTGCATGGACCTGAAGACAACAGAAAGTTCAACTTGGAATGAAGAGCCTAGAGTATGGACACAGTAAACAACAATGGGAAAACCACCCTGGGTTGCAGATGGAAAACTGGTCTGCTTTCAATTAAGCAGATTTAATATCTGCTTAATAGCTCAGAAAAATTGCAAACACCTAAGGCTGATGCACAGATATATGTTTTATAAAATTTTTTTATTTTAATTTTTATTAATTATACTTTATTCACTTTGTATCCCCCCATGAACCCTTCCCTCCTCCCCTCCCAATCCCATCTTCACTCTCCTGCTCCACACATGCCCTTCCCCAAGTCCACTGATAGGGGAGGTCTTCCTCTCCTTCCTTTTGATCCTAGTCTATCAGCTCTCATCAGGAGTGGCTGCATTGTCTTCCTCTGTGGCTTGGTAAGGCTGCTCCCCCTTCAGGTGGAGGTGATCAATGAGCAGGTCAATCAGTTCATGTCAGAGGCAGTCACTGTTCCCATTACTATGGAACTCAGTTGGACACTGAACTGCCATGGGATACATCTTTGCAAGGGTTCTAGGTTTTCTCCATGCAGGGTACTTGGTTGGTGTACCAGTCTCAGGAAAAACCCTGTCCTCAGATTTTTTGGTTCTGTTGTTCTCCTTGTGGAGATCCTGTCCTCTCCCTATCTTACTATTTCCACATCTTTCATAAGATTCCAGGCACTCTGCCCAACAGTTGGCCATAAGTCTCAGCATCTGCTTTGATAGTCTGCAGGGCAGAGCCTTTCAGAGGCCCTCTGTGGCAGGCTCCTAACTTGTTTCCTGTTTTCTTCTTCTTCTGATGTCCATCTGCTTTGCCTCTCTGGCTGGAGATTGAGCATTTTAGCCAGAGTCCTCCTTCTTGATTAGTTTCTTTAGGTGAACAGATTTTAGTAGGTTTATCCTATTTTATATGTCTATATGAATGAGTATATACCATGTGTGTCTTTCTGCTTCTGGAATAGCTCCCTCGGGATGAACCTTTCCAGTTCCCACCATTAGCCTGCAAATTTCATGATATCCTTGCTTTTTATTGCTGGGTAATATTCCATTTTGTAGATGTACCACAATTTCTGTATCCATTCATCAGTTGAGGGGCATCTGGGTTATTTCCAGCTTCTGGTTATTACAAACAAAGCTGCTACAAACATGGTTGAGCAAATGTCCATATTGTGTACTTGAGCCTCTTTTAAATATATGACTAGTAGTAGTATAGCTGGACCTTGAGGAAGCACTATTCCTAGTTGTCTGAGGAAGCTCCAGATTTATTTCCAGAGTGGTTGTACAAGTTCACACTCCCACCAGCAGTGGAGGAGGGTTCCCCTTTCTCCACATCCTCTCCAGCATATGTTGTCACTTGAGTTTTTATCTTGGTCATTCTGATGGGTGAAAGGTGAAATCTCAGGATTGTTTTGATTTGCATTTCCCTGAGGACTAATGACATTGAGCATTTCTTTACATGTTTCTCTGCCATTCGATATTTCTCTATCGAGAGTTCTCTGTTTAGCTTTGTTCCCTGTTTTTTTAATTGGATTACTTGATGTTTTGCTTTTCATCTTCTGTACTTCTTTATTTACACTGGATATTAGCCCTCTGTTAGCTAAATGGTTGGTGAAGATTCTTTCCTAATCTGTAGGCAGTCGTTTTGTTTTGATGACAGTGTCCTTCGCTTTACAGAAGCTTTTCAGTTTCATGAGGTCCCATTTATTGATTGTTGCTCTTAGAGCCTGTGCTGTTGGTGTTCTATTGAGGAAGTTGGTCTCCTGTATCAATGAGTTCAAAGCTCTTCCCCACTTTTACTTCTAACCGATTTAATGTGTATGGTTTTATGTTGAGGCCTTTGATCCACTTGGACTTTAATTTTGTGCAAGATGGTAAGTATGGATCTACTTGGATTTTTCTACATATAGACATCCTGTTAGACCAGCCACATTTATTGAAGATGTTATCTTTTTTCCATTGTATGGTTTTGGCATCTTTGTCAAAAATCAGGTGTTCATAAGTGTGTGGGTTGATTTCTGGGTCTTTTATTTGGTTCCATTAACCCACCATTCTGTTTCTATGCCAGTACCATGCAGTTCTTTTTTTAATTACTATTGCTCTATAATACAGATTCAGATCAGAAGATATTTTATTATAGAAGATTGTTTTAGCAATTCTGGGTTCCTTGTTATTTCATAAGAAGTTGAGAATCTTTCAAGGTCTGTAAAGTATTGTGTTGGTAATTTGATGGGGATTGCATTGAATCTATAGATTGCTTTTGGTAAGATGACCATTTTTACTATGTTAATCCTGCCAAGCCATTATCATGGGCAATCTTTTCATATTCTGATATCTTCTTCTAATTCTTTCTTCAGAGACTTGAAATTTTTTTCATACAAGTCTTTGACTTTCTTGGCTAGGGTCACAGCAAGGTACTTTATGTCTTTTGTGGCAATCATGAGGGTTTTGTATCCCTAGTTTCTTTCTCAGCCCTTTTGTCTTTTGTATAAAGGAGTGCTACTGATTTTTTTGACTTAATTTTGTATCTGGCCACTTTGCTGATGGTGTTTATCAGCTGTAGGAGTTCCCTGGTAGAATTTTTGGGGTCACTCAGGTATACTATCATATCATCTGCAAATAGTGATACTTTGACTTCTTCCTTTCCAATTTGTATCCCCTTGATCTCCTTCAATTGTCTCATTGCTCTAGCAAGGACTTCCAGAACTATGTTGAAGAGATATGGAGAAAGTGGACAGCCTTGCCTTGTCCCTGATTTCAGTAGGATTGCTTTAAGTTTCTCCCCGTTTAATTTGATCTTGGCTATAGGCTTATTGTATATTGCCTTTATTATGTTTAGGTATGTGCCTTGTATCCCTGATCTCTCCAATACTTTAAACATGAATGGATATTGGATTTTGTCATATGCTTTTTCAGCATCTAAGGATATTATCATGTGTTTTTTTCATTCAGTTTGTTAATATGGTGGATCACATTGATGGATTTCCATATATTGAACCACCTCTCCATACCTGAGATGAAACCTACTTGGTCACAGTGGATGATATATTTGATGTGTTCTTGTATTCAGTTTGCAACAGTTTTGTTGAGTATTTTTGCATCAATGTTCATAAGGGAGATTGGCCTGAAATTCTCTTTCTTTGTTTGTTCTTTGTGAAGTTTAGGTACCAAGGTGACTGTGGCTTCATAGAATGGGTTTGGTAGTGATTCTTCTGTTTCTATTTTGTGGAATAGTTTGAAGAGAACTGGAGTTAGCTCTTCTTTGAAGGTCTGGTAGAATTCTGCACTGAAACCATTTGGTCCTGGGCTTTTTTTACGATGGGAGACTTTTGATGACCGCTTGTATATCCTTAGGGAATAAAAGATTATTTGATTGATTTACCTGGTCTCGATTCAGCTCTAGTAAGTGGAATTGATCAAGAAAATTGTCCATTTCATTTAGATTTTCAAATTTTGTTTCATATAGACTTTTGAAGTAAGTCTTAATGATTGTTTGGATTCCCCCAGTGTCTCTTGTTATGTCCCCCTTTTCATTTCTGATTTTGTTGATTTGGATGGTGTCTTTCAGCCTTTTAGTTAGTTTGGCTAAAGGTTTGTCTATGTTGTTGATTTTCTCAAAGAACCAGTTCTTAGTTTCATTGATTCTTTGAATTGTTTTATTTGTTTCTAATTTATTGACTTCAGCCCTGAGTTTGATTATTTCCAGCTGTCTACTCCTTTTTGGTGAATCTGCTTCTTTTTTTTCTAGGGCTTTTAGGTGAGCCATTAAGTTGCTTGAATGAGATGTCTTGAATTTCTTCTTGAAGGCACTTAGTGCTATGAACTTTCCTCTTAGCACTGATTTTATTGTGTCCCATAAGTTGCAGTATGTTGTGTCTTCATTTTCATTGAATTCTCGGAAGTCTTTAATTTCTTTCTTTATTTCTTCTCTGACCCAGCTGTCATTTAGTAGTAAGTTGTTCAGTTTCCATATGTATGTAGGCTTTTTGCTATTTCTGTTGTTGTTGAGGTCCAGCTTTATTCCATGGTGATCGGATACAATACAGGGGATTATTTCAATCTTCTTTTATCTGTTGAGGCTTGCTTTGTGACCAACTATATGGTCTATTTTGGAGAAGGTTCCATGAGGTACTGAAAAGAAGGTAAATTCTTTTGTGTTTGGATGTAAGGTTCTGTCGATGTATGTTAGGTCCTTTTGATTCATGACCTCTGTTAGAGACACTGTTTCTTTGTTTAATTTCTGTTTTGTTGACCTGTTCTTTGTTGACAGTGGGGTATTGAAGTCTCCCACTATTAATGTGTGGGAAATCTATGTGTGGTTTAAGTTTTATCAATGTTTCTTTTACAAATGTGGGTGCCCTTGTATTTGGGGCATAGATGTTCAAGACTGTGATGTCTTCCTGGTGGAATTTTCCCTTGATGAGTATGAAGTTTCCTTCCCCATCTCTTTTTATTAATTTTGGTTGAAAGTCTATTTTATCAGATATTAGGATGGCTACTCCTGTTTGTTTCTTGAGTCCATTTGCTTGAAAACCGTCTTCCAGTTCTTTACCCTCAGGTAATATCTATCTTTGTGACTTAGTTGTGTTTCTTATATGCAACAGAGTGCTGGGTTTTGTTTATGCATCCATTCTGTCAGTCTGTGTCTTTTTATTGGAGAATTGAGTCCATTGATGTTGAGAGAGATTAATGACCAGTGGCTGTTAGATCCTTTGATTTTGATGTTAGCTGTGATAATAAGTTTGTGTGCTTGGTTCCTTTTGTTTTACTGTAGTGAGGTTACTTATTTCCTGTGTTTTCTTGAAAGTGGTTAGTTTTCTTGAGGTCTGTTTTTTCTTCTAGTATCTTCAGTAATGCTGGATGTGTGTGTAGGTATTGTTGAAATTTGTTTTTGTCGTTGAATATTTTGTTTTCTCCGTCTATGAGGACTGAGAGTTTTACTGGGTATAGTAGCCTGGGCTGACATCTGTGTTCTCTTAGTGTCTGCATGATGTCTGTCCAGGCCCTTCTGGCTTTCGATAGTCTCTGTTTAGAAATCAGGTATGGTTCTGATGGGTTTACCATTATATGTTACTTGGCCTTTTTCCCTTGTAGCTTTTAATATTTTTTTCCTTTGTTATGTGTACTTACTGTTATGATTACTATGTGGCGGGAGGATTTTCTTTTCTGGTCTAATTTATTGGATGTTCTGTAGGCCTCTTGTATTCTTATTGGCCTCTCCTTTAAGTTGGGAAAATTTTCTTCAATGATTTTGTTGAAAATATTTTCTGGGCCTTGGAGGAGGGAATCTTCTTTTTCCTCTATTCCGATTCTTCCTAGGTTTTGTCTTTTTATGCTGTCTTGAATTTCTTGGATGGTCTCTGTCAGGAATTTTTTTTAGATTTAACGTTTTCTTTGATGGATACATCGATATCTTCCATTGAATCTTCCACACCTGAGATTCTTTCTTGCATCTCTTGTAGTCTATTGGTTATAATTACCTCTGGGTAGTTCCTGTTTCCTTCCCTAAGTTCTTTCTCTCCATAATTTCCTCCATTTGTGTTTTCTTTAATTTTTCCAATTCTATCTTCAGATCTTGAGCCATTTTGTTGATTTCCTTCACCTGTCTGACTGTATTTTCCTTCAATTCCTTCAGCTGTTTGTTTGAACAATCCTCCGTTTCTTTTACTTCTTTCAGTGATTTAAGTATTTCCTCTCCAGAGGCCACAATCTGTTTGGCTGCAACTTCCTGTATTTCCTTATGGTTGACCATAATCTGTTTGTCTTTATCTTTCTGTATTTCTGTATGGATGACCATAATTTGTTTGCCTTTATCTTCCTCTATTTCTTTACGCATTTTATTTATTTCCTCTATTATCCTCTTCATAAGCATAGATGTTAGGTCATCTGTCTTTTTTTGGTTGAGCTTTTATGCTGGCCTCTACCCATTGGGCTATCTTAGGTGTTGGGTGTTAGTTTCTGGTGGTTCCTGGAATCCTGTGGTAGAGGGAATCCCCTTGGCAGGAAGATGGTTTTTACTGAAGGAAGCCTCCTCAGCCTTTTGGGTATGCTCAATGAATGGCCATTTTTTTTTTCAGGAATTGTCACAGCTCACCTCAGGCATACAGACCTGAGTGGTAACTGTGGTCCTTGTTAGTCACGAGGGCTCTCCTCTGGCCTAGAGAAGACCTGGGGGCAGCTGCCCTGCTTCTGGGTTTCTTGTTGTAAATTTAGTGAGCTGCAGCTATTGCCTGGGTGCCCTGTGGTTTGCTCAGTTTTGTTAGGGATAACTGATTGCCCCTTGAAGGGGCAATCTTGGGGGTTGATCTTGGGGATCCCAGGCTTCTGTAGGTCTGAGATTGGAGCTCTGTGCCCCAGTACCTAATGGGTAGTCAGTGGCAGGTAAGCAGTGCTCTCACTGGAGCAGCAGGAGGCTAGTTGGTGCACAGCAGGTCTCTGGGCTGGCAGTGAGTGCTCCTGCCTGTCTGAAGGACCTTTTCGGGGAAATCCTGGGTGACCTAAACCAGTCCCCATTTGCTTCCTTTCCTGTGGGCTTTTCTCCCAACAGGGGAACCCAGTCTCTGATGCCCTGGGGCACACAATTCTGTCTATGAAGGAAGTCTCTGTACTTGCAGGTGGAGCCTAGTTCAGAGATGGCAGCTTTTGTCCTCTGGTCTGAGGGACCTTTTCCTGGGGAATGCTGGGTGACCTAAGTCAGTCTTGTTTCCTTCCTTCCCTGTAGGTTTTTCTCATGACTGGAACTTCCAGTCTCTGGTATTTTTGTGCCCACCGTTCAGCCTGGTAAGGTGATCAGGACACAGAGGCACATGGCTCTAGTCTGGTGACTGATTGCCTGTGGGAGTCAGATATCTTCCGGGTTCTGGGTGTGTGACCTGAGAGTGGACCCAACAGATTCCTGCACCGTGGAGAGTTTCCTCTTGCCTGGGAAACATGATCGCTGTTGTTTTAGGGCCCTGAGTTCAGGCTCTTGGTTGTTGTACTGAAAATGTTGTCCTGCTCCTTAGACTCTGTGTCATCCTGGCATCACCATCTTGTCTGCTCCCCACACAGAATTATGTTTAAAAATAAAGCCAGACCTGGTGATGTTTGCTTATAAACTCAGCACTGGGAAGCCAAGCAGAACCCTGGAACTCACTGACTACCTATCATAATGTACATGGTGAGTCTGAGGCCAGTGAGAGACTCTATCTTAAAGGGGGAAAATTGGGAATGGAGAGGCATCTCAGCACTTAAAGTACTTTGTGCTCTCTCAGAGGAAAAAATTTGGCTTCCTGGCATTCACTTTTTTGACTCCAAGGGATATCATGCCTCCTGATCTCAACTGGTTTCAACATACCCTCTGTGGATATATTTCCTGATGCAGACAGTTATTTGCATCCCTTTTACACACACAAACACACGAATGAGCAGAAGGTCATGTGTATCTACATGCACAGATCAGAGCTGTGTGCTGCTGGTCACCGGGAAATTTCTCCAGGTAATACCTGGGTGTCTCTAGGGTTTTCCCACTTGATTTTCTCACTGTAGGAGTTCCGCTCACCTGGCACTCACAATGCTGGCGTTTTAGGTCCCAGAGTTCAGTCTCCTGGTCGCTGCGTTGTTTCTGCTCTCCTACTCCTCAGACCTCTAGTCTGCTCTTAAAGTTGAGTTAATGAAATCATACAGGGACCATTTTTTATGTTGAATATTTTTTTGCCCAATATTGAAAAGGTGAAATCTAGGTGTGATTCCAGCCATTCTTAGAACAACTAATGTTAGCACTAATATATTCTGTACATAGTGCCTAGAATGACACAAAGTATGCTACTTTTTTAGTAACTATTTGTGTGTGTATGTATGTGTGTGAATGTATGCCACCTGTGTCTAGATGTTCTCAGAGGCCTGAAGAGAGTATTAAATCAAATCCCCTGAAGCTGGAGTTCAAGTTGTTGTGAGATGCCCATTATGGGTTTGGATAACCAAACCTGAGTGTTCTGCAACAGCAGCAAATACTCTGAAACACTGCACTATCCCTGCAGCTGCTAGCGCACTATATTCAGAGCATAACACATCATTATATACGTGTGAAAATATGTATGTTCCATTCAGTTATTACACAGAGTTTACACATGCATTTTTAGCAATATGTGCTTGAGCTTATAGACAATCCACATATTTTAAGAATAAATACAGAATAAAATATAGTTCATATGAGCTGGTGAGATGGCTAAGTAGATTAGAGCACTTGCTACCAAGTCTGATAACCTGAGTTCAGTCCCCAGATTCCACATGGTGGAAGGAGAGAACTCAAAGTTGTGCACTGACCTTCAGATGGGTACCATGGTATGTATACATGTATGCATATGTGTGTGCGCATACGGGCACACACAAACATACACTGTGTGCCAGCATGCCGAACCATACAAATGTAATATGTTTCTAAAAAGGAACTATCAGTAGATAGCTCATGTTTGTCGTGAAGGTGTCTCAATTGGGACAATAGTTGTTTAGCATTCTGAAATCGCTTGATTTAACCTCCAGCATCTCATAAACCCAGTGCCTTAGCTACAAACTTAGCACTCAGGAGGTAGAGGCAGAAGGATGACCAAGTTTAAGGTCACTGTTTTTTTTTATGTAAAGAGACTAAGCCCAGCCTGAAATCCAATAACATTTCATAACAATGGGCTAAGTGTCAGTGTGGAGCATACAGAATACTTACTAGAAAGGTGACTTATATAATCGCCAAAAGAGTTTGGGGTCATAGTTTAGTATGGTATTTTCTTATTTTTGTGTATTTTAATTTTATAGATATACAACAAAAGTATACACATTAATAAATAAGGCCAGCAAATAGCTCAGCACGTTAAAATGATTGTCAAATGTCCTGGTGATCTGGGTTTGATGCCCAGTTACCAAAACTGGACCATCAAAAGTTGTCCTCCTACCTTCACAGGGATTGCTTACATTAAAAAAACATTAAACACACACATACCTATTAATACAAAGTAAATTGACATTTAGAAAACAAATAAGGTATTCAGTATGCATCTAGTTTAATTTTTTATTAATTTGAAATTACATAAAAACAGTAAAGAATCAGGTATTATTTTGATAGGTCATTTCCTCAGTGACCCGCATGAAATAGAGTTGAAATAATTTCATTCTAAGCCATTGTTTTCAACCTTTCCAAAGAATCAGTCGGCTTTTAATTGGCTTAATAGACACACAGTCTTACCTATAAATCTGTCTTTTCCGGACAGAAATGAGGAAAGAGCTTAGCTTATGTTTTGTTTTGTTTTGTTTTTTCAATATAAGAAGGAGAAACATCTTTTGCCTGAATAGCTACATTTGTTTAGAATGGTTCCTTTTGTCTGAGGGTTAATGTGATAGAGGCAAAAGATGTCACAATTCACTTCTATTTATTTGTTCACTTATTTATTGATTGGAAAACTTTTCAGTATCATACATGTAAGTCATCAACACAGTTACTTTTACTTGTTCATTTGTATATTTATTTAAGAACCTTTCATTGTATAAATCTTAAACATAATTACCTCCCATCATTTTCACCTCCATTACAACCCTCTTCAAAGTTCACGTCATTAAAAAAACAAAAACAAACAAACAAACAAAAAAACTTACTGAGTCCTATTAAGTTGGCCCCTATACTAGAGGAAGTGGGGCCATCAATTAGAGCATGAGCAACATAAAGGGACCATAACTCTAAAGAACACCAGCTTTCCCCTAGTGGCCATCAACTTCCAATAAATACTCATCCAAGGAAATCTGTCCATGCTGAAATGTTGATTGGTTTGATCTTCTGGAGATCTTGTGCAGGCAACATGGTATCTTTGAATTCATGAGTTCGAGGGTCTTGTTGTATTTGGAAGGCATTGTTTTACCCAAGTTTTCCTTTACCTTTGGCTTTAAAAATTGTTTTCCTCAGCAGTAGAAGTTTCGGTTGTGTTGTGTGAATATATTTTTGTAGTAGTTCCAAGTGCGGGATGCAGAAATGCTTTTTCCCTAGCTGATAACAGCCTCCTGAAAGACACAAGATCTTTGCCAGCTGATAACAGCCTTGTGAGAGGGCTTGTGGTCCTTGTCAACAGAAAACTGTCTCATGTGGGGGTAAGAAGTGGGGTATATTTTCCACCAGATGAAAACATCCTTGTATGGACTTTAAAAAGGGAATATGGGGGAAGAAAAAGGGAGAGCATGAGCAGGAGAAGATGAGTGAAGGGGCTACAATCAGGAGGTAAAGTGAATACATTTTTAATTTAATAAAAACCTGATTTTGCAATATTAATCTAAAGTACCTTTTTAAAGAGTGGAGTCATAGAGCATAATTATAACGTTTAGAAGACAAAACCGAATTTTAAAATGTAAACAATTTAGTGTCTCTAAAATTAAGACCAACTTTATTACTTTGGTGTTATAAAGTTTGGCTGGCAGCAAGAAAAGTTCTTGTATATAAACACATGGAGCTTCAGTTTCAATATCTCATTAATCAAGCATAGTTTTACGTCTAAATTTTTATAAATCTGTTGTTTTGAAGACATGACTGTAGGCATAAATTCATTGTGTAATTCAAATGCTGATTTCTGTAACCCCCCATATCTGGTTGCAATCCTTGTTCTGAGAATTTCCTGTCTCAAAGTTATGTAAACACTACTCCCCAAATGTTTTCTGATGTGCCAATAAAGCAGCTTACAAACAATTGGTGAGCAGGGGAGAGAATAGAGGTGGACTTCTGCCAGCCAGGCAAGGATGAGTGCAAAGAAGGAGTAGGGGATTGACCAGGAGATTTATCCAGGGGTGGATGTCCAGGAGGGATCAGCAAAGAGAAATCTGCAAGGAAAGCTATAAAGTCTAAGTGTCTCTGAGATGTACGCTGGGAGGAAACCATATTTGGTTAGAGGATCAAGAATAGAGCTAATTACAGTTTATTCTCTTTGTATCCCAGCTCTAGCCCCCTCCCTCATTCACTTCCAATCCCACCCTCCCTTCCTCATCTCCTCCCATTCCCCTCTCCAAGGCAACTGATAGGGGAGGTCCTCCTCCCCTTCCCTAGCCTATCAGGTCTCATTAGGACTGGTTGCATTGTCTTGCTCTGTGGCCTTGTAAGGCTACTCCCCCATGAAGGAGAGATGATCAAAGGGCCTGCCACTGTGTTCATGTCAGAGGCAGCCCTTGTTCCCCTTACTAGGGTACCCATTTGGATACTGAGCTGCCATCTGCTAAATCTGTGCAGGGGCTCTAAATAAAAATTAAGAAGACTCAGATTTAAATTTTTAAATGGAAAATCTTTTATTTATTTATTAACTAATCAAGAAGGAGGACTATGACTAAAATGTTCAATCCCCATTCAGAAAGACAAAAAGGATAGACATCATATGAGGGAGAAAACAGGAAACAGGACAGGAGCATACCATAGAGGACCTCTGAAAGGCTCTACCCTGCAGAGTCTCAGAGCAGATGCTGAGACTAATAGCCAAACTTTGGGCAGATTGCAGGAAATATTAAGAAATAAGGGGGAGACAGTAAGACGCGGAGAGGACAGGAGCTCTACAAGGAAAGCAACAGAACCAAAAAAATCTGAACACAGGAGTCTTTCCTGGGACTGATACTCCAACCAAGTACCATGCATGGAGATAACCTAGAACCTCTGTACAGATGTAGCCCATGGCAGTTCAGTCTCCAAGTTGGTTCCATAGTAATGGGAACAGGGATTGT
Source organism: Pachyuromys duprasi (assembly GCA_028658305.1). Classification (NCBI taxonomy): domain Eukaryota; kingdom Metazoa; phylum Chordata; class Mammalia; order Rodentia; family Muridae; genus Pachyuromys; species Pachyuromys duprasi. The sequence continues at coordinate 51,351,758 of CM053748.1, forward strand.
CTCTGACTGATTGGCCTGCTCTTTGATCACCTCCCCCTGAGGGGGTAGCAGCCTTACCAGGCCACAGAGGAAGACAATGCAGCCACTCCTGATGAGACCTGATAGACTAGGATCAGAAGGAAGGAGCAGAGGATCTCCCCTATCAGTGGACTTGGAGAGGGACATGGGTGGAGGAAAGGGAGGGAGGGTAGGCTTGGGAGGGGAGAAGGGAGGGAGCAACAGGGGATATACAAAGTGAATAAACTGTAATTAATAAAAATAAACATGAAAATATGATATATTCTATATTTTTAAAAAGACCTGGAAGAGACAGGAGCTCCACAGAAGAGCAACAGAACCAAGAAATCTTGGCCCAGGGGTCTTCTCTGATATTGATACTCCGACCAAGGCCATTCATGGAGATAACATAGAATCCCTGTACAGATGTAGCTCATGGAAACTCAGAATCCAAGTAGGTTCCCTAGTATTGGGAACAGGGGCTGTCTCTGACACGAACTCAGTGGCTGGCTCTTTGACCATCTTCCACTGAGGTGGGGGAGCAGTCTTACCAGCCCACAGAGGAATAAAATGCAGCCATTTCTGATGAGACCTGATAGGGTAGGGTCAGATTGAATGTTAAATGGACCTCTACTATCAGTGGAGTTGGAAAGAGGCATGGGAGGAGATGAGAGAGGAAGGGTGAGATTGGGAGATGAGAGAGGAAGGGTGAGATTGGGAGGAGATGAGAGAGGAAGGGTGAGATTGGGAGGAGATGAGAGAGGAAGGGTGAGATTGGGAAGAGATGAGAGAGGAAGGGTGAGATTGGGAGGGGGCTACAGCATCATTCACGCATAGAACATAAGTCTGAACACAACAAACTTTAAAATATTGCACAAAATTCTTACAAAATTAATAATGTAGCTAAAACCAATCTTATCCCCATGAGACTCTTCTAGAATACCCAGGGGCCCTTTTCTCTTTTCTTCTTTCTATGTATGTGTTCCTGTTTACAGTTTTTTTTTTAAGATTTCTAAGTAAATCTTGGCAGTGTTTAGTTACAGCAGACAAACTGGCTTAAAACCAATTAGATTATAAACAAATAACAGACCTATGGCCATGAGACAGTTTGCAGAGCAAGGCTGGTTTTGTAGTGGACCCATGAGCTGGAGGCTTGCCAATGTACAGTTGACAATCCTATTATAGGAGAAGTGCTGGAGGGGGCTGCAGAACTATTTTATGATCTGTAGTCTGTGTTTTGCCTCCAAGATGTCCCTATAGCTGCAGAGCAATTAATTGTCTGTTCTACATAATAATTAAAGTGTTTTAAATGTTTGACCATATGCAAACACATCTGTGGAAAAGCCTCTTTAAGGCTGCCTTCTGTTTATTCTCCACTAGTTTTCTTGCACCAAAGAAAATGATGTACCACCTTCTCAATGCGACCCAAGTTGAATGCCTTGATCAAACAATTGTAGGCTATTGCTATTTGGCTTATTGTGTAAGTATGAGGACCTGATGTGAGGGGACAGTGCCTGCCTGTACTAGCATTCACTCATTACAATGTGACTTCCCCTACCTTCTCTTCCTGGATTCAAGATTAATTCAAATGCACCTGGATTGACCTCACAGAGAGACAGCAGTGATGGCATTTACAAAATTACCACAAAATCATAGTAGATAGTTTTAAACTCCAAAGAAGCTCAATACAAATTTATCAAGAATTCATGGTATGGGAATAAAGTGCTGGTTTGACAAGACAGCATTAACACAATAAATACCTAATAAATTTGCAGTATTTTTTAATAAAGAGATGGGACCATATAATTGGCTCTTGCTAGAAAATGGATTCAAGGACAATGAGGGATAATCATATTGAATAAATTAAGCCAGTCTCAGAAAAAACAAGTATCATGTTTCTTTTAACGTTGTCATTTTTAGACTTTATATAGATCTATAAAATCATTTCTGTATATGTTTGTACATATGATATAAAAATAGAAGTGAAATTGTCTTGGAAAAGAAAGAGGAGTAAGAGAAGAATCAGTGAGGGAGTATTTATTACTGTTCTCTAAAGGAGTCAAACCAATATAACTATGCGTTATATATTTGTACTGTCTGGACACATATTCACACATAGCCAACAAGAACACACACACTTGCATATATGTATATGCGTACCATTCTATAGACTTCTATGTGAGTTTAATTTCCCTTCATTTTTTGGTTTATTGTCTCATTTCTATTTTTCAGGATTAGGTCCTCAAGATTAGTGCTACAATATGCAACTACATGTAAATGTTTCCATAGACATACAACCAAATGGGAAAATAAACGTGGAATTACATGTATACATTTCCACAGATATAAACAAAGGGGACATAAATAGATAATTACATGTAAACCTTTGCAGACATATAACTAACATGAGACATAAGTTTGAAATCATTATGTAAATAATGGCAAATTTATACTTCTAGAAGGTAATCGTTTTAAAAGCCATTTTAATGACAAATGTCAATATGTAGATAGACATATTTGTGGAGATTGATATAATCTGTGAATTATAATCTAGCTCTTATTTACAGTGCTGTGCATCATAATATTTTACCAGTGATAGAGAGAAAGAGTCCCTATTGTAAACGCTCTATCACAGTACAATGAACTTCAGTAGAACATTTGATCCATAAGAAATATTCATTAAAAGAAATTAATTTTACTTTGCTCCATGAAGCAGTGTTTTGCTAAATCAAACTATGATTTTTCACAAATTGTCTTGGTCTAGGATTAGGAAAATTAAAATACTTGCAATTTAAAATTTGCATTCTGCCTGTTCTATAGAATGCAGATATACAAGTACAAATTAAAAGTGGTGATCTGGAATGGAATCTAATACCTCATAGCCATACAATAGAGTAAAAGACAAGGGCATAGCCATTCTCTGAACTACATAGAAAACAGCAGCCAAGTTACCATAAAGGGATCCAGGCTGTGTTTTAAAAAGAACAAAAATCATCACTGTCAACAATAGACTGGGAATTACAGGACATTCAAGGCAGCCTAGACATTATCGTCTATGCCCCTTCGTTACAGGCCATAAGCCACATTCTTCTTCTCTGTTTACATGGAATGCCTCTCTTCCCTCTTTTGTCCAGTGCAGAGATTCTTGCCATTGTTTCTCGAGCTCTGAAGGTGCGCTGTGATGAGTTGAGACTCTGGCTTTATTAAGTTAGCAAAGAAAAGGCTCTTTTTCAGATTAACTACACGCTTACTACCTCCAGAATTTAGTCAGTATTCATAGTAAGTATCTTTGCTGAGGTGGTATGATTCAAAGCATTGTATACTCTTTTATGTCTGTATTAATACAAACAAGATATACAAAGTATTTAGGAGAATTATAGATATCTGCTGAAATACTCACTTGTAATATTTACTTTAAGGTTAGGAAGACTGATGAATGCATTATCAGAGATTTGTTTGCTATTGAGTAGAATCACCCCTAATCCATTTTGTTCTCGGTACACTACATTCATTTCAGCATCTTAGGAACATATTTTATTAAATCATAATTGCACTGTCAGTTTACTTTTCCCAGAAGCTCCGTAGAAATTGTTAGGAATAAAGTTTCCAACAAAACACTTCCTTAATACATTGACTCATTTGATCTTTAATTAATGCAGCATACTTATAAGAACTTGACTGCTAGGCAACACATTAGAAGCTGGGTGATCAAAAGTAAAAAAGGTACTATCTCTACTTTTGTGTATAACAAATTATGCAATATTATGTGCAAAGGCAACTATACAGTAGAATTTGTTAATATGGTAGACACTGTGAGGCACAGCGGTAAAAACCAATTAAGGAAGCCTTAGAATATGGCGAGAGGGAGAGGGGGAGGCCAGAACTGGGAGGGAAAAAGATTGGGCTGTAACAAAAATGTAAAGTAAATTTAAAAATAAAATGGTATAATACATTCATAATAAAATAAAGAGAACCATTCTAACTGAAAAAAAAAAGATAAAAAGAAGTCAACATTTGTGCAGTTTTGGGAAGGGAACCCAGAGCTTTGTACATATAAGTCAAGATGTCTACCAAACTTTTCTTGAGGCTGAATATATAAACTTTTGGTGTATATAAAAATGTAAGCACACATAAAAGACTTAGTGCTACTTATAGGAAAGGTAGAGGTCAGATGATTACCTGGCTGCTTCTATCCCCAAGATGAAGTGATCAAAAAATCAATCTTTTATGAAACCAGACCAACAAATAAACACACACACACACACAGGCATGCATCCCAATACAAAAAGCCACTCAAAGCAGTGTGCTGTGGAGATTTCTGGGTGTTAGTCACTTGCTCTGGTAGCACTTCTCACAGAAGGAGACCCTCTGCTGCTTGAACCTTCTGTGACCTCCAACATCACACCATCTAATCTCCATGGCACATGAGGCAACAATTTCAAGAGATGATTCCTAGCTTCCCCTTAAGTACTCTCATTGGGTATGGACGAGGACATGAGCATTGGCTATATTTAAGATACACCTGTTCATTTCTATCACTTAAAATTATCCTTAGGGATAAGTTTTAAAGAAGGTGTTTATTTCTGTTTCGCAAGGCAGAGTTTCCATTGAGATGTAAAAGTATGTAACTGCATCTCTCTCTTTCTCCCCCATTAAATATTACAGTAATAAAAGAAATAATAATATCCAAAATTAAAGTCTTGAAACATTCAACAGCCCCTGAAAATGTTTTACTGTGTAGCCTTGGAAACTGTAACTGTTTTAAAAAAGTAAAATACAAAGTTCAAGAATAATGGATTTCCTATTCAAACATAAAGACCAGAGTTTGAATGTCAAAAACTGATAAATACCTAGTGGACTTGATGGTCTATGTACAATTGAGGCATGGTAGAGTTAGAGATCCTCTAATGAAGCAGGTTCGGCGTCCAAGTAAAAGACCCTGTATCATTATAAGGTAGATAGTGATCAAGGGAGATAACAGGTACCAATGCTGGTTTTCACATGCACAGGCACACATGTGAATGAGTACATACATGTGGGCTTGTGTTAATTTTAATTAAAAATAGAAAGTGCCTTTTAAGATGGTGCTAAGAAGTCCCTGTGGAGTGGTAGCTCTTTAAGCACCATCACAGTGAATAAATTAAAATGGAAAATAAAATAATACTGCCTCAAAACCTGCTTCAATTTATGTAGAGAGAAACTGTGCTATGACACCTCTTCTCAGCAATGCAAAGGATGAATGCTCATTAGCTGAGAAGATGCATAGGAAAGCCAGAAATAGCTTTGTATGTATAGCAGGTAACAGGACATTGCTTATAAATGGAAATATAAAACACATCATTGGTTTCCTAGCCCAAAGTCTGGTCCAGTCCAGGTTTCCAGGCCATTGGCTAGGCAAATTATCACTCTACCCCTTTCTCTACATATCAGAAGATTCAGGTCAAGAACACATAGGATAGACATACTAAAATCTATATTTCTAAAGAAGCTAAACAACGAAGAAGACCTCAGGAAAGATGTTCAATCCTCATTCAGAAGGGCAAATGTGATAGACACAGGAAGAAGAAAACAAGCAATAGGACATGAGCTTACCACAGAAGGTCCCTGAAAGTCTCTACTGATTGAGGTATCAAAGCAGAGGCTGAGATTCTTTGCCAAACTTTGGGCAAAGTGCAAGAAATTTTATGAAAGAAGGGGGGAGATAAAAAGACCTGGAGGGGACAGGAACTTCAAAAGGAGACCAGCAGAGCCAAAAAAAATCCAACAAACAAACAAACAAACAAAAAAACCAAAATAAACCAAAACAAAATACTGAGTCCTGGGGGCCCTGAAGAGAATGATACCCCAACCAAGGACCATTCATGGAGAGGACCTAAATCCCCTGCTCAGATGTAACCCATAGACTCAGTCTCCAGTGGGTTCCCTAGTAAGAGTTGCAGGGGCTGTATCTGGCATGATCTCTGTGGCAGGCTCTCTGATCACCTTTCCCTGGTGAGTGCAGCCTTGCCAGGCCACAGAGGAAGACAATGCAGACAGTCCTGATGTGACCAGATAGGCTAGGGTCAAATAGAAGGGGAGGAGGACCTCATCTATCAGTGGACCAGGGAAGAGGCATAGGGGGAAAAGAGGGAGGGAGGGCAGGATTGGGAAATGAGGGAGGGGGACACAGCTGAGATACAAAGTGAATAAATTGTAATAAATAATAATTAATTTTTTAAAGTAAAAAGAACACTCAATTATTGAACACCAGGATAGTACTAAAAATGGTACAAAGATAAGGTCCAGTATGATTACAAAACAAACATCAAGATTTATTAGTTTGAAAGAATGTAACACAAATAGTTCATTAAAATATTTATTGTTATTATTTCTAATTATGTATGTATTTGTGTATCTTTGTGGAGGTATACACATAAGAATGCAGGTTCCTTAGACTCCAGAATAAGACTATGAATTCCTTGGACATGAAATTACAAGATACTGTGAACCACTCAAAGTGAACTCTGGGAACGGTGTCGAGTTTTTGTATAAGAGAGGCACATGCTCCTCACCAATGAGTCACCTCTCCAGTCCCTTCATCCAATCAGTTCATTTTATCAGTGTAGCTTGGGTTATTTCTTCACTTTCTTCTTTCATTTCTTTTAAATGTTATTTCTAAACCAATTAAGCATGTGAGCAAACACTAAATTTGACAATATCAATGTTCTTTTCTTTGATTTGCTTTAGCCTTTGATTTCATACTCTGGACTCATTTACTTCCTCTGTTGGTTTCATACAAGTTAACACAAGCACGCGGACTTAGGTTTGAGTCCTGGAACTCATATAGAAATTTTGAGTGTGCTGGGGCAAATAATCCCAGCTGTAGGCGAGGAAAGTTTCAGGAGCTTAATAGCCAATCACTGAGTTATACGTTCGGTAAGAGTCTCTGTTTCAACCAGCAAGGTAGAAAACGTGAGAAAGACATCAGCCATCAACCTCTGGCCCACACAAAGACTGGGTTGATCACTACTATTTAGGAGTAGATTACAGTTGTGAAAACCTGGCAGTCAGGCACAGCCAAGCACAGGCACTCTCTAGTCTCATTTTATTTTGTTTTAGATCAGGTTGGATCTGTTCAGTGAAGCAGCTCCTAACCTCATTTATCTTTCAATATTTTGTCTCAGTCAGAGCTCAAGAAGATGGCAAAGCTACTCCAGGCAGGGGTGAGTTTCCCTGGTGTGTCTCAGAGCACGAACTCTGAAAGCAGGAGAACTAAGTCTTCAGCAACAATGGCAGAACAACCACTTCACTGCTGACAGGAATGGTTCATCTGAAGGGACTAAACCTGCAGCTGGTCACTGACTCCCCATATTCACAGGAGTCCTTGAGGAAAGAGCGCTGCAGAGAAAGCCATATGAAAAGCAGCCTTGGGTAATGGGGTTCATTTATACAATCCAAAGCTCACCTGAGCTTTAACTCTGACAGTTACAAGAGAAATGTAAAGCAACACAGCCTGATATAAAATATAACCTGGTGTTATAGTCAGTATTCATTATTATAAATATTACAATTTGTTATAACATTTTACTGATTTAAAACCTTTGAGAATGCATTAAACCACCAGAAATTACCTTCATGGGTCCACACTTAGTAACAATAAAATTTTTGTGAAATAGTATAGATTTGTTAAATTACCTTGCAAAACATGTACTTGAAAGTCAACTAAGAGACAAGAGCTACAGAAATTTCCTTAAAATTGTTATGTCAGAATTGTTGGAAGCAGGCAGAGAGTGGGCATGTGGATCTGCATAACTCTTGCCTTCAATACTGCAGTACAATATGAGTGAGTTCCCTTCAAGGTTTTCTGAAGCTGTTTTCACGGTGTACAGTAATATTGTGTGTGGGTTTCAGGAAAGTATATATCAGCAACATGGCTACCCCACACAGAGCTCAACTGCACATCGGCCAGGAATAAAACGCTTGGCCCACATACTCTCCTGTCTTTCAGCTCAACAATGACACAGGATTGTTTGGTTTGGAGAAGGAATGGTGTTTGAGAGAGAGACAGAGATGGATCACCTTTTTTGGCAAGCATTTTATTATGCTAACAAATAGCACTACCAGATAGATCTGAAGGAAAGCTTCAATTACCCAAAGAGAATAAGCTTTGTACCCTAAAATCTCCATTGTGAGAGATCACAGAATGCAGATTTTTTTGTGGCATAATAGGGAATGGTACCAAGGTCACTTTACACATCTAATGAGGCTCAGAGACACTGTTTTCCTTTATTTCTGAGTGAGACAGGCATTTGAGAAGTCCCAAGTATATTCCTGGGAAAGTGGCATCAGGAAAAACAATGTCTTTAGTTAGTATGCGATGTGGTGACAGTTGTCAACTTCCCTGACTTCCCTGACTTCCGCTGAAGACTAAGATTTCTGATGGATCCTATTCCCAGTAAGTGGGAAGAACGAATTAGCTCCAGTGAGAGTGAGGGCATTATGATGCTGCATGTGGACATGGCCTGTAAGCCCTTCACAGAAACTTGGAGAGAAAGAGATTCTATAGGGCAGCCTGGGTTCTAATAAGAATTAGTAGACAAACTTGCCACTTCCAAAGCACACTGTGATTGACAGCTGAGCAAAGTTCACACAGCTGAGGATAGGGTGAAGCTGTGCTGAGCCTTCCTTCGCAGAGAGGAGGTCATGCAACATAAATCTGAGGATGTAGAGAAAAGGGAACCCTCCTCCATTGCTGGTGGGAATGTAAGCTTGTACAACCACTTTCGAAGTCAATCTGACGCTTTCTCAGGCAATTCAGAATAGTGCTACCTCAAGATCCAGCTATGCCACACGTACGCATACATTCAAAAGATGCCCCACCATTCAATAAAAAAAATTTGCTCAGCTATGTTCATAGCAGCTTTGTTTGTAATAGCCAGAATCTAGAAACAACCTAGATGTCCCTCAACAGAGGAAAGGATACAGAAAGTGTGGTACATTTACACAACGGATTACTACTCAACAATTTAAAACAAGGAAATCATGAAATTTGCATGCAAATTGTGGGAATTAGAAAAGATCATCCTTAGTGAGGTAATACAGAAGCAGAAAGATACATGTGGTATATACTCATTTATAAGTGGATATTATCACAAATGTGTGTAACTACAGCTCCAGGAGCTCTGATGCCTCTGGCATGCGCTGACATCTGCACTCATGTGCACCCACCTATTGAACGCATAACTAAAACTACTGAAAATTAAAATCTACAGAATGAAGAACTAAAAGAAATGGTGAAGGTAAACCTAGGCTCAGAAAAAATAGAACAGTATATGTAGGGAAAATTAAATGTTGTGGCTGATAAATCACATGACCAGACAATAAGAAATGGTTCTCTAGGGTTCCACAGTGTATGTCCATAAATTGATAGGGTTGGGACCAATGTGTCATCAGAATGGATTAAGTATACCTGTGATGTGTGTAGAAACTTTCCCTTAGCTTGGAAATGTGGAGCATCGGGTTTTCACTTCAAATACCTGTAAAGAGGCTATGAAAGCTAACATAGCAGTGGCAATATGCAATTTAAATGGATCTTACAATAATTCTGACAAGCTCAGCATAGCAGGACAACCCTAAACAGGCAATAATATTAATCACTTTATAGTTATTTATATTTGAATATATACACATATGTATATATATATGTATATATATATATATAATCTGATTATATTCACCATTATGAAAAAAATACTGTCTCAGCATGGATAACTTTAAAATTATACCATTAACCTTTTAAATTCTAAGGAAACACAGGACATCCATGAAAAACAAACTGTGATCTAATAAAAATTAACAAATATAACAGGTTTAGAGGTGGATAAAGAAAGGTAAAAATATGGCAGATAAATGAAAACAACAGACATGGAAAGTTGAGAGAAAAAAAGACACATCCCCTGAAAATGAGAGCAAAAGAAAATGTTAAAGGGAGGGAAGATGAATCGTTCAAAACCATGTCTTTCTGAGTGACGATTGATCATCTTACTGAGGGTCCTCCTTCTTGCTTATTTTCTTTAGGTGTACAGCCTTTAGTATGATTATCCTCTATTATATTTTTAATATCCACTTATAAGTGAATATATATCATGTGTGTCTTTCTGCTTCTCAGATACCTCACTCAGGATAATCTTTTCTAGTTCCCACCATGTGGGAGTTAGTTGAGTCAGCCTACTGTGTCTATTGCCTTCCTGTTAGCATGTTTTCCATGCATAATGGCCTGTTTCCCTCTGGAACTATAAGGAAAATAAAGCTTTTATCACTTAAAAGGTTTCTGTGAGGATATTTTATCAAAACAAGTAAGACTTGATTCAAACACCTGGTTATTAAGTTCTGCTTTCTCTAAGATTATATTACCACTGGGCATGGTGACACTTTCCCTGTTTGCCTGGTCTCCACTCAGTGACCAGCAGAACTGTGACTTTGATGCCAGGAATGCTTCCCCAGAACCCCCAATGCTGCCCTAGGGGCTTGGGATGGATTTGATAACTGTATGATGTAAAAGAGGTCCCTAGTCATGGAGCTCCCCACTTGCTCACATATGTAGGAGAGCCCAAGATATGGGACTCTCAGACCAGGGAAACTGCTGGGGTGGGGGTGGGGGGTTGTGGATCTGATTGGCCCCAAATGTCCCAGAAAACCTAGAGCTGCCCTCTAGGGAGCAGGAGGGATACAATATCTGTCTGCTAGAGCCTGAAAGTCCCTGGACCTGTGTTGTACACTAGCTGAGGTGTGTAGACAGCCTTGGGGGGAAGGGGGTCAGAGTTTGAGATTCCCAGACCAGGAACCTGCCACACCTCCTCCTCACAGGATACTTCACTTGGCCCTGGGAATCCCCAGGTGCTATGCTCTGAATCCAGCAGCTATGCACTTACCTGATCTGGAGGCTGGGATCCTCTGAGCCTCAGATACTGTGTACGCTGGGCGCCTTCACCTTGGAACCACTCCCCTGAATATTCTTAATCAAAGGTCACATCATCACACCTCAATGCCATTCTTATGATTAAAACTTTGTATTAGCATAATCCTGTGAACAGCTACATTCACTGAATTTACTTTTCTTCTACAAAAATGCTAGCTTACTGACACACTTTCGAGGTAATAACAAATTTTGTCCTGTTTTTAAGCAAACGTTCATGATATGTATTAACAATACAATTTACATGTAAAATAACACCATACTAGAATTATGTAATTCAGTTTTAAACAAAATTTACAAAAATTGCAAATTATAGACTCTTTCCTTCTCGAACATTTTTTAAATATTTGTTCACATGTTCCCAGAACTTAATACACCAGGTGGTTACATCAAGTCTTAGTTGTTTTGATAAAACACCCTTGCAAAAACCTTTTAAGTGAGAATAGCTTTATTTTCCAGAGGTAAACAGTCCATTATGCATGGAAAACATGATAGCAGGAAGGAAACAAGTCCAGGTAAGAAGTATGTTCAGTGATTTATAGTTACTACTGCACTAATGATCCATGCAATTAAAGCAACTTAGCATCCAGATTCTTTAATATATTTTATTTCTATTGGATATTTCTACTTCCTCTTCTGTTTTTATATGTGAGTTGCACATTTGTGCACAGATCCATGTGCCAACGTGTGCTTGTAGTGGTCGGAAATCATCCTCACGTAGCCTCAGGAGGCTCCCTGCACTGTCCACTACAGGCATTTACTTATTTTGAGACAAGGACTACTTATGAGAATCTGGCTAGGCTAGCCAGCCAGGGAGCCCCAGAGATCCAACCAACTCCACCTTCTCAGGTTAGGAACTGCATAAGTGCACTAGCATGTCTAACATTGTACATGGGTACTGGGTACTGAAGGTGGGTCCTCATGCCTGTGAGGCAAGCACTGTACTGACTGAGCCATCACCCTGGCTCCCAATTCATCACTTTGATGCAGGGATTACAGAAAATTTATATGGTGACAGGTCTTAAAATCAGTCACAGCTTTGGTCACATCCGTGCTCTGAGACTTTGAAAACTTTTCATTGATTCTCATGCAAGTGGCAAATGTTCATTAATTCACATCATACTTTTGGGCATGCAAGGACATGGCAAACAATCAATAAATTGAATTTTCCTTTTCTTTTCACAAAAGGCAAACCAAGCATTCCCATAAGGGCAGAGAAATTTTCTACTCAAGTCTTATAGGCAATGCTGAGATCCCTAGCAATGATATTTCCTGCTCTATGATAAGCCAAATTAGTAACTGCTTACTTAAACCCCAATCACATTTAAAAACCCTACAGGTAACAATAGAAAAATAGAAATGGATTTTGAGAAGTGAAAAGGATGAATAATAAGTTCACTTGCCAGCACAAGCCCACACCTTAGCACTTACACTTACTTACCTTAAAGCACAGAGCTGCCTTTGTGTTACACATTCTAAAACATGCTGGAGACTTGAGGAACACAGGGAAGCTTATAGCTAAGCGAATTTAAAAAGTAATCTCAAAAAGGAAAGAAAAGGTAAAAATTTGCTTCCCATTTCTATTTCATATAGAATATTTAAAAATATAATACAGAGGCTCTGGGTATTCAATGTACAAGTCTGTCTAGATTAGCTATCCATGCATGAATGCCCAGAGCAAAAAATAGAGATGCTTATAGTATCTGCCTTATCAGATTACTTGAGGGCTCATGTATTCATTCAAGAGTCAGAAAGGTGTGAAATGTGCATTAGAAAGTTATATCCAAAACTCTTAAAACCAATTTTGGGTACTTCTTGTTTCAGTCATCTGGAAAATTCTTTTCTGTGGAGTAGTTCGTTCTTTGGTAAGCGTATCACATAGGAACAAAGTGCTAGTTGAACCAAAATATCTGATAAACAAAATAATCTGTTAACTGCTTTGGAAAATTATCCTGACCAAAAGGGCATGAAAGAACATACTAAAGAAATCTTTGCATATAGTAAAATAATTCTTGTTTGTGTGTTTCTTTCAACCAGACAACATTAGCTGAAGTCGTTTACTAATCTATAAAATGGGAGCAATAAGACAACTCCCAGGCATATTACCTTAGCAAAATTCAAACTCACCTTGTGTGGTGATTGTGTTGGAGGTTCAAAAGCTTACTAATTCTGAAGATGTGTTTTTATCTTTTTCTTGATATACTTTTTAATGAGTATATGGAACATTTTGATATCAGTGGTAATATTCTAAAGATGAAATTAGCTTATTTTATCTGAATTTCTCTTGATTCAACACCATTGCATTTGGAAATTCCTAAAGAAAATCATGTGTGGATGGATACCAGATGATATGTAAGGGCTACATCAAGCTTCATGTCAGCCACTCTTTGCATAAACAAGTTATTAATGTTAGAGACTCAGTAACTGGATACTTATTCTGAATCATACTTTTGTGGTGTCAAAAGTTCAAACAAGGTTTTTTACAAAATTATTATCAGAGGTGTTATATTGTATACTGTAATATATAAAAATCTATTTTATTAAATTTTTACTTTTTATATATTAATTACAGTTTATTTATTTTGTATCCCAGCTGTAGCCCTTCCCTCATTCCCACCCCATCCCACCCTTCCTCCCACATCTCCTTCCATGCCCTTCTCCAAGTCCACTGAGAGGGGAGGTCCTCCTCCCCTTCTATCTGACTCTAGCTTATCAGGTCTCATCAGGAATGGCTGCATTGTCCTCCCCTGTGGCCTGGCAAGGCTGCTCCCCCATCAGGAGAAGGTGATCAAAAAGCAGAACAATCAGTTCATGTCAGAGACAGCCCCTGTTCCCATTATTAGGGAACTCACTTGGGTACTGAGCTGCCATGGGCTACATATGTGCAGAGGTTCTAGGTTATCTCCATAAATGGTCCTTGGTTGGAGTATCAGTCTCACAAAAGCCCCCTGGGCCCAGATTTTTTGGTTCTATTGCTCTCCTCATGGAGCTCAGAAAGGGGAGATAGTAAGAACTGGAAAGGACATAACAATCTTTTGAAATTTGATTAAACATACAAAATACCTGTAATCTAGGTTTTTATTCAGCTATATCCTTTGAACTGAGACATCCTTTCCTAGAGAGAGGGAGAAGGGTTTTAAGACTGAGGAAGTAAGGAAATTGTGTAAGGCTCAGGAAATAAAGGGAATTTAGAAGTTTGATAATCTCCTGAAACTTACACAAGTCATAAGAACCTCACCTAAGTTTATATAAACAGTAAATAAATGTTCTGGAGTAGAGCCTCTTCAGCCAGCTAAACCACCAGCAAGTCAGGGTACAGTATGTGCAAGTCACCAACCATGCTTCAGTGGGGTTTTCAGGGACACTTCTGCTTTTGAGTCACCTATGTATCCATGAGTAACTCTACATCTGTGCTCCTGTAAATAACTCCATTGAACTCTTTGTTGCTAGCTAGAGTTAGTAGAAATAATTTCTTCATTCTGTCATTAGTGACCCCTCTGGAGTGAATAGATATTTGTTCAAGTGTCCTGAGGAAAGGTCACACAGCACAGGCATGTTATGAATTACAACATGCTTAAGTGACTAAACTTTCTGAGATGGCTTTTTGTGGAGATATTTGATTAGAATTTCAACTATGACTTTAAAAATGTTCTCTGTGTTGTTCTCAAGTAATCTTTTTTTTGTCTGGTTTTAATTTATGCTGAATCAATCGTTATTATGGTAGGTGGGTCTGATTTTCAGTGATGGTCATATCAGGCATTGCAAATTTCATGACGGATTCTTAGATGCTGACTCTGGGATAAGCCAGATGTCACAGTGTGAACATGGTCAAACCTACCTATGGCTAGAACCATGTGCTGAAAGACTGACACCTTCTGTACACATGCTCATGAAGAAGCAGGGTCTCCTCCATTCCCAGTGTGAATTCATGTGACTGATGCTTTCAGCTTCCTGAGCCCTCAATGCAGAACATATAGCTTCTGGCTCTTGAACCAAAGAAATAAAAGATCACAAGTAATTACTGCTGTTACGATCTTTGTATTTCTAATTAATTTGTTAAACATCATTAAATAACTCAAGCACACTTTGTTCTTTTAATTTTATTTAGTTCTTGTTTCAGTTCATTAAAAAATGGTGTGCATGATATATATGTATATTTGTGCACCTATGAATATATGTAATATGGATTTTTTATATATGTAGATATGCATATAAATGTGTTTGTGTGTGCATTTTGTGTGTGTGAAGGGGAGGCAGTGGAAATTTAGCTAAGCAGTGAAATAGAAACTAGCCCTTTAAGAAGAGCTACTCTAATTAAAAAGGAGGAAATCATGAAATTCGCAGGCAAATGGTGGGACCTGGAAACGATCATACTGAGTGAGGTATCCCAAAAGCAGAAAGAAACATATGGTATATACTCACTTATATAAACCTAT
>CM053748.1:51367644-51385284 GCA_028658305.1 Pachyuromys duprasi
TCTCTTTTCAGAGAATTATCTGCCACTTATATCTATTTATACACTGAATATTTTATTTTTAGGAAGTTTCTATAACTCTCATTTCTGTACCATTATTTGAACATAATAGTGTTCTCCTCTTCGGTATTCTAACTATGTTCTATTGTACATACAAAACTACACTAAAATTACTGGTTTTTCCATTTTTAAACTTTTATTTCATTTTTAATTCAAAATTTTCTCATACAATAGAATTTTCTTATGATTTCCCCTCCCCGTTCCCTTTCAGATCCCCCCCACATCCTTATCTAACAAACTGTGATTTTACTCCATATTCCTCTCTCCAAAATAAAAGCAGAAATAAAATACTAAAATAAAAAAAAAGACTCAGGAACCAGACGCTGGGGTGAAAACTTGCTAGCTCAGAGAGGCAGAGAAAGCACCCAGCTGGCCTTCCTACTCAGCTCATGTCCCAGTAGAAGAAAGCCAAAGCCCCTTCTCCTTCTTCACCCTTCAACTCAATGTTCATCCTTTCTGTTTATTCCTTCCAGCTGGTTTCTTGCTCTGTCTCTTGTCCTAGGGTTAACTTTATTTAATCCCATGTACAGATAGCGTTTGGATTAACAGTGAGTGCTAGAGATGAGCCACACCATAACCACCTGTTTACAATAAAGAGAAAGTTTTTGGATTAACGGTACATGTTAGGGCTGAGCTACACAAAACATGAAACAGGTTTCTGCAGTTCACAATCTTGGGGTTCACAATGAGATCGAATATCCTGCAACATTTTCCTCTTTCTGTCTAAATAAAATAAATAATATACTGTTCATCAATAAATTATATACTATTGGGTAAATTTACACTCACAATGTCCTATATATATTATATTTTAATGTGTATACATACATATCATATATATGTGTGTGTGTATATATATATATATATTTTTTTTATGTATAATGTTGAGCAACCTTGAAAAAAGTACTCCACAATCTATTCTATCTTTTTGTGTTCAAAGTTCTGTAACTGACTCAATTTCTATAATGACTTGCATGACCAAACAAAAAACATCTTTTTAGACCTAAAACATATTCTTAAATATTAAACAACTAACCTCAATTTTAAGCCTATAACTATTTCATCTTTGTCCCCATCAGAGACCTGAAAAGGATAAACATGAAGTGCACAGAGAGCAGCTTCTAAAACTGTAGGAACGGCAGAGACTGCTGACTGCCTGGACAATCACCCAAGATTTCTCTGCAACTTTGGAGCAACCACCTCTTTGGCCTACCAGCCCAAAATTCTTGACATATTTTTCTTCCAAACAGGAATTATATAGAACTTCTCCACCTTGCCCTGGCAGAGTTCAGCTTATCCCTTGTTGATCTGCATTCATTAGTCCAACTCTGGCCTTTGCCACACCTTCAGGATATTCCAGATGGCTGAGAC
The DNA here is from genome assembly GCA_028658305.1 of Pachyuromys duprasi. Classification (NCBI taxonomy): domain Eukaryota; kingdom Metazoa; phylum Chordata; class Mammalia; order Rodentia; family Muridae; genus Pachyuromys; species Pachyuromys duprasi. The sequence goes on from CM053748.1 coordinate 51,369,073, forward strand.
CTTCTTTCTGAATTATTTCTAGAAACAAAACAAAAACAAATAATAAACAAATGAACAAAAAAACATTGTTTCTAGGAACTTCTTGCCTACAACTCATTTTTAAATGACCTTGTTTACCACATTTAAAACATCTGTCATTTTGAATTTTTCTGACACTTAGAAATTACTTCTATCCCATTAGATTCATAAATTTGAGTTCGAATATTGGTGGAATCTCGAATCCATTCCTCTATTGGTGCTGGTCTTGCCTTTAAAGGTCTAATCAGGCTTTCATATTCTAAAGTCAAAAGTCAAAGTTTCAATCAATATGTTTCTGACTTCTGAATCTGATATCATTCTATTTACAGCTGAAGTCAGTCTTTGCAAAAAACCAGTAAAGGCTTCATTTGGGTCTTGTTTAATTTTAATAAATGACTCAGACCTCTTCCCTGATTCTTCAACCTTATCCCAAGCATTTAAAGCTGCTAAATGACAAAGCACCAAGGTGTGATCGTCAAATTCAAGCTGCCTTTGTAAATCAGCATATTGACCTTCACCTAGCACCTGAACCTTGGAAATATCAATGCCTCTGGCCTGATTTCTTTGCTCTGTGGCCTTCACTTCCTCCTTGTACCATGATTGCCATTGTAACTGAAGACCAGGTTACAATATTGCTGTTGCCAAACCTTTTTAGTCCTACAGAATAATTTTGTTCTGGATTGCCTATGAAATTAGAAACTGTTCCACAAAGGGTGAATGAATATCATAGGAAATGGCCTCTCCCTTAATTCTCTTCAAATCTAATATGTCTATGGGACTCCATTTAACTTCTCCATAACCTTGGGGGTACTAAAAACCTCCTGTAGTATCATGTACATTAACTGGATAAGCTGAGGATGGTTTTCTAACAATGTTAGGCAGGCCCTCCCCCTTGTAGTTTCATTGTGTGGTGGTATGGTAGGATCTTTTCTAAAATTCTCTGTCTATGTCTTAGGATTTTCTCATTTCTAGGATTTCTCTTTTTAATGCTTGTCTAAATTCATCTGTCTGTGTCTGGTTATCTATTTATGAGGTCTTTCTAAGGCTTGTCTAAATTCCTTCATTTGCATCTGAGTATTTTTCTTTTTCTCATTTAGAGGTCTTTCTAAGGCTTGTCCGAATTCCTCTGCCCGTAATTGAGTATTTTTCTCATTTTTATTTATAAGTCTCTCTAATTTTCCTTCTAAGGTTTGTAACTTATCAAGCCACTTTTTATATTTTTCTTTTTCCAGTATCTACAAAGGTTTTTTTTTTTCTTTGAGTGGGTATGGAAAGCCACTATGCCATTTAGAAAGAATCTCTTGTGTATTATATAGGTGCAACACCTGTCAATTAAAAGACTTACAGCCTATGTCTGATGCAGGAAATAGGTGGGATATTCATTAGGCAGAAGGAATTCTGGGATACAACCAGGTGTGAGAGTTTCAGCCACCAAGATGTGAGAAAGATAGGTGCAAGGTTCCTGATTTCAGGTAACCAGCCACACGGCAGAGTTTAATTTGAGAAAAGACCGCACCAGGATATTCACAGAGCTATGAAAATGCCTAAACCTATATAAACTATGAAATATTTCTGATTGATGATAGGCCACATTAAGCAATAGCTAGAGGCTACATCAACACATTGTTAAGTGAAGTTTTTCCTCCATCTCCAAGGGCTGAGGAATTCTCATTGGGGAACGGTAGTTCCCTTAACAAGGATAATGGGATGAATATAACAAAAAAGAATATGTTGTGAAAAGTAAACTAATGAAATAAAAAGCCATTTATCTCATTTGTTAGAGTTATTTATATATCCTGTGTACCATCTATATTATTTTCTTACCTGATAAATGTTTATAAGGTTTTTCTCTTGATATGTAGCGTATGTGTGCATACATGTGTGCATATGAAGGCCAGAAGTGAATATTGCATGTCTTTCCCAATTGTCTCTCTTTATTTCTTGACTTAAGGTCCTTGATTTACTTGAAGTTCATTAATTTGTCTAGACTGACAACGGGATCCAGGGTCCTTCTGTCTCCTCCTGTCTCCACGGTGGTTACAGGTACACACTGTCATCTTCAGCTTTTACGTGGGTGCTGGAGGTCGGAACATAGCTCCTCATGGTGCCACGGTAGGCAGATTTTGGCTGAGTTCCCAGTCCCATAGGACATTCATTTTTAGTAGTATTTTTCAACTATAGAGTTCTTAGGTTTTATAAAGCACAATTTATTGTCACAAACAGATGCAATCTACTACCTAAGACCATCTAAAACTCTAGTTAGTTTAACATAGAAATAAGTTATTTTTTGAAAAAATTAAGTAAATATATTATTTTGTGTATGGACATACATGTACCACAGTGTGCATAAGAAACTCAGAGAATGACTTATAGGGAGTTAATTTTCTTTTTCCATGATGTGAGTATTTAGGATTAAACTCAGGTTGTTAGGCTTTCTGGCAAGAATTTTACTTGAACCATTTCACCAGCAATGAGAATTTGTTTTTAATGGCATCACAAAATTAGTTTGGATCACCTGAAAGATTTACTCCCTGCAGTCACTCAGGGACTTAGAATTAAAAAAGTTAACCTTACCATGCATACTCACCACACCTTCAGTATGAGTAAGAGATAATAGTAATCATTTTCTACAGAATTTTCTTTGTAAATCAACAAGTCATCTCTCCATATGACTCACTGCTTAAAGCAGCACACGCATTTGGATATATTTATATTTTTCATAATGTAGGGGAAGGTTCACTATGCTATTTCACATGTGAAATAATGCATATAAAATTGAACCACTAATCTCCATTTACTGTGAATTGTGCTCTTCCACATGCTATGAAGCAGCTTCCTCCATATTGAGATTAAGGCTCTAAAGATAAATGAAACCTATAAGACCTAGGAAATAAACAAAACTTACATGGGTCAGGAAGATCTTAAAATTTACAAGATTCACAAAAATCTCTCCCCAAGGACCTAAAAGCAACAATAACTTGGGCAAAGACAATATTATCCAACTAAGTTAACAGTATATCTTGCAGGGAGCAAGGGTTCAGCTTTCATAGAATGTCACTTACGGGTCATGGGCTTTTAGAGCACTCATACTCCAATAACTAACTCTTCATTCACATTTCTAAAAGTAACCATAGTAAACTTAGTATTTCATAAAGGTACTTTTAGGTAGAAGGTTTTCTTTGGTTCAACTTCAGTTCCCTTTCTAGGGTGAAGAAATGTTTGTTCAATGTCTTCCCAGGAAAAGTGACAAAATGTGGACTTGGCTTTGGAATAGAAATATTTGCAACCTCATCCTGTATGCTGGAAAAAGATTCTCCTCCTCCTAAGACTTCTGCTGCAGCCCATGGCATTCAAAATCAGTAAGAAGAAAAAGAAATGCGTAATAGGAGTAAGTTTTTGTTGTTTTGTCTTTTAAAATTTAGCTCAAGTGTATCTAGGAAGTCAGGATCCAAGGAATACCAGAAAGTCACATCAAACAATTTCCTCGCAAAAGAGATTTACCAGGGAGAAGAGGAGAATGATGGCAACCTATGACTAGGAACAGAGACACCAGAGGATTGGGAAAGGGGAGAGCTTTGGAACCTGCACAGTGAGCAAGAAGAAAACTGCAGCAGTGCTGAAAGTATTGCTTGGCTGCCAACTTTGAAATGTTGTTTAGCTATTAATGATAACTCACTGGAGCAGAGATTTTCAAGTCTTTGAGCTTGGAGGCAGGCCAAGGGTAGGGTAATTATGCACTGGCCTCTTAGCCTACAGAAAGATATACAACTATTGACGTAATGACCATGTAAATTGATCTACCATTTGAAACCTTCAAAACTTAGGACATTTTTCACTATTGATTAGTGCCTTTGCTATCAGTTCCTTGTATCCCTGATCTCTCCAAGACTTTAAAGATGAATGGAAGTTGTATTTTATCAAATGATTCTCAGCACCTAAGGAGATGATCATGTGTTTTTTTTTCTTTTAGTTTGCTTATATGGCGAATTACATTGATAGATTTTCATATATTGAATTATCCTTGCATGCCTATGATGACGTCTACTTGGTCATGGTGGATGATATCTTTGATATGTTTTTGGATTCGGTTTTCAAGTAATTTAGAGAGTATTTTTGTGTCAAATGTTCATAGGGAAATTGGTCTGAAATTTTCTTTATTTGTTGGGTCTTTGTGTGGTTTAGGTATCAAGGTGATTGTGATCTCATAGAATAAGTTTGGTAATGTTGCTTCTATTTCTTTTTTATGAAATAGTTTGAAGCATATTGGCATTAGCTCTTCTTTAGGGTCTGACATAATTCTGAGCTGAAACCATCTGATCAGGGGCTTGTTTTTGATGGAAGACTTTTGATGACTGCTTCTATTTCCTTAGGGATATAGGACTATTTAATTTGCCTGATCTTGATTCAAATTTGGAAAATGGAATCTATAGAGAAAATTCTCCATCTTATTTAGATTTTCAAACTTTATTCTGAAGTATGTACTCTAAAATATGCTTATAAATATAAAAGAAACATATAGAAATATTTGCAAAGCATGTTCACAACAGGAAATTTGTGCCCATAGAACAATAGCTGAACTAATTATATGTTATATGATTAAATATAATGCAGCAATAAAAATGAATGATTTTAGAAACACACCAGCATGAATACATTTATGAAGTATAATTTTGAGTAGATAATATAATATTAAATCAGGTAGAAGGATAGATAATTTATTCTACTCATTAAAATCAATGAAACAATGGGTGCTACTTTCAGGAACATGTAACAAAATGTATTTTAAAAAGAAGTAAATTAATAGTACAAAATTAAATATTATGGTTGCATATTCAATGCATAGATAAAAAGGCTACAGAGACCTAGAGACTTAAATCTTATAGTGTGTTATTCCTTAAGCTAGCAATGTGTATAGTGGTATAACAAACAAAAATTTATGCAGATTCAGTATATAGAAATCATTTTGAATAAAAATAAAAGGAATTCACATGCCTTCGACCATTCAGTAATCACTTGATTGTGGCCCTGTACATATTTGGCACACTGTCATTTCTTCCAAAGGATGATTTATATTCCACAGAAGAAAAGGCCACATGTTAGAAATCTAGAATCTCTAGCCATTTAGCAATCATAGATCCTTACAGAAACTTTTAAATGTATAGTTATTTAAAATTTATATGCATGTGTGCCCAACTTCATATATGTATGTGCATAATGTGTTGTCCTGTGCCTGTGGAGGCCAGAACACTGTATCGTACCCCTGAAGCTGTTTCTACGTGTGTTTGTGAGCCACTATGTGGGTACTGGGAACAAAAGCAGCAAGTGCTCCTAAACACTGAAGCATCTTTCCAGTTCACGTTTGTTATATAGTTTTTATTTGAACAAATGTTTAACCTGATTATTAAGATTTGTCATGAAAATAAGATGAAAATAGCATGTTTTGGGGATTGCTAAAAAAGCAAATGGTTCCCCTTGTATAAATGCTAAAGCTTTCACAATGTGAAAGTAACAATATGAATAATGATGAAGTATTACATGTGGAAAGGGTGGTTACTAATGCCTACTCTGGAACTGCAAGTTCACTTCCTCAGGGTTCACAGTCAGTTAAGTGCAAAGGTAGTGTCTCAGTTTTGAACCTGCTTGCCTGTGGCAGTTTTGCATATTGTGACGATGAAATAGTGATGAAGTTTTTTATTTGTACCTCTCGAAGGGGCAGTTAAGAGCTACAAAAGTAAAATGACCAAACTAGAAGAGATTCATGAAACAACAGATTTTTGACTTCGTAATTATATATGTATAGACAAAATATATATGTATCTGTGTGTGTGTATATATATATATATATATGTGTGTGTGTATAGTAGATTTATCAATAACCCATTTTCATGCTTTGATATATGGGAACTAAGAAAGTTCTAGATGGGACATGTTTTTTAGTAAATAATACAAGAAATATTCATTGCCATATATTCAATTGGAATAGAAATTCAAGTAAATATATACACAGTAAACCGTGACCTCACTAAGAACTTAGGTTAAATACAATATGAATTTACTAAGTGAGTCAGGCATTTCATAATCTGTAAAATACATGACCTAAATAATACAGTTTCACTTCAGAGACATATTATGTGATTAGTTCCTGACAACTAAACACGACCCTCCTCTTTCCTGTGGTAAATATGAGAGCTAGAGAAGGACTTTCCAAAGTCAAGGGGAGGCTCATAGTATGTGTAGCAAGCACTGTTCTTGGGTGGCTGCTGTATCTCCATAGACTTGCCCTACTAATAAAGCCTTTAGTAATGTACCAATGTGTAGTCACGCTAAACCATAGGCCAAACATGCCACCTTCACACAGTTCAGAGCTCTCAGCTCTGTGTATTAGAATTCTAGAATGGGCAGAAATGTCCAATGTCAGAAGATAAGCTTGTAGAGGAAGATGAAACTAAGGCATGTAAAAGGAAAATGTTTGTTAAGATAATGTAAGGTCAGCCAGAAAGTTTGTGTGAATATTGTGTATTTCTCTGTATCTTCTGTAGCTGTAATTTCAGAGAGGTAAATTATCCTAAAGAGCAAAACAAAAGACCTCTACTAAACAGATTATATAGAGAGATAGAGATAGATATATATATATATATATATATATATATATATATATATATATAGAGAGAGAGAGAGAGAGAGAGAGAGAGAGAGATATTATAGTACATAATTCCTCACAGCTAATGATTAAATAGAATAAAATAAACAGGAAGGCCAAGGAGATGGCTCAGTGAGGAACCCTGCTTGCCATTCAGTGTTGTAACCTGACAACCAAAATTTGATCCCCAGTGTGTTCTCTCTTGCACACTTCACACAATGCTGCGGCAGGACTGTTCTCTCTCTCTCTCTCTCTCTCTCTCTCTCTCTCTCTCTCTCTCTCTCTCTCTCTCTCACACACACACACACACACACACACACACTCTCTCATACACACACAAACAACTAAGTAACTTAATTAATTAATTTTGTCTATAAATAAAATTACAGAAAGAGTTAGAGAATGACATGTAACCCTGACCTCTGTCCTCAACATGTATGCATGCATGTGCATGTGTACCACCACACACATATACACATACTGTTGACTCAAAGGAAACTCTAATTCCCCAGATACAGAAAGGCTGTTCAAATATCCAGAAATGGCTCAACCTGAACTATAGTAAGGTTTCTGGTAGTTCGTTAAAAGCCAGCATTTCTCAAGAACTTTTGAAGCTAGTCCACCTTTACCAAAAAGAGTCACTTCCCTTATCACTGCAGAAGAGACATAGGACCTGCAGTACCTATTAGCGTACCAAAGCACTTGCTGGCCTCTTCCAGTATCACAACGACCTGTCACACATTTCAACATTCCTGCTATCATCCTAGTCCTTCTCTCCTCCTCCCGTCCCGAAGACTCCTTTCAGCTCATGCTCCCCCCACCTCAGGTCCCATTCTCCCATAGAACCCTGCTGTTTTGCTTATATTTCTCTTTCTCTCTGCTCTGCTTCTATCATTACATTTTTCTATTCTCTATCATCTGCTATTCTTCCCAATCACTCAAATAGCTTCACCATGTCCAGTCTGCCAGCTATGTTCAGAATACTTCTTTTTCTCTCTGCTCTGGACTCTTCCAGATGACACTAGATATTCTCCCTCTCATGTCTACATATAACCCTTTCTCTTAATCAAAACCAGCACATAATAAATGTCCCTTATTAGTTACCTTTAACCTATTGCTCAAGTATCAGTATTATGTTTTAATAGTATGAAATTTTCTTGGTGCCAAAAAAACCCTGCTTTTTAATTTTGTCTTTGAAAGTATGTATTGAGCTACATTATACATTGCTCAAAGGCAATGGCTTTTCATTGGAGCTGGGAAGATTGCTCAGTGGGTAAAATGCTGGCCACACAGGCAAGATGGCTAGCACTTGTTCCTAACAGCGGGCACATATAAGCCAAGTGCTGATGAGGCAAAGAGGCAGGTGGTACAAGTAAGCTGCAGGATACATGGGGACCCAGTCTCAAAAGGCAGTGGACAGATATGCTAGGATTGTGCAACAGGGTTACATGTCAGGTTCACAAATCATGACTGGTTCCATGTGGTAGGTTTATTAAGGGAAGAGGAAGGGGTCACAGAGACTGTCTCCAGGTGGGTCAGATGAAATAGAGAGAGAGAAAGAGGAGGGGCTTCCAGTTCTCTTCTAAGGTGACCCAGAGCATGCGTAGGTGGTTTCAGGTGGCCCACAGGTGGCCTATAGGTGGCCTCACAGATGTCTGATAGTCGGTTTGTTGGGTCCCTTGGGGCTGGCCATAAAGATGCGTGCTTACGGATCTCAACAAGATGAGAGAGCTTACATTGACTTCTAGTCCTTGTGTACACCTGTACATACATGGGTACTCTCGAAATGAATCAGGTCAAGCAAAATTAAAGTATAAAGGCAGGTTTATTGGGGGAAGCTTATGGGCAGGTTCACCTGTCCCAAGGAATGGGACCAGGAAAGTTGCCATACAAACAGGCAGACAGAGAAGAGGAAAGAAGAAAGAACATGCAAACACACACACACACACACACACACACACACACACACACACACGCATGCACGCGCACACACACACACACATGAGGGGAGACCAAAAATCTGGATTATATAGGAAAGAGCTTCAGAGGAGGAGAAGCCCAGGCCCTGGGTTGGAAACTTTAGGGCAGAGGGCAGATTATGTCCACCACACCTTGTCACAGGTAGGAACTGAGGGGTGCTGAGAGAACCTGGAGGCCAGGTCTGCTTTGAAATGTTAAATAGGCACCTCAGCAGCCTGTCCTGAGTCTGAAACTCAACAGGCACACACACGCGCACACACACACACACACACACACACACACACACACACCACAGACACATACACAGAAAGACAGGAAGCAAGGCCTTTATTTCAGATAAACCTCTTTTATAATTGTAGCCGTACCTAACTCATTTGTATAAACTTCAGTTGTTTTGTAAGTAGAAAACTTAAAAAAAAAAAGAATAAATAAGGTAATAACACCAACTGTGGTTTAATTATCAGTATATAATATTAAGAATACCCAGCATATAAGAAACACAGAACAAATACTTGCTACAATATAAATGAGGAAGAAATAGGTCTATAATTTCAAACCATTCTGAATTTAATTAAAACTCAACCCAAATGTTCTATGTTAGAAAATTAAAATACATCCTGATTTTTCCTTTGGAAATTTCAAAATGATCCAGAAAGAAAACATTTTAAACTAATTTTATCTCAGCACTATAGCATAGAAAAATTGCTTTAATTTAGTAATGTAAATGTTCTTAGAGATGCATAAATGTAGAATGGACTCTCACAGGTCCAATCCTCATTGCCTGAGAGTCTTTCTAATGGAAAATGGAAAGAATCTGTATGGAAACAAAACCGTGTATTGATGTCATAGTTCTCTCTTCCATAGTTGAGCTTTAAACGCAAAAAGGATAATTTTTCTGTATTCTTCACTGTTAATGACATCATACAATCCCATAGCTGGTATGTGAACATGACTATTGTGATAGTAACAATTTATAAGGAGGAAAACTAGAGTTTATCTTAACTCTAGTCATGCTTTAAAGGCTTACTTAGAAAATACTGATTTTCACAAATTACAAACAAAATCCTTAATCTAATTCAGAAGTCTGACCATCTTTAAATATGTTCCATAGCAATTATTGGTTAAAAAATACATTTGAATCACAGTTAGTCACATTACTCATTCAGAAAAATAGGGAGAATAGCCAGTGTTTTTAACAGTTTAAGTAGCCCATGAAACAATAAAATATGTAACTCACATCCATAACACATTACAAAGTTCCCAAACTTAAGGATCTATAATTTGTTCATTGACAGACAAATATTGGTTGTCTTATACTTTTGTTCTATATATTAATGTTACTCATAATTTCCATAGCATATTAACATATATGTTGTACCTTTGATTTCTTTCACTATGTTTTATTATTCACAGTACACACATATTTCTTTCTTGATTTCTTCTTCTAAGTTGGTTTGTTTGTATTTTATTCTGTTTAATGCTATTGTAGATGGTCTTCATTTCTCATTTCCTTTAAGACAATTCATTGTGAGGATATACAAACAAAACTTTGATCTGATTTTATACCCCACAAATGTCCAAATTCATCTGTCACCACCAGTAAAGGCTATAAATGTGTTCTTTGTATATAGGATCTATATATGTGACTCAATTTAAATTGTAGGATCTTTTTTTCTATTTCTGTGAAAAATATCATGGGTACTTTGATTAGAAGTCCCTTTTGGTAATATGGTCAATTTCACAATGTTATTTCTACCAATCTATGACTATGAACAGTCTTTCCATCTTTCTCAAGCTCTTTGTACAAAGATTATAGGCCCACAGTATAGAGGTCATTTCTCTTCTTGATTAGACTTATTTCTAAAAATTTTCTTTTAAATTTTAGGCTATTGTGAGTGGGAATATTTCCAAAATTCCTTTTTAAGCATGCTTATCATTGACATAAAGAAAGATTACTGATTTATGTAAGTTGATTTTGTGTCTTGCCACTGCACAGAAATTTTCCATTATATGCATTATTATATCCATTATATGCATAATATATGCATAATAGCATATAATCTATAACAAGAATACTTCAGCATTTTTCATATTCCTTTAATTCATTTCTTATAATATTGTTCTGGCTAAACATTCAAATATTATATTTTAAAAGGATGGGGAGATTGGACAGTCCTGCCTGTTTTAGCGTGACTGCTTTGAGTTTTTGTACATTTATGATATTTAGGGTGATGTGGACTGTGAGTTTGTCCTATATAGATTTTATTAGGTAGAGGCATGTTTTGTCCTGTCTTGTTCTATTTACAGCTTTTGTTATAAAGGCGTGTTTGTCTTTATTAAATGCCATTTCTGCATGTAGAGTTCAGAGGTTGATACCTTGTTTCTACTCAACCTCTTTCAATTTTATTTTTAATTATTTTTACTTTTATATTAATTTCAGTTTATTCACTTTGTATCCCAGCTGTAGCCCCTATCCCTCATTCCCTCCCAACCCCACCCTTACTTCTTTATTTCCTCCCATGCCCCTCTCCAAGTCCAGTGATAGGGGAAGTCCTTGTCCCTTCCCTCTGATCCTAGCCTCTCAGGTCTCATCAGGAGTGGCTGTATTGTCTTTCTCTGTGGCCTGGTAAGGTTGTTCCCCACTCAGGGGGAGGTGATCAAAGAGTCACCCACTGAGTTCATGTCAGAGACAGTCCTTGTTCCCCTTGATAAGGAACCCACTTGGATACTGAGCTGCCATAGGCTACATTGTACAGGGGTTTAGATTGTCTCCATGAATGGTCCTTGGTTGGAATTTCAGTCTCAGAAAAGGTTCTTGTTGTCCAGATTTTTTGGTTCTGCTGCTCTCCATGTAGAGCTCCTGTCAACTCCAGGTCTTTATGTCTCCCACTTCTTTCATAGGATTCCTTGAACTCTGCCCAAAGTTTGGCTATGATCCTCAGCATCTACTTTGATACACTGCTGGGTAGAGTTTTTCAGAGGCCCTCTGTGGTAGGCTCCTATCCTATTTCCTGTTTTGTCCCTCTGTGGATATCCATCCCTTTTGTCTTTCTGAATGAGGATTGTTCATCTTACCCAGGGTCCTCTTTCTTGCTTCACTTCTTTAGGTGTACAGATTTTAGTGTGTTTACCCTATATGTCTAATATACACTTATAAGTGGGTATGTACCATGTGTGTCTTTCTGCTTCTTGGATACCTCACTCAGTATGATCTTTATAGGACCTCATGAAACTGAAAGCTTCTATAAAGCAATGGTCACTGTCATCAGAACAAAATGATGACCTACAGACTGGGAAAGGATCTTCACCAACTCTATGCCAGACAGAGGGCTAATATCCAGAATATATAAAGAACTCAAGAAGCAATAAATCAAGTAATCCAATTAAAAAATGGAATACAGAGGTAAGCAGAGAATCCTCAATAGAGGTATATAGAAGGGCATAAAAACACTTAAAGAAATGTTCAACATCCTTAATCATCAGGGAAATGCAAATCAAAACAACCCTGAGATTTCACCTTACACCCATCAGAATGGCTAAGATCAAACACTCAAGTGACAACGCATGCTGAAGAGGATGTGGAAAAGAGAACACTCCTCCATTGCTGGTGGGAATATAAACTTCTACAAACACTTTGGAAATCAATCTGGCACTTTCTCAGACAATTAGGAATAGTGATTCCTCAAGAGCCAGCTATACCACTCCTAGGAATATATCAAAATATGCTCAAGTACACAACAAGGACATTTGCATAAACATGTTCATAGCAGCTTTTTTCGTAATAGCCAAAATCTTTCAACTTTAGAATGGTCTCTCACTGAGCTCAAAGCTTCTTGATTGCATTAGTCTACCTACTCAGTCTGCCCAGTAGATCCAATGACCTTGTTCCCTATTTCTATGTGTTTTCTGACCCAGAAAAATTCAGATCTATGTGGTTTTTAAATGGCTCTTCTGACCCAGAACACTTCAGAAAGTTCATGTTCTCAAGAACAGTTAAAACTATTGTCCAAACATTTATGTTGTACTTAGAGTCATGGTTGAGTGATCTGAGCAATCAAACATTGATGTTGGAAGTCTGATCTTGGCATTGGCTCCCAGTGCTGCTGCAAGCAAGTCACTTAACCTTGGGTTTCAGGTTTTTCATCTGTAAAATTGGGATAAAAACACTTACCTGCTGCTCAGGAGAATGCACAGATTTCTGAAAGTAAATGTGTGCACTGAATGTAAATATAGCTCCAGAAAGAGAGAAGAATGAGCCCTTTCTCTTCTATTTCACTGCTATTCTTTGCTCCAATTAAGGCATAACATTTTGTGGATCCTGTACTCAACTGCTAGAAATTCAGACAATTTCAATGTTAATAAAGGTGGAACTCTTTGGCTGTCATGCATGTTACTGCCAGGCATGTGATGACAGCGTTTTGAAGAAACTTTATGCTGGGTTTTCTGAAAAGATCATATTAGTGGAGCTACTTTTAATAAATTTATCAAAACATTAATAATTATCCCATTAATAATTATCCCCTAATCTAGGCCAACATGAGAAAATGTGACCTATTTTAGAAGTTTAGAAATCTGCCAAGACAATAAATCTACTGAAACTGGGATTTACTTCCAAAGTCTTAACGGAAGTAAGAGGTATCGATTCTCGGGCTTTCTGTTTGTTTGTTTGTTTGTTTGTTTTTGCCGGCGGGGTGTGTGTGTCTTTCATTCCTTTTCAGGATCTGGGGACAAATCCCTCTCCCATGTTCAGATATGCTTATCAATGATTATGTTCTCTCTTGTCCACAACCAAATAGCAACACAGGGAACTTCTGAATGAGCAATCAATTAGAGTGATACATATAGTTAGATAATGCAAAAGGTAGCTGGACTCAGACTTCAAAATAATGCAGATAAACTGAGATTATGGGAAGAGTTTCACTGTGGAGAAGATCCCTGAAGTAAATAGGTAGATATATAAGTCAACAGAGGTAAAGAGATATGCCATCCTGTTTGATATTCTGAATGAGTTTGCAGGATGAAGTTGAATGGTCTACGTGGCTATATTATGTTAAAACCCACAAGGTATATAGAGCAAGAAATTGCTACAATGTATGCTTTATGAATGACAGTTCTCTAAACCATATTGCAAATGCATACATGGTAGAAGCTATTTTTATCGTGTGATTCACACCACACAGAACATCACTATGTTTATATGTATATGTGTTGCCATTACCATATATGAAGATGTAGATAAAGCAGAATTATAAATGTAGATGCATATAGTGCTCAAGTCTACAAGTCTACAATAGGGGAGATCTGTTGTTAGAGAGACAATTGAGACAACCCGCCCCCCAGACCAACACTATCCCATCAGCATGAAGAAGGAAACAGCTTCAAGCAGCAGCAATGTCTTTAAAAATGCATAACACCCACAGTTTAGAAATATCAGGATAAATATTTGAAGTGTTGGAAACACAAATATTATGACTTCATCATTGCACATTGTGTGATGTACTAAACTGATGGATTATACCTTATATATATATGCATAAATATTATGCAAAATTAGAAAGAAAAAGATATATTGATGAAACAAGTATGCTGATGATAACTAACTGACCATATTATCAAAAGCAGAGGTTCTACAAATAATGACACAGGCCTCTGTCTTGTGTAAATGCAGAGTGTAAGCAATGGAGTCCTCAAGGCCCTGATGCAGGATCAATGCTGATGGACATATGGGGTTTACAATGCCTTTCACTCTTCCTACACAATGTTGTACATGTTCTTGAGCATATGTACAAACAAACTCATTTGTGTGTTTGTGTGTGTGTCATATATACATACATATATATATATATATATGACATAATATCTGCATACTTAGGACTTATTTTAAATAGTACCTCAATCCAAAATATAAGTAATATAGCAATGTTTAGTTCAGGAACAGAGAACTTCCTTCTAAGTAAAACTCAGTTTATTACAGCTAGAAACACAATGCAAATTGGCAACTTTACCTAACAATACTGAGATTGTCTTTAAGCTATCAGTATGCCCTCAGCATTGTTAATAATTTGGAATAAAATGCCCAACCAGAAACGTCTAGGCATTAATCTGTGTTTGTATGCCTTGAAAATAAGAGAAATTGGACCAGAAATCAGTGGGTCCAGGGAACTTGCTCCATTTGGTTAACGAGATTAGTTTGGCAGAAGAGTCTTTTGCCTTTGGGAATGATTAAGTCACCATATCAAAACTGCATACTACTTTGTTCAGAAATCATGCCATGGGTAAGAGCAGATATGTGTCTAGTGGGCCATGAAGGTGATGCAAACTTGTGAATTCCCTAAGTGAAAAACATCACAAGAAAAAAAAAGTGTTCTAGGAATGAAGAAGATTGTCTTTTGTCAACCTGGAGGCATTTTTAAAAAGAAGCATGAAAAGGGAGCTATTTATGCCATATGCATGCATTTTTGTTAAGGTTTGTATTTCCATAGTCAGCTGTTATTCTCAGCATCAGCTGAAGTCTAGATGTGAGCTCTACAAAGACAGAGTAGGGGCAGCAATCTAAAAGTTAGAAGAGATACTGGGATGAAGTCCTTCTGCCATGAGCCATGATTAAGCCTACTTATTCCTTGCTTATGATTTTTCTTAGAGAGTTTGAGTAAATATCTATCCACCTCAGATTACACCACTGACAGATAAAAGGAATGATTTCACCAAGTCTTATTTAATGAACCAGTGAGTTTACTAAGGTCATTTACATGATCATGGATAACTCAAAGCAGGTGCATTGCTGAAAATCCCATGAATAATGAAAGCTACATGAACTATCAGCACTACTTGCAGGCTGGTCAGCTGGTCAGAGTCTTTTCTCTCTAGAAGTATTTTATTGCTTATAACCTAAGATGTGGATTCAGAAATCTTCTCTCAAGAGTTTCCAGAATTCTAAACATAAATTATCAGCACCTGGCAAAAATCATGTCCCTGCCAGAACACAAAACACATTATAATTAGCAGCTGTGGACAAGCTGAATCAGCCTCATACCCCACACCTGGGATTAAAACAAGAACATATTCACACTACAAAACTGGGCTTTTAAAAGAAAACAGAATTCTCACTACAGGAGAAAGCCAGTTGAGTGCCTGCCTCAGAAGCATACAGACTTGAGTACAATTCTTACAACCCAAGTTAGGAAACAACCCATGCTCATGGATCAGCAGGACACTACCATAACTATCCTCCACCCAGCAATGGATCAAAACAGATGCTGAGACCTGTAGGCTTAGATTGTCCATGAAACCTACTTTATTTCGGGTTCCTAAATGGTTCTGCCTGGATAGAAGTATCCACTGACCGGAGGAAGGGGTCAAAGAAGGTTATTAGATAAAAGAGATTGTGGACCCTTTTAGAAGTAGTTTCTTGGGAAGAGTACACTCTTCATTGTCCAGATACCAGAAGTCCGTCCAAAGGCCAACACCAAGCAGCAACACAAATCAGCACTATTCAGAAAATCAGGACAAATCACTGAATGCCACAAGACTCAGTTGGATTGCCCCGATAAGTTCTCTAAAATCTTTCTCTCTGT
>CM053748.1:51385784-51404908 GCA_028658305.1 Pachyuromys duprasi
GATCCGTTTGTGCCCGCCGCACACCCGTGGGTTGAAGCAGAACCCAGGTGCAGTGTGTGCTAGTAGGGTGCAGTTCGGTGAACACGGCACCAGGTTCCTTCTCAGACTGCCTGCGAGACTGTGTGATCCAATCTATAATGGCGGCTGCGGGTGTCCAGTGCAGCGGCTGCTCGTTCCAATCAGAGCTGTTTGCCGCTGGTCACCCGGAGGTTTTTGCGGGGAATAACTGGGTGTCCCTAGGGTTTTCCCACTTGATTTTCTCACCGTGGGAGTTCTGCTCACCTGGCAATCACGGGTGCTGGCGTTTTAGGTCCCAGAGTTCAGTCTCCTGGTCACTGCGTTATTTCTGTTGTCCTACTCCTCAGACGCAGTGTCCTCTAGTGGCAGCCATCTTGGATCTCTCGAACACAGTCTTCATAACCTAACTTCTTATTGAATGCAGTTTGTTTATTAGTGTCATAAGAATAGCCCGTGCATACCTACAGTGTTAATGCTAGTATTGCTGCATTACACTGGAAGAAAATACCATGTTTTATAGCACAGAACAGGGTCGTAGCAGAAAACAGATCAGACATATGCCTGACTAGCTTCACAACAGCAATCTTTTCCTGCTCTATAATTAAGTATAGACTAGGAAGGAAGGCACATTTGAATTGAAAGGCTTTTATTGGATATTGGCTGAGACACGAATTTCATTAGGATCTCAGTACTCTCTTTTGTACAATCAATGGTAATAAGTCATAGATGTAGTGATGATTTAAACGGTCTGATAGAGGAATTTAGGCAATTATATATCACGGTTTCACATGAACATAGTGTTGGAGAGGGGAGGGCTGGACACCAGTTACACTGCTATCATTGGGACTTGGGAGATACTTCTGTTAGTCAAGTACCTATTTTGTGTGCATGAGTTTAATCTCAAAAATATAGGCATGGGAAAGTCACACTTTTAATCTCAGTTCCAGGAAGAAGAAAAGAGAGGACCCCAGAGCTCACTGACTAGCCACCACACCCTATTTGAGGAACTCCAGACCATCAGGATAGACCCTTTCTCAACAAATAATGCAGACAGCTCCTGAGCAACAACACCCAAGCAGATCCTTAGTCTCTGTATGAAAATCTTTCTACACATGTGCACCACCCATGACCACAAACATTAGCACATACCCAAACCCCTCATACAGAATGACCCATCTACATACATGAGCACATGTGTGCATACCTATTTACAAAAGGAAAAGCATGTATCATATTTTCATAAAGGCCCATAAATTCTATAGACTCTTCTGGAATCACAATGCTCTACAGTCACATATTTTACTTGTTTGCTAGAATAAAGTTATGCAGAAGAATACATGCTTGGCTGTGGCTGGTTGAAAGTTAAACTATTTTCTTAAGTTTGGAAGTTTGTTCCTACATGAGTTTTAAATGCCCTAGTATCTAGGATAGACTGCTATTGAAGATAAGGCTTATTTAGAAAATCACAATTGTTTGTTTGTTTGTTTTTAAGACTGTTTCCTTTGGAAACTTTTCAATATCTAAGTCAAGCAAAATGCTGAAAACCATCACTGATTTTTCTGGTTCACTGAGTAACAGAATTTCTGTAGTCTCAGAAATTGGAAGAACTAAAGAAACTTACCTGTTTCTTCTTTCTTCTCTTCTTATTCACTTCTTGATGAGTGAGTCAGAGAAGGCAGTAAATCTCTTCAAAAGATTTATTGAAAAGATGAATCCAGGAGTGGTTACCTCTGCTCCTGGGACAACGCAGCAGGGAAATGAGGCAAACACAACCTTTATACAGGAATTCCTAGGGACAGTGCTTTCTGGAGCAGGGATTTTCAGAGTGTTGACTGGTGGAATTTAAAGTTCCAAGCTTTGGGAAAATCAGGGATTGGTGGGTTTTCCTGTTCAGGGATTGGTCATTTTTTTTCTAATCAACTATTGATTTTTTAAATTATTTTTATTGTATTATGGAAAACGCAGGGATTGGTCAGTTTTTCTCTCAGAGATTAGTAGTTTGTTTTTTTTTTTTTTCTCAGTCTTTTTAACCCAAATTTTGCATAATCTGGGATGAGTCCTACTGAGAAGTTGTAGAGGACAGTTAACAGAGGACTGGGCTGTGGAAGGCTGAGCTTCTGAAGCTTCCTCAGGCAGAGGTCTGGCTGGTTTTCTGCCTTGAAGGGTTATAAAGTACACAAAAGGTCCAAAAGGTAGAATGAGTTCACTGTGAAGGCAGTAGTCTGAAGCGGGAAAGCATGACAGGTTGTCATTATCTTGGACTGCTACCATAGTGGCAGCAGTGTTCATTCTGAGTTAGGAAAGGAGTCTGGTTCCCACAAGCTGAGGCAGAAAGAGTCACATGGACAGCTCCTACTGAGGTGTTGGGGAGGAGTTGCTGCCATGTTGTCTCCTGCCTCCACAGCCCCAGGGCATCCCTTTAGGTGGAGGAAGAATTTAAGAAGGCTATTTACATGCATTTACATATATTTGATAAATTAATTGCCAGCATGTACAGTCTAGAGAAACTGGAGGAAGAAGAACAAGAACAAGAAGAACAAGAACAAGTAGTAAAGGATAACTTAGAACAAGTAGTAAGATATACATAGAAATGTGATATGTGTTGTTTAGCAATTTTCCACAGAGTGAAACAGCCACTCCAAAAAGAAGCCAGGGCTCATGAGAGTCACAAAGTAAGCACACTTTTCATCTCTAGGGAAATGAAGGTACATATTCCCCTGGGTCTCTCTCAAACGTTATTGAAGCAGCCAACGCTGGGGAAAGAGGCTGACCTGCAGAGCTGCTGAAAGGAGAGTCTCAGACATGTGAGGCTGCCTCCATGTCCTGAGAGTATCTGTGTTGTGTTCCTGTTGTTATCTTCATCATCATTGTCATGTTGTGTTGCTCCCACTCCCTGCCTTTCAGGTGAGTTTTCAGTGATACAGCTTCCTTTGTATTACCTGTACTCCGGGAAATAACTGCAAGAAACTCATGGGTTCACCAAACTGGATTTTTGTATAATCATTATTTTAAACAATTTTGTGTTCCCAATGTGCATATCTGTTATCCTAGGATATGGTATCATACAACACTGTAATGAAAAAATATATATATATATATATAAAATTATAGACTCTTGTGAGAACTGAAGATTTGATTGGTATGGAGAGGAAGACACATCCTGCAGGAGAATTGTAATAAGGGATTACATATAGCTATAAAATTGGGTTTTGTTAATGGAAAGTGTCATGTAATTCCTATAAGCCATTTAGAAAACAAAAGAAAAAAAATGAAGCTTTCAGGACTAACACAAGTTTAGGGTAGAACTAGGGTGTATCTACATTAAGTAATAGGAAAGAAGTAATAAAGTCATAATGCTCACCATGTTTTATTTGTAAATGGGGATTTACTCTTGACTTAGGAAATGACTCAAAAGAACTAATACAAAAACATATCTGAGGGCTGGAGATATGGTTAAGAATGTGTGCTGCTCTTGCAGAGGACCTGAGTTCCATTCCAAGCACCCACATTGGGCAGTTCATACACCCTCCTATAACTCTAGACCCAGGTATCTGAAACTCTCATCTGGCTTCCAAGGGACGCACACACACACACACACACACACACACACACACACCAGTAAAATGACATATTTTAAAAAATAGATTACCGTTAGGCAAAAACTTATTCTGCAAACATGGAGAAACATTGGTGTAAAAGGGAAAAGATGACGGAAAAGGTCATTGGATGGGAATTTTGGGCTGTGTTTTCTGTCATCATAGGCAATGTTTGTTTTCATGGTTTTTGAGCTGTGCATTACATGTATTTAATTTGCATCTCCCTAGACTGATACGAAAATGTAATCCATAACGCAGAAGTCTGTAGCTATTTTATTTTCTAAATTAAAAAAATATGCTTAATTCAGTATTTAAATGTGTGTACATCAGCTGTCTTAGTATACTCACAAGCTTTTGCAGACATCATCATCATCCATTTTCAGAATCTATTCAGGCCCTGAAATTCCCATTACCTTAGTAACAATGCGCTTGGTTTCAGACCCTGACAATTAGAGCTTGATTTTTGCTCCTATAAATCTGTCTGTTCTATATAAGTAAAATAGGATAATGTATGGACTTTGAACAAAAATGCTTATGGATTTGTTCCCCTCTGCTAGCTTTTGTTTTATTAATCATAGGTTTAATTTAATTGGTTACTTAATTTAATCACATTTGTTACTGTGAACACCACCCATGGGAGGCCAGAAGAGGGTGTCTTAACCCCTGGAGCTGGTGTTGTCTGGCTGTGAGCTACCTTACATGAGTACTGAAGATTGAATCCAGGTCTTCTGTTAGAGATACATGTCTGTGCTCTTAACTATAAAGCTGTATCTTCATGCCCCATTTAAAAGACACAGAGAGGAGAGAGAGAGAACATGCTGATTTAATATTTGCATACACACATTGTTGCAGTCAAAATGAATATGATCAGATCTTTAGATTTCAATTTTATGATGTTGTGATGTAAGTATAACTATATATAAGGGCAAAGGTAGTCATGTGACCTGGATTTGGTACTGAAATACCCATCCTATCTCTGAATGTTCTGTTCACTCAGTAAAGATGAAATAGACATGAGTGTCTTCAGAGATGGTTCAGAGATTAAGTGAGTTTGCTGTTCTTGCAGAGGACCTGGGTTCAGTTCCTAGCACTCAAATTGGGCTGTTCACAAACATCTGAGACTCCAGCTCCAGAGAATCTGATACCATCTATTGGCCTCTATGAGGACTATATGTGTATAGTACACATATAGGTAAGCATGTATACACATCAAAGATAAATAAAATTAAATAAATTGAAAGTAAAAAAATAGATAAAAAGAAGCAATAATATATATATTAAGTTACCACTTAGAGCAATGGATTCCTCTCTCCTAAATCTTGCAGTAAATTATTTTAAGTGTTATATCCATCCTTTCTCATATTTTTCAAGTCATTTTATGTCAACATCTTATGATATTCAATCCTTCTGTGGGATCTTATCACAATACAACACTAAAGTCTATGCCATGGAATGTTCTAGTGGTCATTGGTCAATCCTCTTCTCCCCAACATAATATTTTTATTGATTATTTGGGAATTTCACATTATCCAAATTAATCACGCTCACTTCTTAGCCTTCTCAGTTAAGCTTGCCAAAATTTGTTGAAAGAAAAAAGAAAAAAAGTCCAATTTGTATCTTACATGGAATCTTGACATGAATTTTATGTGTCCAATGTCATACTCTTTAACTAGAACATTCAAATTAATAAACTGAATATGACCAGAAGATTTTATTGCATAATCTTTGTGATGGTTATATTGCATGAAATTAAACCCTTTTAATCTTACATAATGAGCCACACATATCATACGCGCGCACACACACACACACACACACCAATAAAAGAACAGGTTGGTTAATATAATAATCAACTATTCACTCATGTTATAAATATCCAAATATGCCTAGATAATATTAATAATATGGATATTACTTTTTTGGCAATTCAGTCTTAAATTGCCTGAAAATTGAATTGATAATGTTGATCATCAACACTGTTTAGTTAGTTGTAATGTGAATCTAATGAAATGCATTTTTCACTTTACCTATGAAAGGTATGAAGCCAAATAGGGCTTTTCTAAAGTAATGAATCATTGAGGAGGAGCAGAATTTCCCAAGCGTTTGTTTGTTTGTTTTATTCCTAAAACTGCATGAAATGGAAGATTAAATCAATATGATTATATTATTTGGGCTTTCTCTTTCTCATATATGGGCTCGAATTCTTTCTCACATTTATACTTGTAGTCTTTTTGCACTCCCTTGCTTTCTAAGTGACAAAAATTGTTTTGAGAGAAAAAGCCTGGTAAAAATATTAGGATTGTATCTTATGTCATTATCACTTTTAGCATATGATTCTTGCATATTCCACAATGATCAAAGCATGCATACACCACAAGAGAAGCATATGGACATCACAAGAAATAGAGCATAATTTCATGATGAATGTGTTATATGAAACCCATTAGTAGGGTATATGATCTTATGATGAATTAGATATGTATACATATGATTCATATAGCATGTGAATTCTATAATAAATGTTGCATATCCATATGTGTCTCATGATGAATGAAGTATATGCACCTATTATGAATAAAACATGTGAACTCTTCCAAATAGTTGAGTCCTTGTGGAAACATGGGCATCTATTGGGAGTATAGAAATCTGTCCTGTGCTGTCTCATCAGATGTTGGTTATGTGAAAAGAAATAGTTTGTTCAAGTCAAAAAATTATGTAATTTAAATGTGCAGTTCAGTGACTACAGGAAAATACAGGCATCAGAGCAATCTTACCTTGAAGGAGTAAACTTAGGCCAGTTACTAAGACCAATTTGTTCTCTATTTTGAAGATAGACACAGTCCTACTATTTATTTTTCCTCTTGCTTAATACAGTGTTGACTGAATATAGAGCACGTATTTGACATCTAACCACTCACTAAGTCACCTGACCTGTCACCCATCTACATCCCCTTTTTACTTCTTATTTTGTGACAGAGACTCATTCACTTGTCCAGACTGGCCTTGAACTCACTGTATAGCCACACCTGCAACTCCTCTTGCCTCAACCTCCAGAACAGCTGCATCACCAAGCCTGGAAAATCTTTATTTCATAAGATTGATTTGACAACAAGTATTCATGAGAAAGTTCTTTATCAAAGATATTCTTTTTTACTAAATGTACAGAAATTAGACAAATTCTTTGAGAATTGTCTTCATTTAGCCCAAATCAGTACAATAGTAGTTTAATCACTTTTCTTTAAATAAAAAAGAACTGATAAACTTAATATAAGAACTATATATACATATATAGAATTTGTGTAAATGTAATATACATACATTAATATTTTATACATGATATATATCTTATAGGTATGCCATCTAGACACATTTTACAAATAAAATATTAACACAAACATATAAAAGAAAAACATGCTGCACAATATATATGTGTATTATGACTTATTATGAAATGTACAATATATGCATTTGTGTATGTTTACATATGATTTGTAAACATTTATGTACATACATACATATAAAGGGAATGATTGTAATTATGACAGAATAGTGCTTTTAAAACTCTTTTCTGTCATCTCTGCACATCTGTTCTTATTGTCAAATCACAATTATATCACTTGTGTCTAATTAAATTATTTTCAATGTCTACAATACTCAACGTAATTAAAAAGACATTTTGTTTGGTTTGCAATGAAAACAAAGACCACTTAAGTAAATAACCACATGCCCAAACATCCACAAGACACATTACAATTCAAATGTTAATACAACTTGTCAGCTCTTGTCAACAGATTGGATTTGGAAATAACACAATCTATTTCAGTAATGAGCATGAGCTACATGAAGGGGAAACAATGTAACTGTGGGCTCTCAGACCATGAAAATAGGCAATGTTTGTATAAGTGCCATATTTGCTCATATATAATTGGATTGTTCATTAGATAGCCTAAAAGAGAGAATAGTTGACCAACAAGAATTACAGAATTTGTATGTAACCAGTCAAGAAAATGTTCTTTATGACCGTTCTTCTTGATCTCGATGTTTACTCTTACACTCTATTCATTAATTTGTTCTGATTATGAAAATCAAGTTTTTTGAGTCCCTAAAATTTAAAAAAGTATTTACTCATAAATTCTGTGTTCTTTTTCTTTTTTCTTCACAAATACTTCTCAAGTTTATTTCTTTTTTTCCACTTAACAGATCAGGAGCACTGAGTTTTGAGGTGTTAAATAACACAGAACAAAAATTTTCTAACAAGCACACGAGCTTTTTCCTCTACTAAGATGACCTTGTTGTTGTTCATATGCTTGGATTTTCTGGAGGTGGGAGAAGCTGTTTAATAGTACGTAGCCCAATGGAGCACAGAGAACAAAAGGAGAGGGTGAAAAAGAAGGAAGGGAAGGAAGGAGTGAAGGCTATTCTGTTTTCAATTGGACTCATCTGAAGTTAACTAAAACCCAAGTGGCTGGTTATATCTGTGGCTTTTATTTTTTTCTTAATGAAATCATTTGAAGTGGGAAGACCCACTTTTAATCCAGGTGTTTTGAACTCCTTGCTCTCCTTCTTCCACCTTTCCATGTATTGCTATTACAGAAAAGAGCTACTATGCTCAACTCTGTTCTCTTCTGTTTCTAGCACTTTATTTCAACGGTATATAATGCTTTCTAAATCAATCAAATAAACAAACAATAAAAGGGGAAACTTTTTAATTTAGTTGTAGATGAGGTTGGTGAAGAAAAGCAACCTGTTCAGAGTCCCTACCTTTAGCTCATAGAAAATAATGAATGTACATGAAACAAATAATTAAAATGGTAATGAGAATGCATTAGTATAAAATAAATAAAAGCCAATGCCAGGTTAGTGAATAAAGTACTTGTCTACTGAAGAGAGCCAGGTTAGGTTTTGTCATGAGATATGAAGATCTGCATTTAAATTATGCTGAAAATAATTATCACAAAGTTATAGGGCATAGTATTTTGTATTAAAATTCTGCAAGTCATAAGTCTCACACAGCCTCAGCGAGATAAAAGCAAGACATCTGTAGGACTACCCACCAGATAGGTCTGCTTCCTCATAATTTTAAAGTCTTAGATATGGCTCACTTTGCTTTGCTCATAAGCCCTTCTAGGCTGGAAGGCCAGCTTGGGCACATTCAGTCATTCCATGTGACATTACACTTACTTCCCTTTTCATTGTTAGGCACTCAGGGTTTAGATTGAACCAATGTAGAAAATCCAGAATACTCAACTCTGAAAGAGAACTTGGTCTACAAAGGCATGTGGAAAGCTTTAGAGTTTAAGTTATAAACACATCTGGGGGAAGGTCTTAACAGCACTGACTAAATAAAGTCTATTAAGTCTAAGGAAGGCACTAATCATAAAGAAATCCTTGAAGTGATTTTAAAAACAATACGCATTTTTAAACAATGTTTTAAACAATTCTGTTTTCTACAAGAAGAAAATTTCAAAAATAAACTTTGGAAAGTATAGCATAAAGCGGCAGTTTCTGGATCCCCCAGATAAGAGGAGACCCCACGGTGAGAAAAACAGGCAAGTCAAAAAATCTCAAGTCACCCAGTTAATCCCTGGAAAAATTCCCACATTCCTACCTGCAGGAGGACTTAGCATATAGACAGAGGTCTTTGCTCTGCTCTCACTTACTAGTGAATTTCTTTTGTGCCATACAGCTTAAACCTTAGGGCCTCCTGACTCCCAGAGCCACACAAACAGCCCCAGACACCACTCCAAAGCTCAACCCTAGGGAGACAGAACAAAGCTCACTTTCTAGGGAAGCTGAACAAACCTTTTGGCTCCCTGGTTTGGCACACCTATTAAGCATGCTCTCTGAGCACAGGTATCTGCAGCTATAGCTCATTAACCTCCAAGCAAGAAAGCCAGTGGAGGGGCAGCTGTCTCAGGAACATGCCCTGGTGAGCTCCAGAGGAGTACAGTTACTCCACAAGATCATACATCTGAGGAGAGCCTCGGGCAATTCCTTGAGAATCACCCACCTGTCAGAGACCATACCCACGAAGCGGAGGAGGGATCCTGTGGGAAAATCTAGCTTCCTGCCCAGGGCTTTTCCTGAACCACCCCCAGAACTTCAGAAACTACCATCCAAATCCAAAGATCACTGAATGGCTACAAGCCAGTATAAAAACACAATCAACAGAAACCAAAGCAATATACCATTTCCAGAACCCAGTTATCCCAAGACAATCAGCCCTGGACAATCTAATACAACTGAAACACAAGGAAATGGCCTTAAATCTATGCTTATGAAGATGATAATGGAGGAGAATACAATCCATACAAGAAGATACAGTCAAGACAATGAGGCCTTTAGAGAGATTTTGTAGAGAGGAAATTAATAAATCACTTAAAGATATACAAGAAAACACAATCAGGTGAAGGAATCAATAACATGGTTCAAGATCTGAAGATAGAAATGGAAACAATAAAAAAACACAAACTGAGGCAATCCTGGAAAGAGAGAACTTAGTGAAGAAAAAAGGAATTACAGAGGTAAGCATCATCGACAGAATATAAGAGATAGAGGAAAGAATCTCAGCAGTAGAGGATACAATGGAAGAAATTGATACATCTCTCAAAGAAAATGTTAAATCTAAAAAATTCCTGACACAAAACATCCAAGAAATCGAGGACACCATGAAAAGACAAAAACTAAGAAAAATAGGAAGAAAGAAAAGCGAAAGGCCCAGAAAGTATTTTCTACAAAATCATGGAAGAAAATGTCCCCAATTTAAAGAAAAAGATGCCTCTAACTATAGAAGAGGCTTGCAGAACACCAAATAGATTAAATCAGAAAAGAAAATCTTTCCACCACAATCAACAAAAGGCTAAATAATCAAAACACTAAATGTACAGAACAAAGAAAAATATTAAAAACTGCAAGGGAAAAAGGCAAAGTCACATATAATGGCAAACCTATCTGAGTCACACTGATTTCTCAGCAGAGACCATGAAAGCCAGAAGCACATGGGCAGACATCTGTCTTGCAACCTCTAAGAGACCACAGATGCCAGTCAAGACTACTGTATCCAGAGAAACTTTAAATCACCGTAGATGGAGCAAACAAGATATGGCATGACCAAAACAAATTAACGCAGTACTTATCCACAAGTCCAGCCATACAAAAGATACTAGAAGAAAAACTCCAACCCAAGAACACAGATGAGCAGAATGGATGTGTAAACAGAGCATACCATTCGGCTACATATAAGAACCACACCTCACCCACAAAGATAGACATTACCTGAGAGTAAAGGGCTGGAAAAACTTTTCCCAAGCAAACAGATACAAGAAGCCACCTGGAGTAGCCATTCTAATATCTAATAAAATAGATTTTCAACAAAAGCTAGTCAAAGATAAGGAAGGACACTTCATACTTATCAAAGGAAAATTCCAAGATTATATCTCATTTCTGAACATCTAAGCCCCAAATACAAGAGCACCCACATTTGTAAAAGAAACATTAATAGAGCTTAAAGGGAGGACATTGCAGCCAGCCCTGAGGAGACAAGATAAGCTGGGGTTGGATGGAAGGGGAGGAGGTCCTCCCCTATTGGTGGACTTGGAGGGGGCCGGGAGGAGATGAGGGAGGGATGGGGAGGGTGGGAGGGAATGAGGGAGGGGGCTACGCCTGGGATGCAAAGTACCTAACCTGTGATTGATATAAAAATAAATAAATTTAATAAAAAACAGACATTGATCCTCACACATTAATAGTGAGATACTTCAACACTCCACCCTCACCAAAGAACAGGTTAATGAAACATGCTAAATTGAAAAATAATGACACTAACAGATGCAATGAATCAAATATACCTAACAGACATCTGCAGAACTTTTCATCCAAACACAAAAGAATATACCTTCTTCTTAGCACCTCACGTAAAATTACCCAAAATTGATCATATGGTGGAACACAAAGCAAACCTCAACAGATACAAGAACATTGAAGTAATAACTTCAGTCTGATCAGACCACCATGAAATAAAGCTGGACCTCAACAATAAAATAAATAACAAAAAGCCTACACACACATGAAACTGAACAACTCTCTACTCAGTGACAACTGGGTTCAGGGAAGAAATAAAGAAATAAAGTAAAGACTTCCTAAAACTCAATGAAAATGAAGGTACAACATACCCAAACATAAGGGACACAAGGAAAGCAGTGTTACCAGCAAAGCTCACAGCACTAGTTGCCTTTATAAAGATTGGAAACATACAAGCAACTTAATGGCACACCTGAAAGCTCTAGGGGGAAAAAAGAAGCAAACACACCCAAGAGGAGCAGATAGCTGGAAATAACCAAGTTCTGAACTAAAATCAATAAATTAGATACTAGGAGAACAATTCAAAGACTCCATGAAACTAAAAGCTGGTTCATTGAGAAGACCAACAAGATAGACAAACCCTTAGCCAAACTAACTAAAAGGCAGAAAGACACTATCCAGATCACCAAAATCAGAAATGAAACAGTAGAGATAACAACAGACACTGAGGAAATTAAAAAAAACATAATTAGGTTCTACTTCAAAAGCCTATCAGCCATAAAATTTAAAAATCTGAATGAAATGGACAATTTTCTTGATAGATTCCACTTAACAGAGTTGAATCAAGATCAGGTAAACAAATTAAATTGTCCTATATCCCCTAAGGAAATAGAAGCAGTCATCAAAAGTCTCCTAAACAAACAAACAAACAAACAAACAACACTTTCAGCTCAGAATTCTTCCAGACCTTCAAAGAACAAATCTTTGAATAAGAGCTAATACCAATATTCTTCAAACTATTCCACAAAATAGAAATGGAGGGAACATTACTAAATTCATTCTCTGAGGCCACAGTCACATTGATACCTAAACCATACAAAGACCCAACAAAGGAAGAGAATTTGGGGCACAAGGAAAACAACAAAGCCCAAAAATCTGAATCTAAGAGGGCCTGCAGAGACCGATGCACCAATGAAGGACCATGCATGGACATGACTTAGACACCTTGCTCAGATGTAGTCAATAGGCAGCTCAGTTTCCATGTTCATATCCTAGTAAGATTAACAGGGGCTGTCTCTGACATGGACTCTAGTGCCTGCTCTTTGATCACTTCTCCCTGGCAAGGGTGTCCTTGCCAGGCTGCAGAGGCAGAGGATGCAGGTGGTTCTGATGAGACTTGATAAGTTGGGGTCAGATGGTAGGGAATGAGGGCTTCCCATTTTTTAGGTCAAGGGGAGGGAGGCAGGAGAAAAAAAGAGGGTGGTGTGACCAACAAAAAACAAGGGTTTCAATCAGATTGTAAAGTGAATAAATTATAAAACAGAAAATAACTTGAATAAATTAATGAATTAATTAGGCTTACCCTCAAAGACAGGTGAAAACCTGTGTGTCTCCACTGAAGGACAACACAGACACATAAACAAATGAAAAGATTATGTACTCTTTTCTCTAAGCTGAAACATTCCCTTCTGGGCAGGGAGCAAGGAATATCCTAAAATTCGTGAAATAAACACAACCCACAAGTTTCAGAAAAGCCTCTGAAATCTGCAAGACTCCTCAATCCACATCCAAGGTTATATGCAATAAAGCATTTTAGAGAGAAAAGACTCTGACCAGATGATTAGCATGAAGGTAGTTCAGATAGCTCATGTAGTTTTCATTAATCTTGCTGTTATGAGTAAATCAGTCATCCACCTGCTTTGAGTCATCCATGATCATGTAAACAACCTTAATACACTTACTGATTCACTAAGCTACACTTAGTGAAATCATTCCTTCTGTCTGTCAGTGGTGTAATCTAAGGTGGATAGATGTTTGCTCAAACACTCTAAGAAAAGTCACAAACAAGGAATGAAGTTTAATCATGGCAGATGGACCTTATCCCAACATCTCTTCTAACTTGCAGACTGTTGCCCCTACTCTATCCTTGTTGAGCTGACATCTAGCCTTCAGACGATGCTGAGGACAGCTGACTCTGAAAAGACTATCCAATGACCCCGTAACAACAGCAACAGCAAAAATGCATGCATATGGCAAAAATAGTTCCCTTTTCATTTAAAATGCCTCCCAGTTGACAAAAGACAAGCTTCTTCATTCCTACAACAGGTTCATCGTATCTCTGGAATCCATGAACCTAATTTTATTTTTTGCCATCTTGTGATGTTGTTCTCTTAGGGAATTCATAAATTTGCATCACCTTCATGGCCCACTAGACACATATCTGCTCTTACCCATGGCATGATTCCTGAACAAAGTAGTTTGCAGTTTTGATATGGTGACTTAATCATTCCCAAAGGCAAAAGACTCTTTTGCCGAACTAATCTCATTAACAGAATGGAGCAAGTTCCCTGAACCCACTGATTTCTGGTCCAATTTCTCTTATTTTCAAGGCATACAAACACAGATTAATGCCTAGACGTTTCTGGTTGGGCATTTTATTCCGAATGATTAATATTGTTCAGTGCAAACTGGCCTGATACTAAAGGCTGAAACAAAAAGGAGTTTGTGCCCCAAGAATTATTTGCAATTTTTTTATATGTTAGCTGTACACGTATATGTTTGTGTCTGTGTGGGTTTGCAGTTCTCAAGCACATGTGTGAAGATCAGAGGACAACTTTGAGTGTCTGTCAGAACCTCCCCATTGTTTGAGGCAGGGTTTCTAGTTTGTAGCTGTATATGCCAGGCTAGCTAGCCTATTAAGTTAGGATATCTCCTGTTTTCTTTGCTCATCTCTCAATGTTGTTACTGTGACTTACAAATATATGCACCAGTGCATCTGGCTTTACATGAGTACTGGTAATCCAGGCAGAGGTTCCTCAAGTTTGTTTAGTAAATACTTATATCATTGGAACTGTAATAAACTTTTTGAGCTGAAATTTTCATTTTTTTTCTCCTTACTGCGTATTTAACACTGTTATGTTACCGTATTTAAAGGATGGCATGATCTCTTGACTAGTAAATTATGTATGTCTTATTGCATCTGGCTAAATTAAGTAAAGATTTAGTTACCATTTATTCAAGTTGTGCTTGGGATTACAGCACAGCACTAGTCCCTCTGAAAAAGCAGTAAAGAAAAGCAGTAGAGAACTCCTTTCCATCAGAACGTATAATGTTCTTTGATTGGGGTTGTTTGGTTTCAATCTCCACATGTATTAGTATCACAAACCAGCCTAGTTTTTTTCTTATTTTCAAGCATCATTCCTGGGAAAGAGAGAACACCATGACTAGTCAAAGCTGATAAAATGTGTATATATTACAAGTGGGCTTTGTTAGATGGTCTTATATGATAAAATCTGGGTAGCTCAAAAGATGTTCAGGTTGGAGACTGAACACCCAGTAGCTGACTGGATATCCATGGCTTGCTGCAAATTCAGCATCCAAGGAAACAGCCTTTTCATTATCAGACAGAGGAAGATCTTGAAATCTCCCTAGAATCTGACTATAGGTAAAATTGACAGTACATACTACAAATGTATGGAATGGCTTAGCAACCCAGGACTAGACATGGTTTGGTCCATATAAAAACTTTTTCTAACAATACATGTGTCAACTGTAACAGCTGATGTAATTCTCAGTTTGACACAATCTAGAATCACCTGGGAGGGGATCTCTGAGAATGTCTGCAAGGGGTTATATTAATGATGATAATTGATGTGAAAAGATCTGCTAACTGTAGAAAGCACCCTTTCCTTAGGCCTGCCTTGCACTCCTCTCTCTGTCTCTCTGTGTCTGTCTCCCTGTCTCTCTCTGTCTCTCTCTCCCTCTGTGCATGTGTGTGTGTGTGTGTGTGTGTGTGTGTGTGTGTGTGTGTAGAAGGGTTGAGGTGAGGTGCATTCATGAATTCCTTCTTCTTCTAATTTGTGGCTGTGGTATTACCAGCTCCGTCATGACCCTGACACTATCACTTCCATGCCATGTTGTGTGTAACCTGGAACTGAGTGCCTACTAAACCCCTTTACCCTTAACTTGTTTTCTTCAGAGTATTCTGTAACAGCATGACTAAAGGAAGTGAGATAACAATCCATGACCCTCACCTACACGGATAATGTTCCTCTCTTATTATTGTGCTTAGAAACTTGGACCCCTGTCTGCATCAAGGTACACAGAATATATTTCTCATCCTCTATCAACCATCAGCAAGTTCCCATCTTCCCTTTTGTATGTGGTTTCTATTTAAATACATTTTCCAGTGTATCCAGATATGGGAATGATGAATGTGATTTAACATAGACTGGTTTTGAATACATTCACAGTAAGGTAAATCGTGTCCTCTGAGTGAATTTTTAGGATACCTCTCTATTCACCATCTTATACCTATTAATAATTTGGCAGGCATGTGTATTAAATAAAATACGTAGTGGGAAAGGAAAGGCACAATGAACAAAGGCTTATATAATTTAAGCCTGTCAATCAAATCCAGGATCCATATGCAGTACCCTCCTTATTAAGAAGCTTCTTCTCTCAAGCTCCGTGAAATGGAGGCCCCATGAAACTCACCCACCCAGCCTACTGACTCTCTCAAAAGTATATCCAAAACTTGTAGTTTCACTTTACTTTTAACAAGTTTTCAGAGCTAAACAGATGGCTTGGTGTTTAAAAATATTTTCTACTCTTGAAGAGGACAAGAGTTTGGTTCTCAACATCTACATAGTGGCTCACAACCATGCCCAGAAGACTTAATGCCCACTTTCAGACTACACAGGCACTTTAGACATAGGAAGTGCCAATAAATACTTGCAGGCAAAATACACAAAGTATGTTTTATTCACACTTCTCTGATGGCTATATATGTTAATCTTTTCATTAAAAGTTTCACAGCCATTTGAGTTTCCTCTACTGAAAATTCTGTTAATATCTAGACCCCATTTTAACTGGATTAATTGGGCATTTTTGATATCCAGTTTCTTGAGCTCTTCATATGTTTTGAATAATAGTCCTATGTCAGATGAGTTGGTAAAAGTTTTTTTGTCCAAATGATGGTGTCTTATAGGAACTTTTCACTGTAATGAGATACAACTTTTAATTATCAATCTTAGTACCAGTACTGAAGGTGTTCTGTTCAGAAAGTCAGCTCCTGTGTCAATGAGTTTAAGGCTATCTCCAATATTCTCTACTGTCAGGTTACACATATCTAGTTTTATATTTAGGTCTTTAATCCATTTGAAGCTGAGTTTTATGCAGGGTGATAAATATGAATCTACTTGCAGAATCTACATGCAGACATCCATTTTAATCAGCACACGTTTGAAGAAGACACTGTCTTATCTCCAGTGTGTATTTTTTTAATATTTTTATTTTATATTAATCACAGGTTATTTACTTTGTATGCCAGCCATAGCCCCCTCCCGCATTCCCTCCCTATTCCACCCTTCCCTCCCTCATCTCCTCCCTGCCCCTTTCCAAGTCCACTGAGAGGGGAGGACCTCCTCCCCTTCCATCTAACTCTAGTTTATCAGGTCTCTTCAGGAGTGGCTGCAATGTCCTCTTCTGTGGCCTAACAAGGCTGCTCATTCCTCAGGGGGCAGGGAGGTAGAAGAGCCAGCCATTGAGTTCATGTCCAAAATAGTCCCTATTCTCCTTACTAGTGTACCCACTCAGGTATTGAGCTACCATTTGCTACATACAAGCAGGGGTTCTAGGTTGTAATCATTCTTGGTCCATGGTTGGAGAGAGAGTCTCATAAAAGACACCTGTGCCCTGATATATTTGGTCCTTGAAGAGCACCTGCCCTCTCCAGGTCATACAAACTCCCCCTTATTTCATATGATTCCCTGCACCCTGCCAAAGGGTTGGATATATTTCTTAATATTTGCTTTGATACCCTGCTAGGCAGAGACATTCCGGGGCCCTCTGTGGTAGGCTCTTGTCCTGTTACTTGTTTTCTCCTACATCCAATGTCCATCCCATTTGACTTTCTAAGTGAGGATTAATCTGCTTACCCCAGGTCCTCTTTCTTGTTTATCTTCTTTAGGTGTATAGATTTCAGTATGTTTATCTTATCTTATAGCTCTATATAAGTGAGTATATACCATGTGCTTCTTTCTGCTTTTGGGATACCTCACTCAGGATGATAGTTTCCAGGTACCACCATTTGCCTGCAAATTTCATGATTCCCTCCTTTTTTATTGCAGAGTAGTATTCCATTGTGTAAAAGCAGCACAATTTCTGTATCCATTCCTCAACTGAGGGACATCTGGGTTGTTTCCAGGTTCTGGCTATTACAAACAAAGCAGCTACGAACATAGTTGAGCAAATGTCCTTGTTGTCTACTTGAACATCTTTTGGGTATATGACTAGGAGTGGTATAGCTGGGTCTTGAGGAATCACTATTCCTAATTGTCAAAGAAAACGCCAAATTGAGTTCCACAGTGGTTGTACAAGTTTACATTCCCACCAGCAATGGAGGAGGGCTCCTCATTCTCCACATCCTCTCCAGCATGTGTTGTCACTTGCGTTTTTGATCTTAGCCATTCTGACAAGTGTAAGGTGAAATCTCAGGGTCATTTTGATTTGCATCTTCCTGATGGCTAAGGATGTTGAGCATTTCTTTAAGTGTTTTTCGGCCATTCTACAGTCCTCTACAGAGAGTCTCTGTTTAGCTCCATACCCCATTGTTAATTTGATTACTTGATTTGTTGCTTTTTAACTTCTTGAGTTCTTTATATATACTGGATATTAGTCCTCTGTCAGATGTACGGTTGGTGAAGATCCTTTCCCAGTCTGTAGGCTGTCGTTTAGTTTTGATGACAGTGTCTTTTGCTTTTTTTTTTTTAATATGGAAAACTTTCTCTTTATTTAGACCTAATGAGGAACAATTTAACTTTGCTCACATAGCACCTTAAAAAATCCAGTTTTACATATTTCTAAATAAACAATATGAAATAGACAGAGAAATAATTTCTTCTGTAATAACTGGCCAAATGTTATTAAAATGTTACCATACAAGAAATCAAATTATATAAGATATTTTGGTTTGCAACCTTTGAATGATGTGACAGCTGAACTTCCACCCACAGTGTCCTGTGCTTGCTCTCCTGCTGCTCTGTTCCTAGAGCAGAGACTAAGCAAGCATGGACTGTCAACAATGGGCTGAAATAAATGATTCTTTTTTTTCTCTTTAACATTTTTATTTTATATTAATAACAGGTTCTGTAATTTGTATCCCAGCCATAGCCCCCTCCCTCATTCCCTCCCTATCCCCCTCTTCCCTCCCTCATCTCCTCAGTTCCCCTTTCCAAGTCCACTGAGAGGGGAGGACCTCCTCCCCTTCCATCTAACTCTAGCTTATCAGGTCTCTTCAGCTCAACTGCTTTTTTTAAAAAATGTATTTATTTTTATATCAATCACAGGTTAGGTCCATTGAATCCCAGGCATAGCCTCCTTCCTCATTCCCTCCCACCCTCCCACTCCCTCCCTCATCTCCCTCCTCCCCGCCCCCTCCAAGTCCACCAACAGGGGAGGACCTCCTCCCCTTCCATCCAACCCCAGCTC
>CM053748.1:51405408-51478388 GCA_028658305.1 Pachyuromys duprasi
TTTTTTTTTTTTTTTTGGTAGGGAGGCTGTTGATGACTTCTTCTATTTCCTTGGGGGATGGGATATAGGTCTATTCAATCTTTCTATCTGATCGTGGCTTAATTTAGGTAGGTGGAATTTCTCAAGAAAATTGTCCATTTCATTTAGATTTTCAAATTTTGTGGCATATAGGCTTTTGCAGTAATGATTTTTTGGATTTCCTCAGTGTCATAGTTATGTCCCCCTTTTCATTTTTGATTTTGCTGATTTTGATTGTTTCTCTCTGCCTTTTTGTTAGTTTGACTAGGGGCTTGTCTATCTTGTTGATTTTCTCAAAGAACCAGCTCTTGGTTTCATTGATCCTTTGAATAGTTTTATTTATTTCTAATTGATTGATTCCAGCCCTGAGTTTGATTATTTCCAGCTGTCTGCTCCTCTTGGGTGTATCTGCTTCTTTTTTTTCTAGAGCTTTCAGTTGTGCCATTAAGTTGTTTGTATGAGATGTTTCGAATTTCTTCATGAAGGCCCTTAGTGCAATGAACTTTCCTCTTAGCATTGCCTTCATCGTGTCCCATAGGTTTGGGTATGTTATACTTTCATTTTCATTGAATTCTAGGAAGTCTTTAATTTCTTTTTTATTTTCTCCTTAACCAAGCTATCCTTGAGTAGCAAGTTGTTCCGTTTCCATGTATGTGCAGGCTTTTTGCTGTTTCTCTTGTTGTTGAGGTCCAGCTTTAGACCATGATGGTCAGATAGGATACAAAGGATTATTTCAATCTTCTTGTATCTGCTGAGGCTTGTTTTGTGACAAACTATATGGTCTATTTTGGAGAAAGTTCCATGAGGTGCTGAAAAGAAGTTATATTCTTTTGATCTGGGGTGAAAAGTTTTGTATACATTTATTAGGTCTAATTGATTTGGGGTCTCTGTGAGTGCCCTTGTTTCCCTGTTTTGCTTCTGACTGGTTGATCTTTCCCTTGGTGAAGAGTGGAGTGTTGAAGTCTCCCACTATTAGGGTGTTGGGATCAATGTGTGATTTCAGCTTTAATGATGTTTCTTTTACAAATGTAGGTGGTCTTGTATTTGGGGCATAGATGTTCAAATTTGTGATGTCCTCATATTGGAATTTTCCTTTGATGCAAATGATGTGCCCCTCCTCATCTCTCTTGATTAACGTTGGTTGAAAGTCTATCTTTTTAGATATTAGGATTGCTACCCCAGCTTGATTTCTGGGACCATTTGCTTGGAAAATATTTTTCTAGCCCTTTACTCTGAGGTAGTGTTTATTTTGTTGCATAGGTGTGTTTCTTGGATGCAGAGGAATGTTGGGTCCTCTTTCTGTAACCATTCTGTTAGTCTGTGTCTTTTTATAAGAGAGTTGAATCCATTGATGTTGATAGATAATAGTGACCAGTGGCTGTTAGTTCCTTTTTTTGTGGAGTTGGTGGTCTTACTATGATTCATTGCTTTTTTTCCCCCTTTTAGTTGGGAAGTTACCTGTATACTATATTTTCTTAGGTGTAGTTGTTTTCATTGGATTGAAGTTTTCCTTCTAGTATCTTCTGTAGGTTTGGGACGCTGTGCAGATATTGCTTAAATTTTGTTTTGTCATGGAAAATTTTGTTTTCTCCATCTATGTTGATTGAAAGCTTTGCTGGGTATAGTAATCTTGGTTGGCATCTGTGTTCCCTTAAGGACTGCATGATCTCTGCCCAGGCCCTTCTGGCTTTCATAGTTTCTGATGAGCAATCTTGTGTGATTCTGATTGGTCTACCTTCATATGTTACTTGGCCCTTTTCCCTTGCTGCTTTTAATATTTTTTCTTTGTTTTGTAGGTTCAGTGTTTTGACTATGATGTGACAAGAGGTATTTCTTTTCTGGTCTATGGTATTTGGTGTTCTGTAGGCTTCTTGTATGTTAATGGACATTTCTTTCTTTAAGTTGGGAAATTTTTCTTCTATGATTTTCTTAAGAATATTTTCTGGTCTTTGGATCCTGGAGTCTTCTTTTTCATCTATTCCAATTATTCTTAGGTTTCATCTTTTTATGGCGTCCTTGATTTCTTGGATGTTTTGTGTTTGGAACTTTTCTGATTTTATTTTTTCCTTGAGTGAGAAATCCATTTTAGCCAGTGTATCTTCAGCTCTGGAAATTCTCTTCCATCTCTTGTATTCTATTGGTGATGCTTACCTTTGTGGTTCCTGCTATTTTCTCTAAGTTCTCCAGTTCCAGGTTTTTCTCTGTTTGTTTTTTCTTTATAGATTCTAATTCTGTTTTCATGCTTTGTATCATTTCCATCATCTGATTGAATGTGACTCCTATTTTTTTGTTTGTTTCCTCTCTATATGTCTTTAATTGTTCCTGTACGTGGGCCATTATACTCTTCTGAATTTCATTGATGGACTTGTTCATTTTTTTGTTCCTCTTTTTTTCCTCTACTATCTGCATAATCAATCATAGCTTTAACATAATTTTCCTGTGTCTCCGCTGAATTATAATCTCCATTGCTTTTTGTTGTTTCTGGTGGGGCCATGGTGTCCTGATTTTTGTTGGGTGAGTTCTTATGTCGACCTTTGGCCATTTATTTATATACAGTCAAGGAACTGTTTGTGCTTTGTGGTTGAACTTCAGACTGGAGTTGTCAATCTCTGGTGTCTGGAGTATTCTTCAAGAAGATCAGGGAGTTCCAGTGGTTTGAGAGTGTGTGTGTGTTGTTGTCTGAGTTTAGCTCTGTTGTGGGATCTGTGTGCCCAGCTCCGTGCTCTGTGCTAGAAGCTGTGCACACTGTGGGCTGTTCACCACTCTAGTCTGGAGGCTTGGCTCCTCACTCTGTGTCAGAGGCTGAGTGTCCAGGTTTGAAATGGCAGCTGGGGGGCGCTGGTCTGGTCTGGAGGCTCCATGCTCTGACCTGGGCTTGCTGCTAAGAGCTCCCTTCTGGTCTGTAGACTTGGTGCCTCCTTCTTCTGGGCCAGGGGCTGTGCACCACAGTCTGAGATGGTATCTGGGGGCTTCTCAGTCTGGCCTGGAAACTGTGTGCCCCAGTCTGGGGTGGTGGGTGGTGCCGCTGAGGAAAATGGGCCAGCCTGATGCAGCCCATGGTATCTGGGGGGTTCTCAGTCTGGCCAAGATACTGTGTGACCCAGTCCGGATTGGGGACTGGTGGCGCCCAGTGCAGCTGTGAGTTCTGATCAGGGTTGTGTGTAGCCAGTCATCCGGAGTTTTTCCGGGAAATAACTAGGTGTCCCTAGGACTTTTCCACTTGATTTCCTCACCATAGGAATCTGCTTACCTGGCAATCGCAAATGCTGTTGTTTTAGGTCCCAGAATTTAGTCTCCTGGTTGCTGTGCCGACACTGCTGTCCTCTTCCTCAGTCACAGTGTCCTCCTGGGGCAGCCATCTTGGATCCTCCCAGTGTGTAATTTTGATCAGTGTTGAGTTTTTATCAAAATTCAAGTGTTCCTAGATGTGTGGACTTACCTCTTGGTCTTTAATTTGATTCCATTGATTGACACTTCTACTCTTATACCAGTACATACTATATCTGTACAATAAAAATTGTAATTGAGAAGGGTGATACCTCCAGCAGACCTATTTTGTTCAGGATTGTTTTAACTATCCTGGGCTTTTTGTATCTTCTTATAAAGTTGAGAATGGCCCTTTCAAGGTCTCAAAAGAATTGTGTTGGAATTTTGATTGGGTTGCATTGAATTTGTAAATTGCTTTTGATAAGATGGCCATCTTTCCTGTGTTAATCCTACTGATCCATGAATATGGTGAACTCTTCATTTTCAGATATCTTCATTAATTTATTTCTTTGAAGACCTGAAGTTTTTATTATTTAAGTCTTTTACTTGCTTACTTAAAGTTACTCTAAGATATTTTGTTATATTTAGGGATATTGTTGAAAGATGTTGTTTCCTGATTTCTTTCTTAGTCTGTTTGTCATTTGTATATAGGAAGGTTAGTGATTTAGAGAGTTAATTTTATATCAAGCACACACACACACACACACACACACACACACACACACACACACACACATATATATATATATATATATATATATATATATATATATATATATATATATATATCAGATGTAGCTAAGACTTCAAGTACTATACTGAATAAGCGCAAAAAGAGTAGACAACCTTTTCTTGTTACTGATTTTAGTAGAATTGCTGTGAGTTTTTCTCTATTTAACTCAATGATGGCTACAGGTTTACTGTAAATTGTCTTTCAATATGTTGAGATATGTTCCTTGTACACCCAATCTCTTCAGGACTTTTATCATGAAGGAATGTTGAATTCTGTCAAATGCCTGTTCTGAATCAAATGACATGATCATGTGGATTTTATCTTTCAGTTTGTTTATATGATAGCTTACATTTCACCCCTACATGCTAGTATCTTTGTTATAGGAAAGTACTCATCAGGCAACCCAAAGAAAAATGTAAACACTAACCCAGCCACTAAATGGGATGTCTTCATCAAATTCCTCCCTTCAAGTCTCAGGGAACCCTGCAGAAAAAGAAGGCAGAAATAGTGTAAGAGCCGGAGGGAATGGAAGACATCAAGACAGCAAAGCCCTCTAAATCAGCTGATTAAAACTCCTATGAACTCCCAGAGAAAGAAGCATTTCACAGTGTGCATCAAGCCCTCTGAGGTTATAATATGGTTTTAGTTTAGTGTTTTCATGGAAATCCTGACTGTGAATGAGAGGTTCTTTGACACTTGTGTCTTTACTTGGGCCCTTTTTTCTTCTGTTTGTTTGTCTTGTCCAACTTTCATATAATGTTTTTTTGTTTTATCTTATTATATTTTATTTTGTTATGTTTTGTTGTGATGCCTTAGCAACCTGTTCTTTTCTAATGTGAGACAGAAAAGGAATGGATCCAAATGGAGAAACTAGGAAAAATAGTAGAGGGAAGAAAAACTATAATCAGGATATGTTGTTTGAGAAAGGAATCTATTCTCAATGGACGGGGAAAAATTAAAATAAACATAAATAAATTTAATTTAAAAAACAAAAATAAATAGTTTTCCAGCTGATTTAGTATTTTCTTCTAGATCATCTTCATTCTCTTGGGACTCCTGCTGAACAACAGCACCACTCTCTACCAGTGACTTTACTACACTGGAAATTGTATAGGCAACATTTATTGTCTTTTCTTTCCTCCATTCCAGTCTGTTCATTTCTTATCTTAGGCCTGTTGCAGCCTGTCCACGGGAACCCTTTGCTTCAACATTGTCCCTATCTGAGGGGTTCTGATTCATGATACAGGGTTGGGGATCTACAATAAATAGAAGATGGAAAAAACAGAAATAGTGGATGACTCCAGGGAAACTGTATTCCAGACATAACAGCACTGGTAAACATATGAACTCATAGAGTTTGGAACAGCATACATAAAACCTGCCCAGGTACAAGCCCGAGAAAAGGAAACACAAAGGAAGGAAAGTAAACATAAAGTCCGACTCCTAACTGAGAAGTTCTTTGCAATTGATCCCTGCTGGTGAGGGGAATAAAAAAAAAAAGCAAGTTTTATATTTTGTTTGTTTGTTTTCTTTTCTTTTGTTTTTCCAATAGAGAATTACTGGGTATATCTACCAAATTCCAAAGCAAGCTTCATGCCCAGGAGTACTTGGCCAACACAACAGCCCAAACAGACTCCATAGTTTTTTGTGGGCTTTTTGTTTGTTTTCTATCTGTATTTTGTTATCACACTCATTTTTTGGTTTGTTTGTTTTTGCTTTGTTTTTATTTAGATGAAGAGAGAGAGAAAACATGAGCAAGTGGGGCAAGAGGAGGATATGGGAGAAAGTTGTAGGGGGAGAAAAATAATAAA
The DNA here is from genome assembly GCA_028658305.1 of Pachyuromys duprasi. NCBI lineage: Eukaryota > Metazoa > Chordata > Mammalia > Rodentia > Muridae > Pachyuromys > Pachyuromys duprasi. Next base: position 51,411,238 of record CM053748.1, read on the forward strand.
AATATATTGTTTAAAATATTTAAGTATAAAAAATTAAAATTTAAACAAGTGTTTATTTGGGCCTACAAGATGACTTAATGGATAAAGGCACTTGCTGCTATGCCAGATGTCATGAGTTTAGTCTCTAAGATCTACATCATGATAGCAAAAAAATATATTTTTCAAGGTGTCCTTTTACCTCCAAATGTGTATACGGCATGACGACACCAATCCACATACACACACACAAATGCATGAAACAAAAAATTTAATGAATAAATGAAACTTTGCTGCTTAGCTTCTTATATGTAATCTTTTCCAGTTTTTAAAAATAAGACATTAATTCTTCGGTTGAGAAACATCTGGGTTTTTTTCCAATTTCTGGCTATTACGAATAAAGCTGCTATGAACATGGTTGAGCAAATGTCCTTGTTATATGGTGGAGCATCTTTCAGGTATATGCCCAGAAGTGGTATATTTGGGTCTTGAAGTATGACTATCTTCAACCTAAGAATGAATAAAGAAACTGGTACATTTGTACAATAGAATACTACTCAGCCATTAAAAATAAGGAAATTATGAAATTTGTAGGTGAATAGTTAGGACTAGAAATGTTTATCCTGAATTAGATAACACAGATTCAGAAAGACATACATGGTATATACTCACTTATAAGAGGATTTTTGTCACATAATACAGGATAGACATACTGCAATGCACAGACCCGAAGAAGTGAGTCTGATGGGCATCTTAGGCTTCATGTCAGCCCACTAGTTAGGGAAATGGGGGATATCTCTGACATGGTTGTTGGGGGTTGGCCTGGTGCTACTCATTCTAGTGTCAACTTCTGTCCCCACAAGATTTTGTCCCTGATCAGAAGAGCACATTCTCATATAAATCCATCCTTGTTGTGTAAACCTATCCTTGTTGACTAAGCCTGCTTAAGTAATTATATCTGATTGGTTTATTAAAGGTCCTTTTCCTGGGCAAGGCAGAATGGGATAGGCATTGCTAATGTTTCTACAGCATCATGGAAAACAGACAGGAAGAGAGGAAGGAGGATGCCAAAATGGGTTAGTGTGGAGTAAACACCATGTGGGTCAAGATGAAGGACTCCAATAATGACATGAAAAGGCCCAGATGAAAAATATAAGCAAGTACCATGGGAATATGGATGGAAGGTAGACCAGATGAGGAAAATTAAAATGGACACCATTGGATGGAGGCTGAAAGATGGATGGTGAGGTTATTGAACCAAGTGAAATATCTGTCAGGCACAAGGTAAATAACGCAATTATAAAACCTAACAGGTGTCTCTGTCTTATTGTTTGTGATAAAGGGTTAAATAATACCGCCGTTATAATTATAATCTTAGGACTAATAATAAACATCCTATAGCCAAATACTTTTCTTATTATTTACAACAACACTTGGTTTATGTTGCCTGCTTTTTTGATCATTTAGCTCTGTTAGAATTCTTCTACCAGGCTACAGGGAAAAAGACAAATTCAGTCCTCATTGGTAGGGGATTTCCTCTAGTCTGAGGAATAAGGGAGAGGGGGTGTGGGAGGGAGGAAGGGACTGGGAAGAGAAGAGAGGAGCCTATGACCAAGATGTCAATTGAATTAATTAATCAAAAAAAGAAAAAAAAATAAGACATTAAGAACCAGGAAATACCTGATTGTGTCAGAGACCCAATCTATAGATGTAGTTAAGTGTTATCTAACTGGCGGTTAAATATATGCAATGGACTTAGGCACTTCTTGTTTCATCTCTGAAAGGGTTATAGCTGCAAGTTACCAAATTTTTGGAAAGTTAACAGAAATCATAACTGTAGAGTGCTTAACAAAATTCCCAGCACATACGATGTCAATAAATGAGAAAGTGACACCACTTCCTGATCAGTGTGGAGCCCTTCTGTGGAAGGGCTTTTCCTAATTACCCTATTCTGTTTTTGGATCCTTGGCACCATCTGACCTCCAGACTAAGTGCTATAAAACAGTCACTGAGAAACAAAATGAACTACCTGTGGCAAGCCCTTCCCAAACTTTTTTTTTCTCCAAAATTGCTTTAAAATATGTCTTCCTAGACGAACTAGAGAGAAGATAATAAAGTCAGCAGCAGTCTATCACAATGGTGCCACAGGAAGTGAGGATTGTGGGAGGTGTATCCTAGCCTGAGCCTTGTTATGTGCGCATAGATTCACAGGGTAACAAGGTATCTATTCACAAACACGCAAGAGGTTAGCTTCAGGGTACTAGAGGACCAACAGTATAATTAATCAGCTTTAGTTTTCTTTTTCTTGTTTTACTTTGTTATACAATAGTGGAGAAGAATTCTCTAATAACATCAGATACAGGGAAAATCCCAAACGGAATAAAAATCAGAAGGATTGTGAAGATGGTTCAAAGTGTTTACCATACAAGCAAGAGGCAATGAGTTCAACCCTTAGACTCTATATAAGAAGCCAACTATGCTGCTGTGCTTGTAATATCAGTGCAGGGGAAGGAGAGACAAGTGACTCCCTGGCGCTCAGTGGCCAATCAGCCTAGATAAGTCAGACAGCACCAAGTCCCATTAAGATATTCTGCCTCAAAAGACACCGTGGATGCCACCTGAGGACTGATATCCAAGGTTAACCTCTGGCTTCCACCAGCACACACAAGTACATGTGAACACACACTGTCACTAACATTCACATGCTTAGGCAGTGGGAGAAAACAATGATGAAATCTGGAAGTCAGTTAGTTTATATTTTCACACCAGGGAAACCTATACCAAAGCATCTTTTCTGAGGTCAACGTCAGTGTGGAACATGGACTGTTGAATTGCTATGGTGCGGCGAGTAGCACAGGAAAATGACAAACGTCAGATCATACATTGTTTTACTCTCACATTTCAACCACTTCAATCATATGATCCTCTTAGCAGCCTTCAAGATGACTTTTATTGCTCCTATTTCATTAAGCCTTGGAAAGAGAGTTATCTTTTTTCTATGCATGATTATAAAAACATCATGCTTTTAGTTCTAACAAAGTCTTTTTGGAGACCTACTAAAACAAAGGCATCTTTGGAAAGATTGCACAGTGAGAACAATGGCTTGATTCAATAAGAGAACCCATCATAGTCTACTGTCTAGAGTTACGGAACAAAATACTAATAGTCAAGACAGTGTCCACTACCTGACATAAAGTAAGCATATCCACAAAACAATCTGATATGGACAGGAGAAAAGACCAGAAAAGGTCTGGATGTGACATATTTGGCAGGAAGGAGAAATTTATAAAGAGATTCTCTGCCACTCCCTCTGGTTAACAGACTAGTCAAATAATGGCCCCTAAGAAATCAGAATTTTCCCAGGAATCTCATCATGGGAGAAAGAAAAGACTGAAGCCTGTGCCTGTCAGAGGAGAAACTTGTCTTCTAAGAGGAGATTTCATTTGTCTCCTATAGAGAGAGATTTCACACAGTTCTGACAATTTGTCAGTCCACCTTGCAGGAGAGAAAATTCAGCGTCATTGACAGTAGGACTCTACTTTGACCAGGACTTACTTGTAATGTACCTCTTGTCCTCTATTTTAACTGAAGCCTCACATCTGTACTCTAAAGACTGACCTCAGAGAGCAGCAGATCTTGTTGTCCCTCTTCATACTGTGCATTGAATAAATTTCTCATTTCTGTGTTTCATTGTTTGTCACCTTAAATGGCTTATTGAGAATAGGTGGCTGAGTTTGGCTTGCCAAGGCTACCAGGTCCCAGGCTGTGACTCCAGCAACTTCAGTAATAATGATAAGGATCTGATCTCTCTGTCCTCCACATATCAAAGGAACTTTCCTCTCCTCCCCCTCTCCCCTACCCCATCTCCAGTGTCTCACTATGTAATCCTGCTTCAGGCCTTGGCCAGCTGGAAACCTGCTTTATAGATCAAACTGACTTGAAACTCAGATCTGCCTCCCTCTGATCCTTTGCTGTGATTAAAGACTGTGCTATCATGCAGCCTCGCCCTGACCCTCTCCTTATATACCTTGATCAGTGACTAATATTTCTTTATTTACATCGGAATTCTAACACTTCTAAAACATTTTAGTCAAATCTGTGAAGCCAATATCACCTTTACCCCATCACTTCGTAGATGAGGCACAAGCTATCTGCCTAGCATCCAACCTCTACCTGTTCTATCACTCTGTCACTGATTATTCAGTTTGCCTCATGTGTCTTTTCTGGAATCCAGATGGTTGGTTCAACCTTTATTTTTGGAAGGCTTTCGCTCTTCCCTTAAATTCATTCCTGCTGTGCACACTTGCTGAACACTTGGAGCTGACATCACCTACTACAACAAATATTCTAACACATGCCTGTGGGCTGACTGTTCTTGTGTGTCTACAAAACAGTTCATTATATTCTTCAATGCTGGTATTAGGATGCAAAGATCTGTTTCCGTGTCTCTCCATTGACTGCTCTGAACTTCTTGACCATCAGAACTGTATCAATTAGCTTTTATATCCATGACCATTAACAAATATCTGGGGTTAAGTACTACTAGCTTAATCTTAGCCCCAGTGCTTGTGAGATGACTTAGTGCTTTATACAGAGAGAAGCAAAAGCAATACTGTTTCTTAACTCGTCAAAAGGTTCACAGCCCCAGCCCCAGATGACACATCAATAGGAAAGAAGCATAGACTTCTTCATCAGGGTGTCCTGCTTATCTTCATTATAGGTAGTAATATGGATATATAACCAGAGGATAAAAGTGTATGACATGTGGCAATAAATTATGATGAAGGCATCAGTGTCCACTCTCATTCTTATTTGCCAATGGATATAAGACAGAGCTACACAGAAGTGAGGTACTTATGGCCTCCTATTGTTACTGGGAACCCACAAGGGATGATCACAGAGATGTGATTTATAGCTACCTGAAAGTTTTTTTTTTACACCTGGCTGGGACTGTGCTCAGGCATTTTGGACCTAAGTGCACCAAGAACTTTCCAGAGCATGGAGTTTTGAAGGCATAAACCAGGTCTTGGTCTCTTGCATGGCAACTTCAGGGTAAGTAGGCAGTTCAAGGGAAGCTCAGATAAGCAGTTAGCTGGAGGAGAAGATTTGCACAAGCAGGCAGTTCAACAGAAGTGAAAATAAGTTATCTGTGGCATCCTGACCTCCTGACATAGGCCTGGAATGTTTTTCAGACTACAAGACTTAACTGATGTATAAGTTTTTTTCTGAGCTTAGGCTGCCTGGTTCAACTCAAATGTTCTAGCTCAAAACATCTCTCCAATTTGACTGATTAAAACTAGGTAGGATTGGGAGGGGATAAGGGAGGAGGCTACAGCTGGGATACAAACTGAATAGACTGTAATTAATTAAAAATAAATAAAATTTTAAAAACTAGCTTCTTTCTGCTTCTCACTGAATTTCTTTGCTTGGAAAAACTGCCTCTGAACACCATGGACTGAACTGCACAAACTCAACTGCACTCAACTATACTGAACTACCTTACTCTACTGTATTGTCTCTAAAAACTCTCCGTGCGCTGGTCTGAAATAGCCTCTCTTTCATGAGGGTTGGGCATATCTTATCTCTGACGCCTGATTTGTCACTTTTTCTGTCATTTTAGATGTAATTGTTTGGGATTAACGGTGGGTACTAAGGGACTGTTTGTCTTTTAGCTAGATCATGCAGACTTGGGTCTTTGGATGCGATCTCCTGCTAGAGTAGACATGTTGCTGCATTAAATTTTTTTCTACAAAACCTGAAGTGGTCTCATCCAGAAAGAAGATGGAAGAACCCCTGTACTGTCTTGTCCTGCCACACTATCATCAGGAAGTCAGCTGGGCTTTATGGAAGTCTTTAAGAGAGGAGCAAAGAGGCTGATTCTAGTCGCTATAACTCACTGCTGTTGTATTTGCCAATCTGCCATATTTTAAGTAGAGTGGCTTGAACACAGAAAATAAATGTGAATTATAATAATTATTTTATTTAATACATATTTATTTAGAAAAATGCCCAATACATATCTCATTACATGTTTTCTAATTATTGCTTTGTTTTGCTGCAAGACATAGTCTCTCTTTCTCTGTAGTATAGGGTAATTTTAAATTCATAGAAACCCTCTCTGTCACCTTCTATAATGCTTGGATTACAGGTATAAACTTCCATACCTGGTTCTCATTAAACGTGTGTGTGTGTGTGTGTGTATGTGTATGTGTATGTGTTGTGGGGAGAGGACATTTATATAAGTGTATAGAACCAGTAGTTGGTGTCAAGTATCTTCCTTTAATGTTCTCTTACATTTTGAGAAAGAGTCTTTAATTGAACCTGAACCTAACTAACTAACCTCAACTGGCTGGCCAGCAGGCTACAGGGATCCTCTCTTCTTGTCCTCCCTGGGATGACTGCCCATGCATAGCTTGTCCATGGATGTTAGAAATCAAACTCATGTCATCATATTTACTCATGTAATCTGAAACATCTACTCATATTATAAATTTCCTTTAAACAAATGTATTTAAGATTTTAAATATATTAAGTAGAAAATCTGAAAGTGTTAGATGACCAAATATTGTGAGTAAACTACAAGGATGTTAGTGACATTGGTTTCTGTATTCTGTTGCAGAAATCTTGGTGGGGTCAACTGGGGGATACATTTAGACAGAAAAAACTTTGAGGGTTAGTGAAATCCAATTTCAAGAGGTCAGCATAGCTCAGAAATGCAATGCTTTAGAGGAGACACAGGACATATATGTGGACAGTTCAGCAAATAAAAGTTCTGGGAAATGTACAGTCCCCAAGCCAAGTGTCACCAAGAATCATATCAGGCTGGAAGAATCCATTTCCAGTTCTTTTGTGGAAGAACTACTCTGGAGATTTCAAAACAAAAAACAAAAACAAAAAAACAGGCATAGACCCCTTAGCTGCTTTCCCACTTTTGTGCTATATCACCATTTCTTCATGAGGAAACCATATTGAGAGAATGACAAACCCTAGAAGAAGCTTTCATTAATATTATGCATCTGTTTTCTTATGAAGGAAATGCAATGTGTGGGAAGCACTTAAAGTTAAGCTTTGCAGAACATACTAAGTCAAGCCTGGACCTAATTAACAGTATCTTGTGTCATGTAATTCACTTACATGACCCCTACCTCCAGCATGGGCATCAAAGCAAAGATGAAGGCTGATTGTTTGCCTGAGAACAAGCGCGTGCTATGAACAAGGGCATTCTCCATGGAAGCCCAAGGAACCTCTAAACTGACCACCAAGAAGGAAGAACAGGGATGGCAGAGAGTTAGCTGTGGTGACTGAAAATGGAAGTCAATTCTAAAATGTTTAAGGCATGGCTCTCTATCAATAAAGTCTCCCTTTATGTCTTTCTTACGAATATGAAATTATCTCAGGAAAACAGTGTTAGCTCATTTTGATGTATGTCTGTACATTCATGTGCAGGTGGACATGTGTGTGCTGTTGTGTATGTTTGCACAGGGAAGCTGGAATGCAACCTCAGGTGTTATACTTCAAGCATCTTCCCTCTCCCTCCTTCCCTCCTCTGCCCACCCCCCCTCCCCATCTGTCTGTCTTTAAGTCAGTTTTGCTAAGTGGCCTGGAACTCATCAAGGAGGCTAAAATGATAGGCCAATAAGTCTCAGGTTTTGTGTCTTCCAGCCTCTGCGTTCCTGGCACTGGGATTACAAGCATTCACCATCATGACTAGCTTTTATTGTATGGGTTCTGGGAATCAAACACAGATCCTTCTGCCATTGAGCAACCCCACACTGCACTCCCAGATCTCAAAGGCTTCTTCAGGAGCTTAAACAGCAAAAAATAGGTCTCTACAAGACATATATTCCAAGGCACACATATTCCTGCCTATGAGTCCTCAAATACAGAACCAAATCTACTCTCCAGGGTTAGTAATATGACAGAGATGAATGTGATTTAATCACGCATTATAATTTTCCTAGTGTTTTTTATGCTACACTCAAAAAGAACATCCTTACTATTAAGTACATTAAATTCTTCAAGCTCAGTGAAAAAGTGGCATTTAATGAAAGACCTCATTTCTAGTCAATTCTAGTTTTATGCTTTTAATAGGTTCCATACAAAAGTTTAAAGACAATATTTATGATTCTGAAAGTCAATTTTCTGATCTGAAAGTAGTGGTAGTCACCTCACTGCCCAGCACTTGGGGATTGGAGGCAGAAAGCACAGACATTTCCAGTCACCTCTAGCTACAGAGAAAGGTCAAGGCTACTTTCAGCTGCATGAAACCATATCTGAATAAAAGAATGGAAGAAAAATGAAGGAAAAAAGAAGAAGAGGGCCATAGGGAAAGAGGGAGAGAGTGAAAAAGTGAGGGAGGGAGAAATGGAGACAGGGGGAGGAAAGGTGAGTGAGAACTCCAGGAAAGAACTGTGTCTGCTGATTGATTAACTACTAAGACTTCCAGTACTGAGGTGAGGTTCGAATGCTGTAGGTCCATCAGGTAGGGTAGGTGTCTTCTCCTGGACTAGTTCTAGCCATCCAAAACAGCCATTTCTTGCCCACATCTGTGTCAGACCTAACAACTTATGACTAATGGATAAAAACCACTAGCTTCCACTAACCCAAAAGCTAAGAATAACATTAGAAAACATTTGAAGCCTATAGAAAACTTGCCCCCATCTTGCTGGACTCACCTCTCTGATGTGCCTACCTTTGTATTTTAAACTTGCCTTGATTGGATATTTTTTGTTCTGTAAAACTATAAAACTTCATAAAACTGCTTCCATGTTGGAAACTTGGAATCACCTATATCTGTGTTCTCAGGCCATGATCACTCAAAATTGCTCCTGAATGAACTAGCTCTTGTTCCCTTTTATGAGAGAAGCATGGGCTGATTGTTTCATTTTGAATCAACAGAGGGAAGGATGGAGGTTTCATGAAAAATTTCCTGCCACTGGACCATCCCACATGATGCAGGTGAATGAGGAAACACCCACACCATGAAAGTGGATGAGAGAAAGTTGCCCACAGAAAGAGGCTGGCTGCAACTTTATATGGGTGGAAATTACTTCTATAGTTTGCAAGGAGAGCTGGGAACTATCACATTTCAGCTAGAAAGTACCTAAAACAGTAAAAATTTAATTTGGGAAGAGTAACTTTGAAAGTTACTCTTTTGAAGTTTCCATAAAAGGAGTTTGTCTGAGAAAATTTTAAGGTAATTTAGGAAATGTCAAGGCTATAATAAAGCAGGCAATGGTAACTAGATGCATTGAGAATGGAGTCTAATGAGAATAAATATCTACACAACTCCTGTAAGTTATCCTGGGCAGGGCAGCCGAGGGACTTTGAACCTTCACACTGCTCCACATACATGAGAGTTACACAAATAGAATTTTAACTTTTGCTCATTAAAAAAATGGTTCCTCTTCTCCATTTGTTAATCAAAGCCCACCGTGCTCTTTCCAGGTGGGAATGAAGCTATCTTTTTCTTTATTTTCATACATTTTTATGCTTTGGATAAGATTGGCATTAATAAGCAGAGAGTGTCTAGTTATTCCCCTGGGTAGTCACATTAGCTGAGCTGCACTATCAGATGCTGTGCTCATCTGTGTTCCAAAACCTCCATGAGCTAAGCATAGTTTCCCCAAACAAGGAATATCGCTGCTATGGCTAAGCTTGATTATCACTTGATGAAATTCAGAATCACCATAGAAACAAACCTCTGGGCATGCCTGTGAATGAGTTTCGAGATTGGGTTAATTGAAGTGAGAAGATCCACTTTAAATATGTAATGTGCCTGTCCAGAGGCTGGTGTCCTAGACTGCATTAAAAATAGCAGGCAGACTGAGTACCAGAGGGACTTCACACCTCTCCTCTTCTTGATTGTGGATGCAATATGACCAACTGCTTCATGCTTCCTGTCTTCCCCACTATTGTGAACTGTACCTTCAAACTGTGAATCAGAATAAACATTGGCTTCCTTAAGGGTCTTCTATTATGGCAATGAGAAAAGAAACTTATAAAAATCACCCTTCTTATAAGGTGGTCAACGTGCATAGGCCAAACTGTAATCTAGTCCTGTCAATTTCCAAAGCTTTAATTGTACAAATTTCCCAGCCATTCTATGTAGCTGGCATGAATCACCAGCCAGGAGACATGTTAATGGATTTTCATTAAACCACTAAAAGTGGTCTTTAAGTAACAAGCAAATACAGCAAAATTGTTTAATTTTGTCTTTGCAAATCATTGTCTTTTGACAAAGTTCCTCAAAATTGTCAAAATATAAAATGTGATTTATTCTATCGTATTAAACCTATTATACCTAACAGTGATAGTACAATTATAATAGCCAGGTATCCTGAATTTTTACAATAGAGGAAATGGAATGTTCTGTTATCCTATTTTCTAAATAATGGCTACCATTTCTGGCCTTAGAAACAATGGGTGGTGCTGAAGATACAACTTAGTTGGTAAAGAACTGTCTGGGTAAACACAAGGACCTGAGTTCAGATCTCCAAAACCACATAAAAAAGCTGTGTGTGGTAGAACATTCCCATAATACCAGTACTAGAAACGGTGAGACAGGAGGATCCCTGGAATTTTCAGGCCAGTCAGTTAATTTGAATAGGTGAAAAGGTTGAGTGAGAAACTTTATCTTTAAAAAATAAGATAGAAATGGTGAGAAGTTGGCTTAATGTATAAAAGCACTTATCACATAAACATGAGGACTAGTGTTAAAGTCACCAGACCCCAGTACCAGGCTGTTATGGCAACCTTCCTCTACTTCCAGTTCTTGAAAAGCAGAGACAAGGAATCCCCTGGGCAAGATGACTAGACACACTGTCTGAAACAGCAGGATTCCCGTTAAACTATAGGACCCTTTCTCTAAGAATAAAATAGAAACTGATAAAGAAATATCTGCAAAAATCAAACTCAGCTCTTTACATGGTTTAAATCTTTACATGATTTGAATAAGAATTGACCCAATAAGCTTTACATTTGCTTAAATTCTCAGTCAGTAGGGAGTGATACTAATTGAGAAGAATTAGGAAGAGTGAACTCCTTGGAGGTATGGCCTTGATGAAGAAAGTATGTATCTGAGAGTGGTCTTTGGAGTTTCAGAAGCTCAGGTCAGCACCAGTGGCTCTTTCTGTTGCCTATGGATTCAGATGTAAAATTCTCAGCAACCTTTCCAGCACTGTGTCTGCTGCTTGCCACCGTGGTCTCTGCCATAATGATAATGGACTAAACCTCTGAAACCGTAAGTGGGTACCAATGCAACGTTTTCTTCTAGAAGAGTTTCTGAGAGTCCAAGATGGCAGTGACCAACACACACCATACATGAGGAGCACAGGATCCGAAACTCTGAAATTGGTGAGTAGAGGGGCAGCTGAAACCAGAACATCAACATTAAGGCTTCCTGGGAGAGAGGGGACAACCCATGAGCTGGGACAGTTTAGAACCAACTCACCCATGGATAACTCCGGGGACTGACAATGACGAATATTCAACCCCCCTGCACTTCCCCTCTCCCCAAGCACAGCAGAGGCAGCATGGTTGCCCCAAGCATGAGCCTTCTTGCTTGGTGACTGAGACAGAGGAAGCAGCAGTATGGATCTCCCAGGTCTGTAGCTGCAGCAGAATGGAGGCTAGCCCAAACAGGAGCCTCCACACCCAGTGACTGAGACTGCAGAGGCAGCTGCCCAAAGCAGGAGCCTCAGAGGCAAGAGCCTCCATGCTCTGTGCCTAAGGCTAGCAGAGACGGCTTACCCAAGAACTGGAAGTGTCTTCAATATGAAGTCCCTGTTCTGTGGGTCTACCAGTGGAGTCAAGGCAAACAATTCCTGGAGCACAGAGAGTTCTGAATACCAGGAGGACAGTACAACAGGCCTGTAGGCCACTGAGGTATTCAGGGCACCTGTACATGCACAGTGAGCCCTCAAACAAAGCCAGCAGTCCCTCCTGCACTTAAGCTCCAACCTTCTAAGTATCTATATAGTCTAGCACCCTGTCCATCAAGGCACACTTCCATACACGTCTGACCTTGCTCACATGCACCTGCAACCTTCCTCCCTTAGCTACAGCTGAAACACAAACACCCACTCTCAACACAGTGGACCTCTTTCATCTTCCTGAAGAACACTCTGGACACCAGAGACAGACAGATCCAGGCTCAAGTACAGAGTCCAGGAACAAACAGCAAAGGTTACTGATAAGCACATGGCTAGAGGTCTGCATAAGAATACATCCAACAAAAATCAGAACATCGTGGATGCACTAACAAATCCAAAATACAATGGATATGCTAATTCCTCAGAAATACAGGAAAATTATCTCAAATCTATGCTTATCCGGTTATTAGAGGCACATAAAGAAGAAATGAACAATGCTCTCAAAGAAATATAGTCAAACACAGCAAAAAATACAGGCACAAGTAGAAGCACAAGTAGAGGCACGTAGAGAGGAAACTAACAAAAAAAAAAAAAATAGAAGACATCAAGAAAAGACAGGAATCCACATTCAAACAGACAAAAGAAATGGTGCAAGTCATGAAAATAGAATTAGAATCAATAAAGAAAACACAAACAGAGAAAACCATGGAGCTGGAGAACTTAGAGAAAAGATCAGGAACCATAAAAGTAAGCATCACCAACAGAATATAAGAAATGGAAGGGAGAATCTCAGGTGCTGAAGACACGATTGCAGAAATTGACATCTCTCAAGGAAAAAGTAAAATCAGAAAAGTACCAAACACAACACATCAAAAAAATTAAGGACCTATGAAAAGATGAAATCTAAGAATAATAGGAACAGATGAAAAAGAAGATTCCAGGCTCCAAGGTCCAGAAAATATTTCCAAGAAAATCAAAGAAGGAAAATTTTCCTGACTTAGAAGAGGAGATGTCCATTAACATAGAAGAGGCCTACGGGAACATCAAATAGATTAGACCAGAAAAGAAGCTCGTATTGTCACATAATAGTCAAAACAATAAATCTACAGAACAAATAAAAGACATTAAAAGCATCAAGGGAAAAAAGGCTAAGTAACAGAATCAGAATCACACCAGACCTCTAAACCAAAACTAGGGAGCCAGAGGGACTGGGCAGATGTCATGCAGAATCTAAGAGACCACAGATGCCAACCCAGACTATTAAACACAGCAAAGATTTCAATCAACATAATGGAAAAAACAAAATATTCCTTGACAAAACTATATTTAAATACTATCTACACAACAATGCAGCCCTACAGAAGATACTAGAAGGAAAACGCCAATCCAATGAAATAAACTACACCCAAGAAAACACAGGATATAGGTAACTTCACAACAAAAAATTAAAAGAAAACAAACCTAGAAACACAACAACACCATCAACTCCACAATAAAAGGAACTAATTGGTCACTATTCTCTATCAACATCAAAGGACTCAACTCAACAATAAAGAGACACAGACTAACAGAATGGTGGCAGAATCAGGATCCAAAATTCTGCTTCATCCAAGAAACACATCTCTGCAACAAAGATAAACACTATCTCAGACTAAAGGGCTGGAAAAATGTTTTTCAAGCAAACAGACCCAGAAAACAAGCTGGAGTAGCTAACATAATATCTAATAAAATACACTTTTAACCAAAATTAATAAAAAAAAAATCATGAGGGGCACTTCGTTCTCATCAAAGGAAAAATCCAACGGGACACAACAATCCTGAACATCTATGCCCCAAATACAAGAGAACTGCATTTGTAAATGAAACATTATTAAAGCTTAAATCACACATCAATCCCAACACCTTAATAGTGGGAGAATTCAGCACTCAACTATCATACATGACATATCATCTAGACAGAAGCTAAATAGGGAAATAATGACACTTACAGAGATCCTAAATCAAATGGCCCTAATAAATGTCTACTGAACTCTTCACCCAAACTCAAGAGCATAAACATTTTCAGTACCTCACAGAACCTTTGCAAAATTGACCATATAGTCAGGTACAAAGCAAGCCTCAATAGATACAAGAAAATTAAAATAATCCCTTGTATCAGACCACAATGGGCTAAAACTAGACCAAAACAACAACAGAAATAACAAAAGCCAACACATACATGGAAACTAAATAACTCTTTACTCAATGACATCTTTGTCAGGGAAGAAATGAAAAAAGAAATTCGAGACATCTTAAAATTCAATGGAAAAAGAAAAGGCACAGTTTACCCAAGCTTATGGGACACAATAAAAGCAGTGTTCAGAGGAAAGATCAGAGCATTAAGTGCCTCCAAAAAGAAGTTTGAGACATCCCATATAAGCAACTTAATGGCACATCTAAAAGCCCTAGAAAAAAAGGAGCAGACACACCCAAGAAGATTGCACAATTAGAAATAATGAAACTCAGAGCTGAAATCAATGAATTAGAAACAAATAAAAGAATTCAAAGAATCAATGAAACCAAGAGCTGGTTCTTTGAGAAAATCAACAAGATAGACAAACCCTTAGCCAAACTAACTGAAAGGCAGAGGGAAACTATCCATATCAGCAAAATCAGAAATGAAAAGGGGGACATAATGACAGACACTGAGGAAATCCAAACAATCATTAGGTTTTACTATAAACCATATATGCCAAAGATTTGAAAATCAAAATTAAATGAAAAAATTTGATAGATGCCATTTGCCAAAATTAAACCAAGATCAGGTAAATAGACTAAACAGTCCTGTATCCCCCAAGGAAATACAAGCACAGTAAAAGTCTCCCTTCCAAAAAATAAGCCCGTAGCCTGACATTTTCAGTGCAGCATTCTACAAGACCTTCAAAGAAGATCTAACTCCAATTCTCTTCAGACTATTCCAAAAAATAGAAACAGAAGGAACATGACCAAACTCATTCCATGAAGGCACCTTGATAAGTAAACCACACAAAGATCAAACAAATCAAGAGAACTTCAGAACTATCTCTATAGTGAACATTGATGCAAAAAGTACTCAATGAAATACTTGCAAAATGAATCCAAGAACACATAAAACATACCATCCACCATGAACAAGGAGGCTTCATCCTAGGCATGCAGGGGTAGTTCAATATATGGAAACCCATCAATGTAATCATCACATAAACAAACTGTAGGAGAAAATACACATGATCATCTCATTAGATCCCGAAAAATCATTAGACAATATCAAGCACTCATTCATGTTTAAAGTCTTGGAGAGATCAGGGATAAAAGGAACACACCTAAACATAGTAAAGACAGTATACAGCAAGCCTATAGCCAACATAAAAATAAATGGAGAGAAACTTATATCAATCCCACTGAAATCGGGGATAAGGAAAGGATGCCCACTCTTTCCACATCTCTACAACATAGAACTTAAAAGTCCTAGCTAGAGCAATAAGACAGCTATAGGAGATCAAGGGGATACAAATCGGAAGGGAAAAAGTCAAGGTATCACTATTTGCAGATGTTATAAGAGTATACGTGAGTGATCCTAAATATTCAACCAGAGAACTCCTTCAGCTGATAAACACCTTCAGCAAAGTGGCTGGATACAAAATTTACTCAAAAAAAATCAGTAGCTCTCTTGTATACAGAAGACAAAAGGGCTGTGAACGAAATTAGGGAAACAACACCCTTTACAAGCCACTAGTAACGTGAAGCACCTTGGTGTGATTCCAAGCAAATAAGTGAAAGACCTGTATGAAAATAAAACAACAACAATAAAAACCTTCCATTCTCTGAAGAAAAAAAAATGAAGAAGATATCAGAAGACATAAAGATCTACCATGCTAATGGATCCGTGGGATTAACATAGTGAAAATGGCTATTCTGCCAAAAGCAATCTACAGATTCAATGCAATTCCCATCAAAATACAAACACAATTCTTTACAGACCTTGAAACAACAAATCTCAATTTCATATAAAAAAAAAGAATTGCTAAAACAATCTTGTACAATATCAGATCATCTGGAGGTATCTCCAACCCTCAAGCTGTACAAGAGAAAAATAGTAATAAAAACTCCATGGTACATGCATAGAAACAGAATGGTGTATCAACAGAATAAAATAGAAGATCGATAAATAAACCCACACACCTACAGATAATTGATTTTTGACAAAGAAGCCAAAACCCTACAATGGAAAAAAGACAGCATCTTCAACAAATGGTGGTGGTCTAACTGGATGTCTACATGTAGAAAAATGCAAATAGATCCATATTTATCACCTTGCACAAAGTTAAGTCCATGTGGATTAAAGATCTCAACATAAAACCAGACACACTTAATCTGTTAGAAGAAATAATGGGACACAGCCTTGATGTCATTGGCACAGGAGACAACTTCCTGAACCAAGGACCAACAGCACAGGCTCTATGATCAACAGTCAATAAATGGGACCCGATGAAACTGAAAAGCTTCTGTAAAGCAAAGGACACTCTGATCAGAACAAAATGACAGCCTACAGACTCGGAAAGGATCTTCACCAACCCTATATCTGAGAGCGGTCTAATATCCTGAATGTATCAATAACCCAAGAAGTTAAAAAGCAACAAATCTGTGCAGGGGTTCTATATAATCCAGTTAAAAAATTGGACACAGAGCTGAACAGAGAATTTTCAATAGAGGAATATCAAATGTCAGAGAAGCACTAAAAGAAACACTCAACCTCCTTAGTCATAATGCAAATGCAAATCAAAATGACCCTGAGATTTCACCTTACACTTATAAGATCAAAGACTCAAGAGACAACACATGCTGGAGAAGATGTGGAAAAGGAGAACCTTCCTCCATTGATCATGGGAATGTAAAATTGTACAACCACATTGGAAATAAGTCCGGTGCTTTCTCAGACAATTAGGAATAGTGCTACCTCAAGATCCAGCCATACCACTCCTAGGCATATATCCAAAAGTTGCTCAAGTAAACAACAAGGACATTTGCTCAACCATGTTCATAGCAGCTTTATTCATAATAAACAAAATCTGGAAACAAGCCAGATGTCCCTCAACTGAGGAATGGATACAGAAATTTTGGTACATTTACACAATGGAAAACTACTCTGCAATTAAAAATGAGAAAATCATGAAATTTTCAGGCAAATGGTGGGAACTAGAAAACATCATCCTAAGTTGGCATCCCAGAAACAGAAAGGAATACATGGTATATACTCACTTATAAGTGGACATTAGACATATTATATAGGATAAACACACTAAAATCTGTACACTAACAAAGCTGAGCAAGAAGGAGGACCCTGGGTAAGATGATCAATCCTCAGTCGGAAAGGCAATTGGAATGGACTTTGGAAAAGAGAGAAAAATAGGCAACAGGACAGGAGCCTACCACAAAGGGCCTCTGAAAGATTCTACCCAACTGGGTATCAAAGCAGATGTTGAGACTTATAGCCAAACTTTGGGCAGAGTGCAGGGAATCTTATGAAAGAAGGGGAGATAGGAATATCTGGAGGGGATAGGAGCTCCACAAGGAAAGCAACAGATAAAAAAAAAATCTGGGCACAGGGTTCTTTTCTGAGACTGATACTTCAAAGGTTCATGCATGGAGATAGCCTAGAACCCCTAGAACTCTATACAGCCCATGGGAATTCACTCTCCCAGTGGGTTTCCTAGTAATCAGAACAGGGACTGTCTCTGACATGAACTCAACGGCTGGCTCTTTGGTTACTTCCCCCTGATGATGGAGCAGCACAACCAGGCCACAGAGGAAGACCATGCAGCCAATCTGATGAGAATTAATAGACTAGGGTCAGAGAGAAAGGGATGAGGATCTCTCCCATCAGTTGACTTGGGGAGGGGCATCAGAGGAGTTGAGGGAAAGAGGGTAGGATTGGGGGGCATGAGGAAGGAGACTAGAGCTGTGATACAAAGTGAATAAACTGTAGTTAATAATAAATAAATGAGTTTTAAAAAGAAGGGTGTCTTTAGTCATGGTGTCTCTTTACAGCATTAGAACCTTGAGTAAGGCAGTGTATAGCCTCTTCATGCACCTACACATATGCAAACATGTATACACATGCTTATACACACACTTATATATACATTACAGGACGGAAAATAAAATAGAGAGCTATTGAGGAAGAAATCAATGTCAACCTCTTCTTCGCTCACATTCACATACAGAGACACACACATGTGCACACACACAAATAATACGTATGCACAATTCAGTTAATATTTCTCTTAGTGTATAATATGATTTACTTTGACAGATAAAAGTCTTAAGCTCATTCTTTTTGTTAATTCTTTACTCTTGTCAAGAAAGCTGCATCAATTTTAATAGGTGAATCTTCAATACAAAGATTAAACAGCTCCTCAGAGTGTACACCTGAAAAAGAGCTCAGGTTATATGAGTGATCAATATATATTAGCTTTGTTTTTCTTTGGATTACCCTTTCCTTTGCTCTGATCATTTTCATTAAGTACACAAACACCCAGATAACTTCATTTTGGTCAAGTTAATCTATGATATATTTTTTAATTATTATAATTTAATAAAATTATCTATCTTGGGTGGAAAACTATGTATGTATATATAATTTAAAACAGTCTCACACACTCTAATCCTGTTAGCCTGCAACTTTCTGTGTGGACAAATGTGGCCCCTTTTCTTCAAAGGTGTATACAGCAACCATAAGTTTTAATCTAATGCATTGTCAAGATTTGGTGCTGGTTCTTCCTTGTGAGAATTGCAGATATACTTCTATCTTCTGTGTCACGTGAAGAGCATGAGGTCTTCTGTACCTAAAATAGGGCTCTGCTTTGAAAATGAACTTTTTGCTACATGAAGTCTAAATTACATTGAGAAGCTGTCACGTGTTGTTTCCAAGCTTGAAAACAGAGCCTAGGATGCACTAGACTCCCCTTATCTTTTCCAACCCCCCTGTCCTAGGTTAAGCTGCTCCCTTGGCTACAGTGTGATGAGATAGAAAACCAAAACATAGCTATATATCTGATTGTTTTAAAGACTGGAGCTTACTCTTTGTAGCCCATGCTATAAACACACCTGCAGTGAGAAAGCAAACAGGGCCTTTCACCCATGGAGAGAAGCTCAAACAATCCTTACACTTGGGGCCTTAGTGCCTAAGATGTGCAGGAGATGATGGGGCCACTTTGAACACGGTTTTAATGAATGCACATTGCCAAGAAGAAGTCAAGAACCTGTGAAATTAATAAATTTTGATAATTAAAGCACTTAGCCCCAACCCTGAGCTGCCATACTCTAATAAACTGTGTAAAATACACTTGCAGAGAGTTTGTGTCTTGTGTCTGTCATCAGCATGACTGTAACATACAATCAGCTGACCCATTCCATTACTAAAGTGCTTTTGTGTTGGCTTTTATGTGGCTTATTAAATTATTAATAACACTTGTAATTTTTCTTCTTTTAAGAAGCAAACATGTTCTGGCTTCATGGTAAGAGTGTTACAGTATTTTGAGCTCTTGAGATCCCAGGTCTTCTTTGCTATGAGACTTCATCTTTCCTCGTGGACTTGCAGGGAAAGTGTACCTGGTGAAACCATCTACAGGATGAAGGTCCTCTCAGCTGGGAAACATTCTTACAACTTTCTTTGCAATTATTTTTCTGGCCAAATTAATAGCTGCCAAAATGTAACTTTAGCCTACTGGTCTATGAGCCTTACTTATTTATTTTTACAGGGTGGTGGTGGGTTGCACATATTCTATGGACTGTGTGGAGCAGTCAGGGGACAATTTACTTGAGTCTGTTCTCTGCTTTTGCCATGTGGGTGCCAGGAATTGAACTGACGTAAACTGGCTTGGCAGCAAGTGCCTACTGTCATTGCTGTGCCTCAGGATTCAGCACACCTTATTTTAGTCCAGCAAAGTACTGAAGGCAGTATCCATTGGACATTTAAATGACAGTCAAAAGAAATGTGCAGGCAACTTCTGATAGAGAAAAGAAATGAGCAGTCCAGTGGCTATTGCTCCCCAGTGTAAATAAAAAGAGAATAGACAATGTTGAGTCCAGAGAGTGAAAAACAAAAACTCCTCTGTATATTACTGATGTCAGACCTAAGCACAAAATAAATAGGATCAGGATTGGAGATCAATGCCTCACCCAGAGCATTCAACTGTAAAATCTTTAACATCCTCACTAGTTTTCTCCATATGTTTTTAATTGGTTGCTTAAAATTCTGTCTTTTAGGTGATATAATTCCAAATAGTCTCATTGTTGGTATATTACAGGTGAAATATTTTAAATGTTTTCTGTCATTCTATGGAGTTAAATTGCTTAGATTTTTCTGAGCTATAGATTTCTTTTGTATTATTAATTTGACAATTTAACAGTAAATACATCTGTAGCATACAATGATAGTTTTATTGCTATAACACAATGCCTTAAGTCAGGAAGGCTTTACTTTGGATCATTGAGATTACAGTCCATCCTGGATGGATGATGTCAGGGCAGCAGAGTTCTGTGAGGCAGCTGGTCATTTGGCCTCCACAGCTGGATGGAATGCTGGTGTCCAGCTCACACTTCTCCAAGGTATTTAGTCCATATCCCACCCCATGGATGCCTCTGCGAGGGTGGTTCTTTTCACTACTGTTACCCCAACCTAGAAATTCCTTTACAACCATGCCGAGAGGGTTTTTTTTTCTCTTGGGCCATTATAGGTCTTGTTAGCAATCAATATTAACTATGAAATATTTGAAGTGTGTGATTAGACACACATGAGAACACCAAAAGCATCAATGCATCAAACAGGTGCTGGGCTTTTGACTTGATTTGTAAAAGCTACAAGATTTGTAAATATAATGAAAAATGAAACCAAAGCAAACGTGATTTGTTTAAGCAAATCACAATGCATACATTTTCAATTGCTTCACCATGGATTTCCAGGGAGACAACATGGTTTAACTAATATTTTATCAATGAGATATAAAAAATAACCTATAACAATAAAATTATTGTGAAGCCTCAAACCCACCTTTTGGAAATCTTGTAAATAAATGTCATGTTTGACAAAGTTGCTCATGTAGAGAAAGACCATCTGTGAGGAATATGAGAGATAGGAAATGCTATGCTTGACAAAGTTGCTAATGCTGATGGCCAGTGAAAAGCTGGCTAATATTTCAGAGGCTTGGGGGAAAAAGAGTCAGTAAAAGAACTGAAGCGTTTGAAAATAAAACACACCAGAGATAACTGCTAATGAGTGCAGTAATTGAGAATCAACCTGTAACAAAAATGTTTCCCAAACCAGATATTTCCTCAATCAGTATGGGACCATACTCCTGATGTTTGATGTTGTTTCTCTCTTTTTCCATCTAGCTTCTTCATTTGTCCTCTGATGCCCATTAAATGTGATTCTCTTGTACAAACTAATGTGCAATAATGTTGGAGATTAAAAAACAATTAGAGGCTAAGACTCATTCCCTCCATTCTAGATGTCATGTGCAAGTCAGTATGTTTGAGGGTGTTTTCTGAATCATAATGTTCGGCATTATAAGATGGGTTACAGGTTTTCTTTTTTTCCTTTCAGCAGACTTATGTTGAACTTTAATTGACATTAGGATCATAAAAAGAGATGTGACTTTTCAGAAGTATTGGGGATATGTGGTATCATCCATCTTTATGGACATCTGGATTGATGTCCTTATTGTGGGGTTAGGTTTGGTCCTTCTTGTTCATTTTTTTCCTTATCGCTGTCCTCTCCCTTTCTTTCTCTTTTATTCTCCCTTCTATTCTCTTCATTTTCTGTCTCTTTTCTGACCTGCTTCTCCCACATGTTAATTCTCTCTCTCTCCTTTCTCTCTCTCAGACACAGACACATACATACATATACACTCCTTCTCTCTCTCTCTCTCTCTCTCTCTCCTGTTTTTCTGTTTCCTGTCCCTTTGAGTGCTCTCTCTCCCTCTCATCATATACGATATATTCCACCAAGTTGTGATATAACAGAAAAACTTTAACACCCTCACCAGATGCTGGTACACTAACATTGACCTCTATCTACAATTACATGAAGCAACAAGATTGTTTTCATTATAAATTGCCTTATCTATATTATTTTTATGACAGTAAAAGACAAGATATATTATTGCCCTCAGGGAGCCACAATTTAACACAGATGGACAAAGAAAATGGTTTCTCATTACACCTTAGTGTACTAAAGCCCCACTACATAAATAAGATCCATACAGGGGGCTGGTCTTATGGCTATTTGACTAAAGACACTCAAGGCCAAGCCTGAAAACCTGATTTTCATTCCCAAAACACAAAAATGACTCCTTCAAGTGGTCTAGAAAATTTGGCATGTGTACTATGACACACACATAAACATATGTGCACACACACACACACACTATATAAATAAATTTTAGAAACCATTACGTCTGCATAAGCAAACTTGTTACAATCCTGTGCTGTGAAGGATGATAGTAACTCATCTGGTAGCATGGGTCTAGTTAGGGGTGGGAACAGAGCATCCACTACCCCAACAGTAGTCATTTCTATATTTCACTAAAACCCTTAGCCAGACCACTTCCTCTGTTGGTCAATGTACTTTGTTTCTGTGTACTATGTATGGGAGGAAAACTTTCATACTTGGCTGTGTTGTGCCACTGACAAGTTCTGTGCTAGACATAAGTGATATTTTCATAATTTTGTACCAGTAATAATGCAAATTCACTAAGTTCAAAGCTATTTTACTTACCTATTCTCTTAGAAGCCTCTTGCTTATCTTTCTTTCTACGGGTCTCCTGACACTCATTCCAAAAGAATAAATAAGGCAAAATATGTCTGTTGAGAAAGTTGTACTATGAGACATCTGTCATTTCTTCAGGAGAGAAATTTCCATGTTCTAGCACATGAACCTACTAACCCTGGGCAGTTCTTGTAGGAAAATTTGCTTCAGTGTGTATTTGTTCATTGGTTCCTAGAGACCACTCAACCTGCTTCATGTAGGTTTTTGTAGTTATTAGTAGACCAGAACACAGAAACTGGTGTCCAGAGAGAGATTTTTAAAAGTGAGTTAAATGGCCTCTAATTTTCTCCCTAGAAAGCATTTTTCCATCACCCCAAAATATTTGGCCTTCTTTTCTTTCACAACTGGATGTAAGGGGCTAGAAAGATGGCTCAGTGGATAGGAGCACATGCTGCTCCTCTAAAAGACCAGACTTTGCTTTCAGCACTCTAATGGGATTACAAATATATGTAACTCTGTTTCCAAGGCATTTTTTTTTTTTTTAGTTTGTCCCTGCCAGGCAACTCACATGCAGGGTATGTGCATGCTATCTCTCTCCCTTTCTCTCTCTGTTTCTCTATCTCTCTCTCACACACACAGACACACACCCAGATAAGTAATAGATAAATGATATATATATAATAGAAACAAAGATGACAGATACCTAGATTAAACATATAGAAGATAGATGATAGATAGATAGATAGATAGATAGATAGATAGATAGATAGATGTTTTTTTAATGTTTTCCAGAATTTGGGGAATCAAAACCTGTCTTGTGGAGATTCAGCACACTGCCATTTAATATTATTTCATAAATGGACAAAGAGCAAGGAAACGAACATTCTTCAGTTTGACTGTCAACTGTCACGACACACTCATGTGTTTGATTGCTTGGTCTCTAAATTATGGTGCTTCTTGGAAGTTTGCAGAACCTTCGGGAAGTGAAACCTTGGAATAGGCCACTGTGACTTCAGACTTCTCATTTGTAAATACAATGTGACCAAATGCATCCTACTTTTGTCCACATGTCTGCCTAACTGATGTTCTAAACAAAATAAACAGATGCACAAATAGTCACAGCCTTTGGGAGAGAGAAAATATCAAGTATTTCTGAGTGCTTTAACTATACATCCATCTCTCAGACATACTTGTAGAATGAACAGTATGCAGTGTTATAAGACAATGAAACCTTATTACCTGTTACAGTGTGGATGACCTTAGAGGACATCAGGCTTAGGCTTAGTGAAAAGCACCATTACCCACTGAGCCAACTCCTTTCTCCATAATGTGGCCTACAAGTGTAAATTATTAACCACACAGCATTAATATCCAACAATAATAGTTGTGCTGTTGGATATTAAGGCACAAAAAGCAAATCCTTTCCACTGAAGGCAACATCAAAGGAAAGGAATGGCAAAGCAAAACAGTCCAAGGACAGAAAAATTAAAGGCAAGTGTTCCAGAGATATTTTCAGAAATTACAGCCTACTGGATGAACATGGAGGACTGCCTGTGACAATATTTAACCCTTACACTCCAGAAGGTACTATTATGCTCATTAGCTGTGTTTTACATATGAGGAAACTGGGGACTAAAAGTTAAGGCATGTGTTTGTCTCACCTTGCTAGAGGTTCTTATTTGAACCCAGGCAGTTGTGATTCATGTGTGTTGTAGTGAGAGACCAAGAGATTAAAGGTGGCTATTTTTAGTGCTTGAGGCCTACAATAGTTGGGTGGGGAGGTCCAGTGGAAGAACTTGCCTTACCACATTCTTTACCCACATACTAGAGATACAGTTGCTAGGAAACTGGCCCATCCCCCTAGGGAGGGATTAATGGTTTGGGGACCTTCCTATAGCCAATCAATTCAAAATGTAATGTTTTGACAAATAGATGCTTGCCAGGTAGGAATCACCCCTGCCTTGGGCATGCTGGGAGGGAACAGAATCCTTAAATTACCCAACTAACCTGAGCATGGGGCTCTCAGCTCTTCACCACTTTGGCAGTGGGGGCTGTGAGTCCAAGCTGCAGCTTGTAATTATAATAAAAAGATCCTCATGTGATTTGCAATGGACTCAGCTCCTGGTGGTGGTCTTTTGGGGAATCATGATTCTGGCACAACAGTAGAATGCTTTCCTCTGAACATGCCAATGGCTCTCTTAAAATTACCAATTAGAAACCTGCTCACAATTGGGGTTGTTGACTTTCTACTATGGAGTAAGGTAGAGATCTTGGCTCTATGCATCTCCTTGATGATATACATGTGTAAATTCACAGTTGCCAGGAGACAGAATTCTCATTTCCTTCAGTAGTGTATCCACCCATAGGTTCTCCATGCTTTGGAAGTCACTTCGCTTAAACTTATTGGCTTACCAATGAAGAAGAAATTTCTATTTTCTTTGAAGACTGAATTTTGTCATGGGAGGTTTTGCTGCAAGCTGGGCATGTGATGCTTTGCCCAGGTTAGCTTGTGAGAGGACACATGATGTTTTGCTGTGACCCCTCATACACAAGGGGTATGACTTTGGACAGCTGAGAACAACCGTTCGTAGACTTTGAGGAGAGGACATATATAGAGGCCCACTCAAAGTGATACATCACATTTTGGATCAACATTGCTTTGCTGAGTTTTGTGCTTCGACACTTGACTTTGCAGAGATAAATGTTTCAGAGAACTTCTCTGGGCAATCCAACCGAGTCTTTCGGCTTTCACACTGACTTCATGTTGTTGCTTTGTGTTGGCCTTTGGACTGGACTGCTGATATCCTGATGGCTGAGTCTGGTAATCCCTGAACTATCCATTGAACCTAATCAGCAGGAAGTAGATAAAAAAGGACTATAACCCTTTTCCCCACAAATCTCCTAGTTAACATTATGGGGGGATTGGAAGATAAGTAAAGGTGCTTAAGAACCCTAAATATAGGTTTGCCAAAAAAAAATCTAAGCCTTACACACCTGCCTATGTCCTGATACATTCCCTTATTTCTGTCCTTGGTGTCTTATCTGGGGTGAACAGACATTTGTTCACATATACTCAGAAAAAGTTCACAGAAGAAAGTACCTGAGCTTCACATCAACACATTATATAGCTGTTTTTCATGTATTTTTTGTTGGTATTGTTTAGTTTCTTTATTTGTCTTCTGCTTCCCTCACAGTCTATACTTACAATTAATTAGAACTATGAACATTATACAATAACAAGGGTTTTGTGGGTCACTTAGCTCTAACCCCTATGTTTATGTCCCACTGTGGATGAGAAAATAAAGAAGACAATTTGCATTGTAATTCAGTTGTTACATATCACTGCTATCAGCACCCATTAAAGTAACCTAAAACCCCTGCATAGATGTAGCCCATGGCAGTTCAGTGTCCAAGTGGGTTCCCTAATAACAGGAACAGGGACTGTCTCTGACATGAACTCAGTGGCTGGCTCTTTAATCACCTCTCCCTGAGGGGGGAACAGCTTTACCAGGCCACAGTGGAAGACAATGCAACCAGTCCTGATGAGATCTGATAGGCTACCATCAGATAGAAGGAGAGGAGGACCTCCCTTATCAGTAGAGATAGGAAGGGGCATGGGAGGAGATAAAGGAGGGAGGGCGGGGTTGGAAGGGAATGAGGAAGAGGTCTACAGCTAGGATACAAAGTGAATAAACTGTAATTAATACAACATTTTAAAAAGAGAAAAAAGTAAAAAGAAAAGAAAAATTACCTTAGAAGAGTTAAATTATTCAATACTCTAACTTTGTGTTTGCAAAACCCACTAAAAATAGCACCTACTTTATAGGTTTTTGTGGTTAATCAGTTAATTGATATTAAGCAATTAGAATTCTGTTCACACTTATTAATACTATTGCTACATTATAAAACTATTTGAGATACAATTAATGCATTGTCAAAGTCACATTTTATTCCATAAAATTTAGTGGTTTTTAGGCATACTTGTGAAATAATTCAACTGTCACCAATGCCACATTTTCATAACCTCAAAATAAATTGCATACCATTAATGGTCATTCTTTACTTTCTGGTCTTCTGAACCTCTGGCAGCAGCCATCTCCTCTCCTGTCTCATGGTGTTCTAAACTTTCCATTTAATGGTGTGACACAATACATGGTATTTTTTTGTCTGGCTTTTTTATTTGCCACATTTCCAAGATTCACTACATTTATTAATGTCTTAGCATTTAGTCTTTATTAAAGCTAAATTACATGTGATACCTTATATATATTATTTATATCTCTGTACTTATCAATAAGTGGTCACTTGTTTACCTCCTTTTTGACTATTACAAATAATAATTCTAAAAACTATCAAGTACTTGCACTTGGGCGATAGTTTCAATTGAGAAAATGCTCGCTGTGCAGGTACTGAACCTGATTTGAGGTCCTGAGTCTTTACATAAAAGCTAGACATGGGGAATAGAGAGATGGTTTGTTCTTGTGGGATACCATAGTTCTGTCCCCAATATCCACATAGAATCTCACAATCACATGTTGTTGTTTCCATTGTAGGAACCAATACCTTCTTATGGCCTTGGTCATTAGACATACAAGTGGTGGATGTTCATGGATGCATGCAAAACACTTATATACATAAAATAAAATAAAAATAAGAAAAATGTCAGAGGCCGTTCTGTTATAGGAGCTCAGTGGGCCTTCTGGAAGAGGAGCCAGTATTTTTGCAAGGTCTATATTATAATAAACCCCCAGAATTGCTTCCAGCCTCTAACATGATGTCAAGAGCCATTGGTTAAGGGAAGTTCACTAGACATGTGAACTTTCTGGAACACAACTCAATATTTTACAAGGTCTATATTGTAAGCTTCCCAGAATTTATTCCAGCCTCTGATACCCATTTTACTCTGTGCTACTGTGCCAAGAACCATTCTATTAAAGAAATTCGGTAAGTATATAAACTTTCTGGAAGGAATCTGGTACTTTGCAAGTTCTATAGCATGATACACCCAAGAATTGCTTCCATTCTCTGAAACTCATTCTTTGTGCACTGCTGGATCACTCTAAAATCTGGCATTGATGTGAACTGTAACTTCTTGGATATTTACCCACTCTAAGTGAACTAACTTCCTAATGGATCTTATTGAAGATATACTTCTGTTCAGATTAATTAATTCCTGATTATGGAATTCTTGATTTGATTCAAACAATTTTAAAAATCAAATTGTTTTAGAACTTCTAAAACAATTTTAGAAACTTTACAGCTTCAATAAATACCCTTGTGGCCCTCCAGATGTCTCACTAGAAGACAGGCTTAAGGCAGATTTGTAACTCAGATAATCCTTCAAGCAGTAAGCCTGGTATACACCATAAATATAGACAAGTTAGTTTAAACTTCCCAAAAGCCCAAATTATGATGGAATTAATAAGCAATATCGAATTATGTACAAACATTAATGTCAAAACAAATACATACTGTTCTGTTATAATTCCTTATACCTTGTTACTCTATGTTATTGTATACCTTTATTTTTAATTTACTTTGTTTCTTAGAATAAAAGACAGATAAAATTATTGTCCTGAATTCAGCCACTCCTGATGAGACCTGATAGAGTAGGATCAGAAGGAAGGGAAAGAAGACCTCCCCTATCAATGGAATTGGGGAGGGAGATGTGTGCAGAACGGGGAAGAACGGAGGGATTGGGAGGAGAGAGAAGGGAGGAGGGAGCTACACGGGGGATACAAAGTGAATAAAGCATAATCAATAAAGAAAGAAAGAAAAAATATTTTCCTGAACTCACTATAAACTTTGATATAGCTTAAAACCTGTGTACCCAGCGCAGTTTAATTGAAAAAAAAAACCAAAAACAAAAACAAAAACATATATTCTTGTAACTTTTAAACCCTGCTCACCTTTAGGCTTTGCTAACATTTGTCAATCTGAACTCACTATGAACTTATGTAATGGATACATAGTAAGAAATGTTTTGTTTTAAAACGTAACCTGTTGTATCTCAGAATTCATTTTTTGATGATTGCCCTTTGACTGTGAAGTAATTCCTTTGTCTCAGAAGTATAAAGCTGAGACCATACAAAAAAAAAAGTAGGCATGGTAGAATTAAATGTAATCTCATCCTTCAAAGGGTGACACTTCTTTACAAATGAAGACCTTGAGGACCTCCAAATTGTTCTTTGCCCTCTAGTGATTGCAGGTTGCCAGCTCTTGTGAGAGTAGAACATGGGCTCTAGGCAATGAGATAAGCAAGTTGATGCTGGGAAGTATCCTCTGGGTTGAGAGATGACTCATTCATTAAATGCCTGACACATAAACACAAGTTTATGTTGTGTTTATGGCTGAGTTTGATGCCCACAGCCTGTTTACAAACCCTGAATAGTGCTGTGCTTGTAATCCTAGTCTTGTAGAGGCAGATACAGGCAGATGGAGGTGAGGAAGGGAGGAGAGGAGATCAAAGATCAAGGTGGAGAGCAATTAGGAGGGACAGCCTAGGTTAACATCTGCTTCTATATACATGTGCATGCACACATATACATATGCACACATACATATGTGAACACACAAATGAGGAGGGGGGGCACCTTCTTATTCTACCGATACCCAGCTACTACCTTGAATTGTTTTTCCTTTGTTTATGTTTGTTTTTAATAGAATTTTTATTTATTACAATGTATTCACTTTGTATCCCAGATGTAGCCCCCACTCTTGTCCCCTCCCAAATCCACCCTCCGTTTTTCCCTAATCTTCACCCATGCGCCTTCCCCAGTCCACTGATAGGAGAGGACGTCCTCCCCTTCCATCTGACCCTAGCCTATCAGGTCTTATCAGGACTGTCTTACATAGCCTTCCTCTGTGGCCTGGCAAGGCTATCCCACCTCTGGGGAGGTGATCAAAGAGCCAGCCACTGAGTTCATGTCAGAGACAGCCCCTGTTCTCCTTCCTAGGGAGCCCATTTCGAGACTGAGCTGCCACAGGCTACATCTGTGCAGGCATTCTAGGTTATTTCCATGCATGGTCCTTGGTTGGAGTATCAGTTTCAGAAAAGACCCCTAGGCCCAGATTTTTTGGTTCTGTTGTTCTCCTTGTGGTGCTCCAGACACTTCCAGGTCTTTCTATCTCTCCTTTCTTTCATAAGATTCACTGCACTCTGCCCAAAGTTTGGCTATGAGTCTCAGCATCTGCTTTAATACCCTGCTGGGTAGAGTCTTTCAGAGGCTCCCTGTGATAGGCTCCTGTTTTGTTCCTTGTTTTTACATTCTTCTAATGTCTATCCCCTTTGCCTTTCTGAATGAAGATTGAGCATCTTACCCAGGGTCCTCCTTCTTGTTTACCTTCTTTAGGGGTACAGATACTAGTGTGATTATCCTATATTATATGACTAATATCCAGCTATACCACTCCTAGGCATATACACAAAATATGTGCAAGTATGCATCAAGGACATTTGCACAACCATGTTCGTAGCAGCTTTATTTGTAATAGCCAGAAGCTGGAAACAACCTGGATGTCCTTCAGTTGAGGAGTGGATACAGAAATTGTGGTACTTTTACACAATGGAATACTACTCAGCAATTAAAAATAAGGAAATCACGAAATTTGCAAACAAATAGTGGGAACTTGGAAAGATTATCCTGAGTGAGGTATCCCAGAAGCATGAAGACACACATGGTATATACTCACCTACCTTGGATTCTTAATCCTCTCACAAACATCTGCATCCCCCCAAGGAAGATTTTCTTCCATGTTTTCAATGTTCTCAAGTCTGTTAAGGATTTGCTGAGTTTTTGGAGGGCCCTTCCTTGCAGTCATTACTGATTTTACTTAACAAGTCCATAATGAGTTACACTTGAACAAGCATTTTCTGTCTACTCCTGCTTTTCCTGTAGGAATCCTTGAAGACCCTCAATATTAACTTCAGGATTTCAGATAAACCAGTTTGGAAAATCCTGTAGCAGTTTGCTAAAGTGAGGTACTCAAAGGAATGGGAGAAGAGGGTTTTATTTTTCAAGAAACCACATGCCACTTGAGAAGACACATTGTCTCCACTCTTATAATGCTTTGTCTATTTTTTAACCTAATCAAATTACAATTCATTATTATTTAGAATGTGCATTTCCTTGTCAGGTGATACTACCCACAATTTCCTGCATCATGAAACAGCTAAGCTGTTATCAAATCCTGCCTTTTGAATAAGGATAATTTTCAAATAGAATTGAAAGTCACATTACAAAAAGAAAAAAAATTATAAATCAAATATCAAAGTAGAAGATTATAAGAAAATACAGTTTCCTGAAAATGAACTTACGTTAGTTTTTAAGTACCTGAATTTAACTCATTTTTCAACCTATCTCAATGTGTTTCTCACTTCATTAGAAATAGTTACATTTATTAACTCATACATTTGTTTGTTTGTTTGTTTGTTTATTGTGGTGGAAGATGCATGCTTTGGAATGCATGTAGAGGTCAAAGGGCAACTTGCAGAAGTCTATTCTTTCCTTCCACATTTTGCTGCTAGGGATCAAATTCAGGTGTTTGATCACCTTTACCCACTGATGCATCTTGCTGGTCTTCTATCAGAGATTTCTATGATATGACAGTAATAGGGGAATCTCATATAACTTTGAGCCACTGTGTGTGTGTTTGTGTATACCTGTGTGTGTTCTTGTGTGCATACTGCATGCATGTATATACACAGGTCTTTGGCATGTTACACACCTATGTGTACGTTCTTGAGGAGCCCAGAGATTGACACTGGATGCCATTTTCTAGCTTATTTTTTGAAAGAGAATCTCACTAAAATTGAAGCTAGAGTTTTCCCCTAGAATGCCTGGCACTCTCCCTCCAGCTCTGGGGTTAACTGGTTTTTTGTGGATGCTGGGTATCTGAACACTGGTCCTTGTGCTTGTACAGCAAACACATTACCCATTGAGCTATCATCTATGCATCAGAGACATTTAAACTATGACTGTGGAGGAAAATGCCTACATCTTTGAGAAGTTTTTGAGCAATTCCTATTGCTTAAAATCTTACACTACCAAGTGTGTAGCATTGATTTAAAGAAAAAAACACATTTTATATCCCTGGTTTGTGACAAAGAGCATGATTGAAATTTATGAAATCATTGTGTTGAAAGCCAGGCTCACTGTGCACCACAAGTAAGAATTATTGATTTTTAACAGACTACTTAATATGATTTTTGACCTCTTATTTTACTCATTTATCCAACAAACTATATATTTCTAAATGTACTAAGCATTAATAAGATGTGTAAGCACTACTTTAATTTCCAAAGAGTCTCTAATCAATCTTCATTTTATTTTGATACAACACCAATTCATCTGGAATATTTCATTCATGGTATTTAAAAATACCTTCTATTTAAGTCATTAAATTTAAACCAAAAATTTTATCCCAAAATGAGGAAATAAAGACATGTTCATGTCTCTTCTCTTTCTTGAGAGTGTAACATTTCTTGAGCATATCCAGTTCATATTCTGAGTGGTTACTGAGGGATCATTCTAAACCAGTCAGATTGAGGGAAAGGAAACTGGTTCCCAGGCAAATAGAAAGTCAGCTGTTGTTTGTACACATTTCCCTGGGTGTCTGACTTGCCCCTCATTTCTTCAGATACTTAAAACAGATCTGAAAGCAAGCTCAGGTGACAAAATCCTGTAGTCCTAGCACTTGAGATGGAAGCAGAAAAACCAGGAGTTCAAAGGCAGGCATAACTACCTAGCAAGTCTGAGGAAAGCCCTGTCTCCACAACAAAAGAAGAGGGTGGAAAAGGTACGTGCTGTAAAAATTCATTAACCTGAATTTGGAGTCAAAAATCCATATAAAAATCCAGGCAAAGTTGGAATGTGCCTGCAACTCTCAGTGGTGCAATGGATCAGCCAGCCAAGACAGTTAGAGCCCTGAAGCTCATTGATTGACCACCCAACCATGATTCATGAGCTCCAGGCTCAGTAAGAGACTTGACTAAAAACATAACTGTGGAGAGTGATTAAAGAAAGACACTCACGATCTACTTCTGGTCTCCACATGTGTACACACACAAACACATACACAAATCTATATATACCATGTGTACAATCTCTGCTGGTCTCTACATGTGTATGCATACTCCCAAACATCTATATGTACCATGTGCACACATAACAAACACAAAACTGAGTAATACAATACACACTCCACCAACTCCCCCCACATACAAATGACAAAAAAAAAAAAAGAAAGAAAGAAAATATAGCCTTACCTCCCAAGTCCTGTAATCCTTGGTTTCACTGGGCATAGTTGGTGACTTTTTCTTCTGTAACTCACAGACTTGGAAAAATATTTTCACATGTTTGTATGAATATTGCTTGTGGTTAAATTCCATCCAGAACACATTCCCTTTCTCAAATGGAGTCTTCAAGTCACCTAAACCATCTGACTTCCCCTTAGAAACAAAGGTTCTGGGGCTGAGGAGAGGGCCCAGTGAGTAACATATGTGCTTTGGCAGCAGGAGGACCTCAGTTTGAACCCCAGGACCCATGGGAAAAATAAGTTGTTGAGCTGGTGTGTCTTTTTGATACCAGTGCTAGGGAGACAGAGACGGATGGATTCCTGGGGTCACCTAGCCTGGCTAAATCAGAGTACACCAGACAGTCAGTGTCCCCTATCTCAAAAAGTAAGGGGAATTGCACCTGAATTATGACAATCAGTTATCCTCTTGTCTTTATGTACACACATATCCAGTCCATGTACACTCAGCCATACACAAACACACACACACTCACAGTGACACACACACCAGAGAGAGTGAAAGAGAGAAAGAGACAGAGAACACTTCTCATATGTGCATATATTCGCACATAGATACAGATACATACATGTATCAATTTAGTTAAAATTTTTAAATAAGTATTTTTTAAATTAATCTTCAGACAAGAAAGATAAAAATGAAAGCTTCTGGAGAACCTGTTCGGCACCCGAATCAAGAATGAGATGCTGATGCACAGGAAATATTATATTTAGACTGTGAGCCTCCTGACATAGGTGCTTGAGGCCAAAATCAGGTCCTCTGAAGAGGCAGTGTACAGCCTTGATTGCAGCAGTTTTCAATGGAAAAGTGAGTTCTAATGAAGGGCTGTGGAATATGTTAGGATACCATTTTCCCTTCTTTTCCATGTGCTTGCAGGTACACTTGTATACACTGTGCACCTACACATGTGCAGAAGCAGACAAGAGGACAACCTCACCTTTCACATAACCCTTAGCTTCCATCCATCTTCTCTTATTATACAGGGTTTCTCTGAACTTAAACTTGCCAAGGAGGCTAGACTATCCAGTGAACTCCAGAATGATACCTCTCTCTACTTCCAGCTAACTTTATCTTGCTGGCCCCATAGAGCAATTTTTAGCTGAAAGTGATGTTTCCTTCTCATGGGCCCCATATGTAATTTCTTTCCTATCATGGTTGATCCCTTTCACATTTTGTTTGATGCTGTAGAGTCTCACTTGTTTTAGCCTTTGTTCTTGATGAAACAGAGTCCACAATCAGGACTAGCCTATTATTTGGATTGTGAAGGGGGCTGACACTCTTTAGGAATGAGGTGAATTGGGATAAAGGTGTCAAGGACCATGATCATTCCTTGAGGAGGAGTACATAAAAAGGGAAAAATATACTAATATTATATCAGAAACAGCTTAACAGAGTTTTGAAGGAAAGAGGGGGGCTTCCCTTAAAAGCCTGTAAGGGAGTTTTATTAAAATGATTAGCTTAAGAGTCAAGAAGAAAGGTGTTATTGGCAGGATGACAAAGGGAGGCCTAGAGAGGAGCCTTCAGAAAAAGGTTCTGAATGAGGGACAACAGATGCCTATTATTCACTTTCAGAAGCTGGTGGGAAGCTTTAAACCATGTGATTTAGTCTGGGATAGTCTATATAACAGAAAACATGGAGGAGACAAGTACTTGGTGAATTAGAAATTGTGAAAACCATGACTGACTGGGGAGGAAGAGATGGCTGAACAATTAAGTGAATTTACCATTGTTTGGTTTCTAGTCACTCACAACTGCCTAACTCCAATTCAAGGAGGTCTGATGCCCTCTTCTAGCCTCTGCATGTTGTACACATTTACACACAGACACACACACATACAAAGAATAGACTAGAAAATAAATCATAAACACACACAGCAGACAGTTTCATAACTCTCTGTCCCAAGAAGGGGAGAATTTCAGGGTGATATGATCTGATTTCTTCAGGCTGTAAGATCTGGCCTCCTTGAGTGATAGGGCAGGCCATGATCTAACATTTCTTCAGATGGCACTGTGAGTAGTGATGTGCCTGTTCATGGATAATCTAACTGAAATGTACCTGTCACCTGTCATTTTTAAGCCCTGTTCTTCTTGGCATAAAATTCTTGGAACATTTTAATTTATTTAGGAGTTTTGGCCTTTGACATTCTCTTTTCCAGAATGTCCCAACTGCTGGCATAGGAGATAATTTAGTTGGATGTTCGCTAACTTCATTACAACATATTTCAGGGTTAGCAGAATCATATGTCAACCCTTCCCAGGATTAACTGTGCTTTTCAATATCTAATATCCAGTTTGCTTTTCCAGGAGAAAAAAATATAGAATTACATTCTGGTTTCTCTCTTTCTTCCTCTCTTTAGAAGCAATGAGTTCTTTTTCAGAAACAACTGCTACTAGTATCTTTCTTCTGCAGTTATTATTAGCATTTCAATTCCATATCATAATCTCATTTTAGTGTTTTATAACTTGTTTTTTCCTTTGTTTAATTGAGTGTTCCACGTAACATCTTGATTCTCTGAAATATTTATTCCAATGTACATGCTTCAAAAGATTACTATTTTTGTAGTATCCTTTAAATTTTTTCTTTTTGTTTTGCTACTTACATTTTACATCTATTTCTAAATTTATTTTTCTATATTTATTTTTTATTTTTCTATATTTTATTTTTCTATATTTATTTTTATTTTATTTATTATTTATTTTTCTATATTTCTGTGTATTTATATGTGCAGCTGAGTGCAGGTGCCTATGGAGGCCAAAATAAGGCATAAAGCCTCCTGGAGATGAAGTTACAAGGATAATGAACCACTTGACATGGGTGCTAGAAACTGAATTCTGATTCTCTGCAAAGAGAAGCTAGTGCTCTGACTGTTAAGCCATCTCTCCAGTCCTGAGTTCTTCACAGAAAATGCTGTTTGCCAGATTGACTTCCCTCAAGCTTGCTATGTAAATGAGGCTAATTTTGAATTCCTAATCCTTTTACCACTGCCATCCAAGTCCTGCGATTGCAAGCATTGGCTACTATACAACAAAATTAGACTTCTCAAGGAGGTCGTGCATACTAACATAAACAAATCTCTGGGTTGATTAAATGAAAGAAAAATCATTTTATTAGTCAACTGTGCTATTTAAAAAAATAATAAATTTTACATAGCTTCTTTGATGCAAATGATGCAGCTTAGTGGCCAGAGTGATAGCGCTGGAGTCAGCAGAACGTGCTTTTCTTGCAGAGGATCCAAGTTCAGTTCCTGAACCCCGTGTAGGACAGTGAACAAGCACCTCCAGCTCCAGCTCCGGGGTGTCTAATGTTTCTAGGCTCTATGAGCACCTGTAATCACATGTTTATACCCACACATAGCTATAGATGTGCACATAATTAAAAAGTAAAGTGAGTCCTTAGACTATGCAGTGCATTTCTTGCTTTGATTTCATTCTGAATCATCTGAAGTGTATTTTGCACACTTCTGGTATAAGTCAGAAGATGTGATGACAAATGATACACAGTAGGTTAATAATTCCAAGCAGGGAGTATCTCTATGTGTATCTGTCTCCATGTACATTACATTCTGATTCACATGAAGACATGGTGGAAACTAACCCATGATACTTGAATGGCTGTGGCTTGGTTGCTAGAGGAAAAACAATAGCAAAACTTAGAGATTTTTGACATGTCTTATTAAAATGAATGCTTCACTTAAGATATTTTGTATGTATGTCATTGGGCATTTATACAAAGTCCCTAGCCTGATCCTTTTATGAGAAAGTGTGTTCATCAGGGTGCTGTTAATATAACAAGTGGCAAAATTATCAACTTATAAAGAGAAGAGGTTTACTTTGACTTACTTACCAGGTGGGCCAATGGTAGAGTTTCCAAATAGCAGTATTTGCATTGCAGGAAGGAACAGACCATCTCACTATTGAGCTACCTAAATGAACAGAGGAAATACTGACAACCGTCTATGAACCAAAGACTACAGATTAGACCCCAAAACTGAAAAGTTTCATCATTTTCCAATAATATCTCCCTGGTAAGACAATCTGAAACCCTCAAGCTTTTCAGAAAAATACAAGAACCAAGCTATATGACAGAAGGTGCTTTATTGCTCCTTGTGACTAGCATACTCTCAAAGTGGAAGTAACCACTGCTTGTCTTTCTATTGGAAGGGCATGTGGCTCATAAGAAAGTTTCTCCTTGTTCACTGTTGCCTGGAAGAAGAGACATCACAGAACCTACAATTGTTTTCACATAGACATTTCTATTGCGTTTATGATCGATGCTAAGCAAAATCTCCATTAAGAATATTTTTAAAATATAAAAAGTAAAGTTCTCTTTATTTTGAAGACAAATAAAGTACAAATGAACCCTACTGCAAATCTTAATGGAGAAAAGAGACTCTTACTTAACCTTCATTTTTTTTCCTGTCACTGTAATAAAGAGTAAGTGGGAAACCTAATGCCACCCTAGCATAGAGAAATGGGGCATGCACTTGCTTGTATAAACATGGATGACCTAATATGAAGACAACCAGAAGCAAATTAACCAGTATTATTCAGTCTTTGGCTTATTTCCACATCATAAGCACCAAGTCAGTTTGAAGTGTATGTCAATCTCAGTTTCATAGGATATTTGTGTGTGTGCATGTGTGCACACATGTGTATGAAGCCCTCTACCTTGCTTTTGTTAGCTGCCCAGCATGGGTGCTGGGACCTGAACTCCAGTCTTCTGCAGCAGCAGCAAGTGAACTGGTTCCATTTGTTTAATAGTTGAGAGAAAGAAAGAGCAAGGTTCCTGACATTTGAAAATCAAATGTAATTTCAATTTTGCTTTTTATAAATAAATTACTCTTGGAACAAAACTTGGCTTACAAGGTAATACAGGGTGTGTGGCAGCCTTGCTGTTACAAAAGCAGAATTAAGAGTTTGCTAAGCCTTTGGTATTTACTTCCCAGTCTTCCAAAGGGGGGGAAATGTTGGGCACCTGCTTCCTCAAGCACAGATCTGTCCTAGAAAGACCCTACACTGCTTCCCGTTTGGCTACTACCCTCCCCTATTGGATCTGCTGCTTTTCTTTGGCCTCTGCTACTTGTTGGGTCTCTGCATTTCCATCACTTTTTGTTTTCAAGAAGACACTTAAATATCTTAATTTCAATCTGTGCTGTATTAATCACATTGGCAGCCAGTTAAATGAAGTATATTATTTGTGGGGAAAACAAAAACTGCCAAAATGTGTAAATTCTGTGGTTGGATCTAGCCCTTGGTCCCCTCTCCTCTCCTTGTAGGAGCTCAGACTGCAGAGGGTTTGGAAGAAACACAGGCTTTCCTTTCAGACCCTTCCTGCAAGTGTTTCCAGACCCTTTGTGCTCCTTTCCTGGCTACCATAGAAGGATTAAAGTTCCATTTGAACAAGTAGTTACAGCTGCTGGTCCCTTCACTCTTAATGTCTACAATTTAGTCTGTGTTATCCGATATTTTCTTCCTGGGGAAATAGTTGTGCATTTATACTCAGGTAAGTCTCAGTCACAGTTTCATGCTGCTTCAGGGCAATTGCTTTGTCCTTCTAACAGATCTCACATTCCAGAGAGAAACCCAGGCCTAGAATATAAAGTGCTAAGTTTTGGGAAATAAGGCATGCTTCTGAGAGGAATAGGAAACACTTGGCATCTTTTTTTCTGCCTTACTTCTTCAACTATAATACTTTTGAGGACAGTGAGATGGCTCAGCTGGTAAAGTCCTGACAGCTTGACTTCAGTCCCTGGAACCCACAGGGTGGAGGGGAGAATTGCCACTGTGAGTTGTCATCTGACCTTTACTCTGACCATCATATGTTTCCTGTGTCCCATATGCTTCCCTCTGGCAAACAAATAAATATTTTTAAAGAAATTATTTTGTTTACAGATTGCTGTTAAGGATTATGCTGGTTTAGTAAGTTTGTAGTTGTAAGTTCTCCTCAAATAATGTACCCATAAAGTCTCACCAAATGGCTGTCCAAATGTATTGTGAGCCAGGACAAGATCAATGAATATGTCAAACTGAACAGAGAAAAGCCTATAAGACTTTAACCCTATACAAAGAATTGGCAGTGAGAGAAGTGGTCTTCTTCAGGAAGGAGTACACTAATCAGTTGTCCAGTACTAAAGTCAGCTTGAAAACACACTTAAAGTAACATCTGGGTTCAATAGCTTATATTTAGGAATGTATATATACATATATATGCACAAATACATATATTCTTCAGTAACAACTGATGAAAAGAAGAGGCTATTAATTTGAAGGAGAGTGAGGAGGGGTATATGGGAGGAACAGAGGAAGGAAGAAATGTTATAATCATGTTATAATCTCAAAAAAATTAAAAGCAACATTTTAAATTTGTTTTATATTATACAAATAGATAAACATTTATAAAAATTATCATTTCTTTCACAGTATGAATTTATTTTGTGTTGACATCACACCTCCTTCAAAAATGTGAGTTTGAAACTTTAAAAGAAAATCATGTTTTCCTTTTAGAATACACATTTTCCTGTTTGTTTTTCTACCTGTATGTGTTTATGAACAAGGTGAGTCTTTGCAAAACCAGGAAGGACATTTCCTATCCATTACTCCAGCATTTTCACTGCATTTTGAGCAGTATCAGCAACACCAAAAACCAATTAAATACTTGGTTTTGCTTATAAGCCTGTTTGCCTTTAAAAGGATGCTAATTTTCAAACTCCCTGCAGATTGATCTCCAGCACAGATGTGCACAGCAGTAAGTGCACACTATGTAGGCATGCACCTCATCTTCCAAAGTAGTGGTTGAAAATGGCTCTCGGGCTAATTAGCCCTCAAAAATGATTTAGAAGGACAAGAATTGGAAGAAGAGTCAGACTCAGGCAATATGTTACTAAATTTCAAATAGAAAGGTGTCTTTCGTAGAACCTTTAAGAAGATTCTAAGAAGGGTGTGAGAATAAAATGAAATATAAAGGTCAACTCTCAATCCATTACCTTGTCTTTCAAAGTCTCTGCATTTTGTGAAGACTAGGGTGAAGGCTGGTATGTACTTCACTTGGTAGAGTGTTTTCCTAGTATATGCAGAGCCCTGGTTCAATCCTCAGCATCACATAAGCAGGGCATGGATATATGACAGTAATCCTAGCACTTGGGAGAGGGAGGCATGATGATCAGAAATTCAGGATCAACTAAGGGCTTCATGGTGAGCCTGAGAACAGCTTGAGCTACGTGAGACTCTGTCTTCAATAATGAAATGTTGGAGCAGAGAGGTCTAGTCCACAGGGTCCATCCTCATTCTCTTCTTAACCTCAACCTACTTCGTTCTGACTGCTTTTAGTGCCTGAAGTTTCCATGGCTGTCGCTACACCTGTAGGCCTTGACTGCTGATTTAGTCACCTCTGTCTACACTGTACCTCATGGATGTGCTTCAAATTTGGCATATTGCTTTCTTGTTTGAGTTGAATATTGTCACTATTAGGATTTCTATTGCTGCAATGAAACACCTTGACCAGAAAGCGAGTTTGGGAAGAAGTGGTTTATTTGTCTTACACTTCTATGTTGTATCCCATCATGGCAGGAAGCTAGAGCATAAAACTCAATCAGGGTATGGATTTGGAGGCAGGAGCTTATACAGAGGCCGTGGAGGAGTGTTGCTTAGTAGGTTGCTCCTCATGGCTTGCTTAGCCTGCCTTCTTTGTTTTGTTAGTAGTGGTGGTGGGTTTTTTGTTTGTTTGTTTGTTTTTGTTTTATTTTATTTTGTTTTGTTTTTGAGACAGGGTTTCTCTATGTAGCCTTGATAATCTTGGACTTGCTTTATAAACCAGGGTGGTCTCTAATTCACAGATATCCACCAGTGTCTGCCTCCCTGAGTGCTGGGATTATAGGCATGCACCACCTCACCCAGCATGCTTTCTAAAAGAACACAGGGCCACCAGCCAAGGGATGTCACCACCCATTGTGGGATAGGACGACCTCATCAATCACTAGATAAAAAAATGCCCTACAGGCTGGTCTACAGCCCAATCTTGTGGAGGCATTTTCTCAATTGTGTTGCCTCTGCTTAGATGACTGTAGTTTGGGTCAAGTTGACATAAATCTAGCCAGCACAAATATCTAAGAATGTTTCCAGGAGATAGAATTCTAATTTCTTAGAGGTGTCTTATTAAGCAATAAGATGACAAAGTTAGCAATAGCTTGCTCTTAAAAAGTCCTGAAAGTCCCAATTTTCTTTAGATACCAAGGATTTGTGTTGTTTTTTTAAATTTTTGGTAAGAGTTATTTCCAGAATAGATGATTTAAGAAATTATCTGAAGTTGCTTTCAAAAGAATAATTCTCTCAAGTGTTGAGAGTCTCAGAAGAAAGAAAAATTAAAGGAAAGATCAGTAAACTGCCATCACTGTCAAACTACATACCACTACCTTACTTGTCCATGTCAGAGATCCAAAAGAAGACATTATTGAAATGGATATTTAAAAGTCAACCTGTGGTCTAAGGATATGGCAGGGCCAAAAAATGTCTGTTATATAAGCATGAGGACTTTAATTCAGATTCCTAGCATTCACATTAAAAAAAATGGGCATATTGGTACAAGTCTGCAACCCTGGTGCTTGGTGAGTGTGAGCAAGAACAGGATGAACCATGGGCTCAAAGTTTGTCAACCTAGCCAATCAGTGAGCTCTGCATTCAGTCAGAAACCCTGCCTTCAAAACATAGGAATATTTCTAACATGAACTCAATGATGGACTCTTTGACCTCACCACCCAGCAATGGAAGAACAGCCCTCCTAGACCACAGAAGACTTTGCAGCCAGTCCTGAAGACACCTGATAAACCAGGGACAGATCAAAGGGGAGGAGGTCCTCTCCTGTCAGTGGACTTGGAAAGGGGCAGGGAGTAGACGAGGGAGGGAGGGTGATATGGGGGGGGGATAAGGGAGTGGGATTCACCTGGGATACAGAGTTAATAAAATGTAACTAATAAAAAAAACATAGTAAGATGATAAGAAAAAGAAGGCACATGAGCATTAGTTCCCCCACTTGCCTAACAAGTGGGCTGACATGAAGCCTCAGATATCCACTGGACTTTTCTTCTTGGGGTCTGTGCATTGTAGGTCAGGTATGGAGATACCTCCAGAAGTTCTATTATTGTATAGGATTGTTTTCACTGTTCTGGGTTGTTTGTTGTTGTTGTTGTTGTTCCATATGAAGTTTAGGATTTTTCTTTCAAGGTCTGTAAAAAATTGTGTTTGTATTTTGATGGGGATCCCAGAACAGTATCTCAAGACAGGAGAAAGGAATTGATGTAGAGACCATGGAGAAAGACTGTTTACTGCCTTTCTTTCTCTGACTTGTTCGGCTACCTTTCTTATATAGCCCAATTCTACTTGCCAAAGAATGGCAGCCTGAAGCAGACTGAACGCTCCTGAATCAAATAGTAATTTAAAAATGCCTTGAAGTAATATGTTGCAGGATAGCTGATCCCTTTGTGATCCTCAAAATTGTGAACTATAAAACCTGTTTACTATTTGGTTTGGTTGAGACCTAATGCATACCTTTAATTCAAGAACTTTCTGTTTCTTATAAACAGATGATTATGCTGTAGTTCACCCAGTCCTAGCACACACATTTAATCCAAGAGCTCTCTGTATACTGGATCGAATAAAGTTAACCCTAGATCAAGAGGCAGAGCAATAAACCAACTGACAAGGATTAAAGACTAGGGAAGACTTTGAGTTGAGGAGTATATACGACAGTGTGAAGAATAAGAAGAGCTTTTTTAGCTCAAGGTCTAGCTTTAGCTTAGGCTTCAGGTCCTCAGCTGCCTGGCTTTTAGGGCTTGTATCTAGCAAGCTTTGGACCATGGGGTTTTTGGCTTTTTCAACCTGGGCTGTCAGTTGTATTAGTGAGCCTTTTTTTTTTTTTTCCATCAAGACCTGAGCCAGGAAGGCCAGTTAGCTGGTTACTCTCGCTGCCTCACTGAGTTAGCTGATTTTCACCCCAGCGTCAGGCTCCTGAGTCCTTATTGGTAAAATAGAACAGTTTGAATTTCCCATCATTTAAACAACAGAAATAGCCATAGGCCAATATAGTAGAAATAACCCTCACCTGAATATCCCCCTTCCTAGGTGTATTTAGGTTTGTGTCAAACTGACAACTTAGCAGCACAGGGGTGGTTATGTTAAAGAAATAGGTTTGGAGGTGAGTATGTGATGGAATGAAGAGTGTTGACATCAGGGTTTGAGGGACTGACTACATGTTCACCAAGAAGCAAAGAAAGTGCCTGCAGGAGCAGTCATTTGGAGAGCAGTATAAAATATACATGCACACTATCTAAATACCGCTTGCATCAGCCAGAAGTAAATGCCACATGAAAGAAATATCATCTCCCTGATCTCTGTCTGTCCCATGGAGAATACAGCTGCACAGGTATGTGGTGTTTTGGCATCTAGTCGCTGTGACAGAATGCCTGACAGAATAGTATACAGCAGGAAGGTTTATATCGACTCATGACTTCAGAGGTGCAGCCTCAGGCAGAACTAAGAAAGGGAACTTTATCACTCGGCTGGCTTTCTCCTTGCCTCCCTCCACCTTGTAAAAATTTTATTTGCTTTCTAATTTTGTATATGTGTATGTGTCTGAGTATGTCTATGTCTGCTGGAGTTCAGTGCCCACCGAGTCCAGAAGAAGGCATTGGATCTCCTGGAGTTAAAGTTACAGACTGTTGTAAAGTCCTCTACACAGGAGCTGAAAACTGAGCATGGGTCTTCTTGAAGAGCAGTATCTTCTTTTACCTACTGAACCATCTCTCTACCTGCTTCTAGCCCTTGGAAATCACTCATATTCATGACATGTCCTTACTTGCTCTGTTCATCTCTGTAGACACTCTCACAGACAGCCAGAGGCATACTTCTGAATCTTGGGCAAATGAATGCTAATATGATGAAGTTGACAGTGAAGGACAATGGTTACAATATTGTTTGGTAAATGAACATTGATCATATGGAGATTCCTAAAGTGTTTAATCTACTTTTTTCATGGGCAAAATAGAAAATCTGTGTCAACAGTTGATAAACATGATAAATGTGACGTGCTGATTCCAGACTTGGCACAAAATAGATTTCCAACAAATGACGTCCTGTTAATGAGACATGAGAATAAACACCACTAGACCCTGGAATAAAGCGTGAAGATTGAAACTGCAATAGAAACCCATATGGACCTTATGTGCCAAAGGAAAAGGGTTCTTAGAATATGTTTGAGATCATAAGATATCACTCTGACTAAAGTATATGGACAAGGCAAACTTATTTTTGATCAGCAAGGGGCTTTGCTCACTAGAGCAGAAAAGTCAGTTGGGACAGGAAGTGTACTTGGTTTTTATTCTAAGGCAGGTGGTAGCTGTGTCATTTCCTCATTGGCTGAGGTCCAACATCATTGTTAATTG
This sequence comes from Pachyuromys duprasi, assembly GCA_028658305.1. Taxonomy (NCBI): domain Eukaryota; kingdom Metazoa; phylum Chordata; class Mammalia; order Rodentia; family Muridae; genus Pachyuromys; species Pachyuromys duprasi. The sequence continues at coordinate 51,455,620 of CM053748.1, forward strand.
GCTACACTTAAAAGAATAGGCACAGAAGAAATGGAGGAGGAAGGAGTCAGCCACTGTAACCTAAGAATGCTGCAGGGTCTTTGTGTAAACTAAGGGTTTACTTGATGGGGATTAAAACATTTGCATAAAAGTCTTACAAGGTTGGGAAGACAAGATTGAAATTCCTTGTCATAAACATACATATTATAGTATTTGTTAGGAAAGACTCATTTAAATTTTCTTACAACATGACCACCTGGTAAACTCATGATCATAAAGAAAACACTGGATTGGGCATTCTGAACATGATGATCTTTGTACAAAAGTCGGATCTTGTTTTGGACTGAGTATAGTAGGCATTTTCATGAGGCCACAGTGGGTGAATAGCAGTGATGACAAAAGCTCACATTTCAGTTCAAGGATATTCAGTATCAGTGGCAGCAGTAATAGAGAAAGGGCTTCATCTTACCAACTGTCACTTGTTTGAGAGGTCTCCTTAATCTTTGAGGGACCTTGACGCATGTTAAACCAGATTTCTGGCTTACATACTACTACTGCTGCTACTACAATTGCTACTACTACTAATATCTGGAAAGCTAGAATGAAGCTAAGTTGAAGAATTAGTAAGATAAATTTTAATGTAGGTTTAAAGTACAACAGTTATGAGAATTGATGGTATATGGAAAGGAATACTCCTGAGCACTTGCGTGGGTATAGGCTTTTCAAAGAGAAGGGTTCCAGTTGTGTTTACATACAAATAAGACTGATTTTTTTTAGGTCATTGTCTTCAAAAAGTTGTTAAGAAATTTGGCTGAGACTATAGCGTGGTTCCTGAGACACCTGACAGGATTTCAATTGTTGAAATTCTTAGCTGATGAAATATTTCAATAATACTCTGGGAAGCTGGGTTTCTTTCCTTCCTATGTTCCATAATTTCCCTTCCGTTCTATCCTGTCTCATTTAGTATTTTGCTCTACAAAATGGCCGTACTTAACTAACTGAAAATCAGTTCATGTTTCAAATGATTGTCTCACAAATAGAAAATGTACCAAATGGCATCACTCAAATGATAAAGACACATAAACTGCATGTCAACTGCCTCACACATTTTACTGCCTCTCCTTTCTTTCACTGGAGCAGTGTTCTGTTTGAAACTTTGGCTCTGGACTTGGGCAGATTTGAACATCAAGTCTAGTTTTATATTGCACTCACAATGTGGCCACAGAAGATTGTTCAGTCTCTCAAAACCCAGTTGCTCTCCCGACAAAGTGAAGCCCATATTGCATTGAGTTATGCAAAACAAAAACTACTAGCAAAGTCTTGGATACTACTACCAGGGAATTTGAGGGTCCCTTTCATGGGTTCTTAGTCTTGTTAATGAAAAAAATTAAAAATAAATTTAAAAAATTAAAGACTGAGTCAAGAACCATTTTATTAAAATTTGAGAGAAAGGCCAAAGGACAGGTAAGCTGAAAATCTTGACAGCTGACTAGAAGAAAGACATGGAAAAGGGTCAGAAAGCCATGGCTTTTAGTTAGGCTCCAAGAAAGCTAGCATGTTTACCAAAAATGTTGTGTGGTGGAAGCAAGAGAGAGTTCAAAGAAAATGTGACAACATCCAGAGTTCAGGAGAAAATAAAATTAATTTATTACAGCTATTATTATTATTAAAATGAAAATATGATCATATCCAATCCATTTCCTCCTACACTTTACCCATATTTGCCTAGGACAACACCCTACCCTTGTTCATGTGGCCTCCACCATCTCTATTTCTCCTTTTTCTCCTTCCCCTCCTCCTCCACCTTCTCCATCTTCTTCTTCTTTGAAGCAAAGAACATCAATGAAGAGATGTTAGAAAAGATTTAAAATCCAGACGATTGGAAGGAGTGATGTGAAACCCTGTCTTCTGGATGTGAAATGGATGTTGCACTCACAGCAGTTATGATCATTTACAGGAGTTCAAGTCAGCCAAAATATAGGCTTACTAAGAGAGGACTGGCACTTCCAAGATGAGGAGTAGACTAGTGAGTTGAGGGAAAAGAACCAACGCATTTGGCCAGGAGGCATAAGATCTTTTATGGACATTTACAAAGCACCTACTTGCCTCTCCCATAGCTGTATATTCCTGGTCTTTCTTGTGCAGACTCTACTCATTACAAGAAGCCCACTTGAGGAAAGGCATTCAGTCAATTCCTGGAAATGGCCCTGAGTACACACTGTATGCTGTACATGATATTCAGGTGGGGAAAGGCTTCCCAGTCTTCCCTGAAAACTGTTTGTTTTTATATTTTTCATTTTAGTATGTGTGTGTGTGTGTGTGTGTGTGTGTACCACAGCAGATGTGTGAAAGTCAGAGAAGAATTTAAAGGAGCCAGTTCTCAGTTCTTCCATTATATGAACTTTGGGGATCAATCTTAGACTTGACAGTGTCAATGCAAAACAAAATTAAAAAAAAACAAAAACAAACAAACAAACAAAAACCAAAAACCTCACACAACTCTCTCACTGCAAATGGAATAAGACATTTTATTCTGGAGCAATTTTAAGTAGTCATGGCTCAGGAACGCTGATTTCGGTTTCCCCAAATGTCATGTTCCAACATAAAATTCAAATCAAGGCAAGTTTTAAAGTACATCAGTGCATTGATCAGAGAGGCAAGATGGAGGAAGGTTTGCTAAAGACCCAAGATGCTCACTGATTAGCTTCTTTGTTTTTGAGTTGGTGGAAGATGGTGGTCTACTAAGTTAATAGATTCCAAAAGGTTTCTGTCTATGAATCACAAGATGATGGTTATGACATAGAAGTGCGCAAGGGTACCTAAGGGTTTAAAGATAGCCAGAAATAGGGTAATTAGCCTCTGGACCTACAACATTCCTACCTCTACACATCAGTGCAGTTATACTCAATCATTCTTTGCAGATATAGCTTCTTTCCAGGAATTCTAGTTCACAATGGAAGCACTTTACCCACAGGGCAGGAAAGGAAGAACATGGTGCCTGGACAACAGAATTATGAGTATGTCATAATGTTTTCTGTGACCCTAAAGTGTTAGTGTTGGTATTATCTAGAAAAATAATATCCAAACGGGTAGATGAGTTAACAACTAAATGCTAAGATAAGTGGTTAGACCTTTCTAAGTGGAATGAACCCATATACCTCTGAGTCTTATTAGTAGAGCGGTCTCAATGAGAAAGATTTACTGGAAGAAAAATGGAAGAAAATGAAAAAAAAAAACACTCTGCGCAAACAATAGATAAAAATTAGTTCAGGCAGAAGAAAGAAAATACAAATGTTACCTGACGGAAAGGGATTGTATGAGTGACAGGGAAGCCACTCAGGTACAATGAGTCAATGAACACCATAAGAAAGGTGGACAAAGTGAGGCCAGTGGCAAGGAATATATATAGTGGTACACTAGATAGCAAAGGAGCTGTGGGTTTTTTCTCCATAATATACACCGCAACATCCAGGTTTAGAACAAAGGAATAAAATGAACTGGCTTGGATTTTTGAAATCATTTCACTTTTTAACCATGTAGGAAGATAAAAGTTTATCCTTGAAGTAATGCTCTGTAGTTTAATGCATTGTATTGGGCTTGACACAAGGGTGACAATGAAATTCAGAGGTGTGTGTGTGTGTGTGTGTGTGTGTTTAGAGGTCAGTATGTGGTAGAGGTCAGGGGACAAGCTGGGGTGTCAGTCCTTCGGCATCTTTATTCATCTGTGACAGAATCTCTTAATGGCTAGCTTGCCCATCAGTATCCAGGGACTATTTCTACCTCCTTTTTCACCATTGGTAGGATTATAGGTGTGCATCATCATAACTGGATTTTTACACTGGTTCTGGGGAAAATACAACCCCTTTTGCTTACAAAGCAAAAACACATTACCAATTGAGCCATCTCCCTAGCTTCCAACTGACTTCCAGTTGATTTAGTACAAGAGATTAACTGCAATAAATGCCACAGTTAATTCAGCTAGCAAGTGTCATATGCCTGGACACAGGGCCACCACTCTAGTCTTGGTATCCCCACATTTGCAATGTTTGTGTGGGAACCTATAGATATGGTAGCAGAGATAGAAAAGTAGGAAGTCTATAAGCTCTTGCTTTATACTTTGGGGTGAATAAAGGCAGCTGTCAAAATTGGGAATTTAGTATGGAGCTTGGCAGACAGAACTTGTCATTTTTATAAAAAGAGTGTATCTGATACTGGATAAAGAAGATGAGATTGAAGCCAGTTTAGTTCATACAAATCTCTGTGTTGGAAAAGATACATGAACGTTGTTCTGGGGAATCATAAAATATGCTGGCTATGTCATAAGAATGCCATAAAAGCATGTTTAAGTGAATTGGGCATCTGCTGAAATTGTATTATATTCACCAACAAGGAAAAGGCCCTACTGCATTGCTTAAAGAATACACAAAGTTGCCCTGGAGCTCTTATCTACTTGGTATCCACATTGACCCCGCACCATGTTAACTTCCTACAGAGTTAATTTCTTACAGCTCTGGATTGTAATGTCATCACATTTGCACACCTTTCTGACTCTTTTCTCAAAATATCACTACAATCCAACTCCCAACAGCTAAAATGCAGAAATCACTACATTAAAACTCTATGTTCTGTCCTGACAATTACAAAAATATTAATCATTTGGAAATTGCTTTTGTGGTGTAGTTTGAGCCATTGTTCTACTTGATATCCCTGGAAAATGTAAGGACCTCACTAGCATTATTTATTTATTTTTAAATTATGTTTATGTGTGTGTTTTTACACATGCATGTAGCTACTTGTGGAGATCAGAAGAGGACATTGCATCTACTGGAGCTAGAATTACAGGAGATTGTGAGCCATCTGATCTGTATGTTGGGAACCAGACTCTGGCCATCTGGAAAAGCAGCAAGTGCTCTTAGTTGTTGAGCTGTTCTTCAGCCACTCATATGGTTTGATATTATGTCACTGAGGGTGGGAAATATCAGATGCATATAAAAAGGTGATAATATCTTGGTTTTAGAAACAGCCTGCATATCATAACTCTTAGGAATTCCTGCACCATATTGTTCTTCTTTTGAATAATATTTGCTTGGATGGAAAGTCAGAAAGCTGGATGAAGTTAGGAACATCACAGCTTTTCTAGGATTTGCTGTCAGCTGCCAATGTCACCCGAGCTTTAAGGCTTTCATATGAATTTTAAGTTTGCTTACCTCTGTTTCTGTGAGCAATGGCACTAGTGTCTTTATGGGGCTTGTGCTGACGTTATGGATCACCTTGACAAAGTACAAAGTCTCCAAAAAGCACATTCAACATTCCACCTCTCTGTAGCCTGTGAGGTCTTCTTTGCTTTGGCTCTGTTCACTTCTCTTTCCTCATTGATCTATTTCTTCTTGCACAGCAGAGAGACTGGCAATTGCTATGCTCTCCACATTCACTATTCTCTCCTCACAAAGCTTTGCTGCCCTCTGGCCAAATCTCACTTAGGAATTAATGTCACAAACCCTCTCAATCACGTGTGATACCCAGGACCAGAGAAAAGTAACTGCTGAAAGTTGTCTTTGAAATTACATAAACACACACACACACACACACACACACACACACACAGAGAGAGAGAGAGAGAGAGAGAGAGAGAGAGAGAGAGAGAGAGAGAGAGAGAGAGAGCAGAAATAGTTCCCTCTCCAACCAAAAACTAATGAGTTGTAACTTAAAATATAAGATCATTGTTCTGTGCTGCTCTCCATAGAAACATAACTGTACATGCTTCATTATTCCAGTAATACTTACAACAGAAACGCCACATTTGTGGTTCTTTTTTTAATTCAAGGATAGTTTATGTGTATAGTGTTTCCTCATGCATGCCTGATGCTCCTTGCGGCCAGAGGAGGATGTTCAGTCCTCTGGAACTTGCGCTAGTAATCAAACGTGTTTCCTCTGGAAGAATTGCAAGCGCTATTAACTGTTGAACCATTTCTCCAGCCCCTGCATTTGTGCTTCTTTGTAGATCTTGAACTTTCTCTCCATTAGTGTAATTTCAAGGCTACAGCAGGCATTTCTTTCTTCTTCTTTTTCCCCACAGCATCTTCCCATTGCTCAGAACAAAACTTTTTGCATAAGAGTAAATCTGTTTGTGATTGCATCAGTGGTTCACAATTTACCCTGTGCTATAATTGGTGCTAAACATGCAGAGCTTAAAAACTGGTCTTTTCTGAGGTCTCTCAGACTTTCCCCACAGGTCTGGGAAGAACTTCCATATCTCTACATGTGTGAAATGTATACTAGATTGAACAAAATTCTTAGTTGAGTTAGCTACTTAACTCCTCTAAAGCTGGTAGAAACAGATGTGGGGTTTGTTCCCAAAGAAAATGTAGTCTTTGAATAATTTGGAACTTAAAAGTGAAAAAAATACTGATTTAAATTGTCCCCTCCTACAAAATATTAGAAAAGATGATTAAATCTAAACTGCTGGATAATAATCATGAGTTAATTAGAGAATATTCAAGTAAATTAAAATTGAATATTTTACAAGACATGCTTATTTACAGTTTTTATTTACAATAGGACAAAGGATAGCTACAAACTCTCAACTGTATGTTCAGAAGACCCAAAGAAAACTAGAAGACTTATAATAGCAGCATGCCATTATAGAAGGAGGGAAAAAAAAGTCATGACATCCTGGCCTTGCTGGAATGACAAAGAGAATTTCAGTTCAGTGGGAGGACAAAGGGGACAAGAGAGAACATATGAATATATATATGTGTGTGTGTGTGTGTGTGTGTGTGTGTGTTTGTGTGTGTGTACAGAGAGAGAAAGGCATTCCTATAAATATTGAAGTTGCTAAACTTTCAAAATTACAGTTGCTAAACATTCCTATCAATATTACAGACAAGACATATATAGTATATATACATATATATGTATACACATATATGTCAGTTAATATGTTTAGAGAAAGCAATCAGAAGAGGAAAGTAGTTGGGAGAAATGAAAAAATGGAGCACAAATGCTGGGTTCCAGGGCTTGCTGTGATTCTTCAGAAGTCCTTGTCTGTGGCTAGTGATACTGATTGTTGAGATACCTAACTGAAAACACACTTGTCCTTCATGACACTTGCCATCCAGAAATTCAGCTAACTACTGTTTGAAAATATTTGAATGCTAATTGCATGAGCTCACTCACATGCAGAATCGAAAATGCTGACATAACAGAAGGTGACAGTAGAAAGTAGATAGTAAATAATAAACTCAGAGCCTGGGAGGTAAGAAGAGGAGGTGAAAATTTGGGGAGATTTATCAAAGAATAGGTTGAGCTGAGAACACATCTCCGCTTATAGGGCACTTTTCAAGCATGCTGAAAGCCCTGGGGTCTACTTCTAGTGACACGGTAGTACACATCTGTGGTACTAGCACTTGAAAGGTCGAAACAGGAACATTGGAAGTCCAGGCTTATCTTCTGCTACATGGTGAGTTCTTGGGTTGTAAAGCATGTATAAGCTTCCGCTTAAAAATAATTTAAAAATGCACAGAAAGGAAGGCGATGGCATTGTTTCTCTTCTCATCAACCAACATTTAAATACAGGTGTCAAGTAATTTTTGTAGTGGATGAATTGTTATTTTTAGCGAAATGGGCAGTTCTTTCCTTAAAATGGCATCTGCAGGGTTATATTTTAAATAAGTTTCCAAATTATAAGCCAGGGCCAGGGAAGCATACAAACTATCAAGCCTGATGGCCTGAGTTCAATCCCCTATCCTCCACCTGGTGATAGGAGAGAATTGACTCAGATAAGCTGTCTTCTGACCCCCACAAGCAAGCCTTTGCATAAATGTACATATGCACACACATAAACAAACACACACACAATTTTTTAAGTTCTTTCTATTTCTCAACATGTTTTATAACATTGCTATTTTACATTGCTAATGAACTCTGAAAATCAGAGTGAAATGATTTCAAATGCTAATGGCATTCTGTATTTATGATTAAGCTAACCATATTAATTTTGTGCTTACTTGCAACTTATAGCAAAATCTGTATTCATTTTTACCATTAAGCCTACCTGGTACAGTTATTAAACATTCCTATCAATATAACCATATTAATTTTGTGCTTATTTGCAACTTATAGCAAAATCTGTATTCATTTTTACCATTAAGCCTATCTGGTACAGTTGTTAAACATTCCTATCAATATTACATACAAGCCAGAATACCTGATTAATCCAGATACCTAAACATAATTTGCCTAATCTTAACAAATTTATCTTGTATTGGCAAAATCAAAGGCACTTATGTAATAAGCTCACAAAATTTAGTTACCATATTGGGGAGAGGTAATATGTGGGAAAGAGTGCTTGATTTAAATTTCCCAATATTATTAAAATATGTTCTAATAAGTATTACATATTAAAAATAAACTAGTTTCAACAGGACAAGAAAAAATAGCCTCATTTGATAACATTTTCATTTAAATACTTCACACCCCACTTATACTCCAAGTTATACCAAGTAAATCTTCTAAATTTGCAGTAAAAATATAATTGCTTGAGAAATAATACAGTAAAATATTAACAGCAAATTTATAGAGTATGCATTACAATTATAGAGTAAATCAATAACAAAATAGTTGATGGTGTTTAGTTTTTATATTTTAAAGCTATAATTTGCAAGGACTTATTTCAGTAGCTATGCAAATTTAAGACAGCATCAAAAGGCTGCAGTGTTACAGAATTCATTCCTTACTTCCTTGCAGTATCTTCAAGGCACAAAATACAAGACTGGAGAGAAGCTCAGTAGTCAAGAGAGCATAGTGCTTTTGCAGAACAGCTGAGTTCACTTCCCAACATAAACATAAGATGACTCACAACTGCCTGTAACTACATCTCTAGGGGATTCTGGTGTTATGGACAACTGCAGTCATGTAAGCATACCCTTATCCAGACACAAACACACACACACACAGATAACTAAAAATAAGAATAAACATTAAATATATATAAAGGCACAGAACAACATTGTCAAAGTATTTATTGCAGGTTAATTTATGAAAGACTGAGCTGGAGAGAAAGCTCAGTCAGTAAAGGTTATTATGAAGAAGTGAAGACCTGAGCTCCCCCAATTTATACATAAAATGTTAGGCACTATGGCTCACACCTCTATTCTCAGCACCGGGAGATGCTTATACAGGTAGATTCCCCAGAGCTTATACACCAGGCACTGTAGTTGAATTAGTAAGTCCTTGATTCAGTGAGAAACATTGTCCCTAATGGTAAGATGGAGAGTGATAGAGACAGTCCGTGCCACCTTTTGGCCTCTACATGCATACAAAGATGCAAGTGCACACTCCCATTCAAATACCTACGTATACCATACAGCACACACATACAAAAGCAACCAAACAACAACAACAACAACAAAGATATGAGAAGCAAGCAAGGAAGAAAAGAATGCAGGGAGGGAAGAGGAAACTCCGTGAAAAACAGAGGTGAGTGAAAGGGTGTGGGGTTTGAGTAATAAATAGCTTATATACTTTATTGATATGAAAACTAAGATCTAAGAAAACCCCTGTCAATAAGAACTACTATCATTTACTCTCCCCAATAATTCACTAATGCCTAACATGCAGGTCACCAAGACCACTTCTGACAATACTAAATCATACAGTTACTCTTTCTTCATATCCTTCCCATCTTGTTCCTCGATTATCTCTACCCGCCACACACACACACACAGCCTGGTCATGATGTTATGTAGTCATAGCTGTCCATGAATTCTTGATCTTCTTGTCTTCATATCTGGAGTGTTATGATGACAAGTATGCACCACTATAACCAGTTTATTCTGTGTTGGACATAGAACCTATGGCTCCACATCCTGGGGAGGCTCTCTCCACCTGAACATCTCCAGCCCTGCATTCGAGAGTATTCACATATGGTGGATACTACTTTGTGTATGGCATATAAGGCAGTGACTCCTCTTTCTCAAGTATTTCCCATGGTACATCATTTCTTACATGCAACATAGGTCAAAATCATGTAAAATTAAATTAATTAGGAAAATGAATGCACTTAATTCTTGAATGGCACTAGCAATTCCTGGTAAATCTCACATCTTATTATTTTCCTTCTCAAACATGGTTGGTCTGGCCAATAAGCCTATGGTGCTTCTTCTCTGACAAGAACTCCCACATCCCCAAGAGCCATAAAGCTTTGTCCCTACATAGCACTTTCTTGGGCCTCTTGAATGGGAAAAGGACACATTGTCAGATGGTACCTGACATACTAGAGTCTATACGATGACTCTGTCCATTCCTGTTGGATAAGTTAACTCTGATGGTATATGCTATGTGAACTTTTTCTGGAGAGATATGGATGAATATCTACTCAAAATGCAAAGGTCAACAGCAATAGGTCAAAGTTGCATCCAAATATGCTTTGGTGAACCAATGGATTTATTGGGCTTACTTATAGCAACATGGAAGATGGGGTATTTACAAAGAGGATGGTGAATACAAAACAGCCAAACCATTGCAAAGCCTCACCCCAGCATGGATGATGACATAGATGACAGCCTTTCTTCAAAATTCTTCTATTCTTCATAGACTCTAGCACCTGCCAAGAACACATGCATATGGGATAGAGCTATACATGCCTTAGAAGTAAGTGCAAAAGGTCCTGCGTAGACTCTTAGACAAGAGTCTAATGATCTTTTCTATCCCTTGTATAAGGCAACATCTACAGGACCAATGTCAAGGGTCTTTTGTGAGTTGTTTTGATGAAAATTGCAAAAGCTGTTATATTTGGAGGACAGCATTATACAGCAGCCTGCGACTATGAGTGCATCACTGTCACCATTTTAGAGCAATTTTCTGCAGAAGGCTTTAGTTCCACAACAGTATACTTATCACTTCTGCTCCCACTCTGAGTCTATGTATTGAGTCCCCTGCTGTTCTCTTCAAAGGACAGCCATAAAGGTCAGACTGAGAAATGAGGAGACCAGACCTCAGCTTGGGAAGTTTGCAGTCCCTGGACATGCATTGCATCCTCTCAGTGTGTCTTGGTTCTTTGGAAACCTACAACATGACTATCTATTACTTTCATGGTATATGTATGTATATCCATGTGTAGGTTGATTCCACATCCACCTTCCAAATACGCACACATATCCACACATACGCACAGCATGTGGGTAGGCTGGAAAGAAAGATAAATACCCCTAAGGTAATGTTTTTCTTGCCATCAAACATCTTCTAGTTGCATTTACCTCACATTTTTTTCTCTTTACCACCTATAACATGTAACACATGGCATAGAATACAAATTTTTCAAAAAGCATCTGTTTGGTGATAGATAAATAAATAAACAAATGATTAAGTGAGAAACTGAAGTTTGTAATCAATTTCTGACAAGGAAGCAATTAATCTTTTAGAAAACTGGAGTTTGCAGAAGATTGCTAAAACTAAATATTAGATAACTTTGTCTGTGTAGCAATAATTCATCCCTGTCCCTTGATACAGCCTTGAGTATCTGACTTGGTTTTGTCAATGGAACGGAACAGGGGAGTTATTACGAACTCCTCAGGAGAGGGCATTCATCACCTTGCATGTTTTTCTGTGTTCTCAAACCAGTACTTATTAAAGAGGAATTTTCCTTCACCAGGCTCTATGATTTAGACACTATGGAACCTCAGCTACACTCACAGATTATCTATATTATATAACCAAAAGGTTAGAGGCCAGGCCAGATTTTGTTGATTTTATCCACTGATGCTTAGGTATTAAACAACTATCAGGGACATAGTGTTTTGATTGAGGAATCACCCAGAATTCCAACACTGTGAGAACCACAACTCTTACCACTGGTTGGGTCATGGGCCTGGCATTTACAGGTACTTGGACCCTTATTTAAGAACAAAACAAACCCCCAAACTATGCAAAGCATCAGAGAAAATATGTTCTAAACAAAAGGATAGTACAAATTAGAAATGAGTCTCTGTCAAGACAGACAGAGATGCATGAATGAGGACTTGTGTGTTCCAAATAGAGTTTGGGCTTTTCCTTATTATTTATGGGGTTCAAGAGAGAGAATTTTTATTGCTATGGGAATAGTTACAGTGTTTGTATTTTTATTGGCAGGCTTGGATTACATAATCTTCTGCTGACCTTGAATGTTCTTTTTTTCCAAAATGTGCTGCTTTAACCATATGAAAGCCAAGTTATGCCCATAGGTTGGTAAATAGGAGATTCTCTCCAAAAGTATCAATCTAGATCACATCATCCCATTGCCTGTAATTCCTGTATTGTGTTCCATGATGTGTTTGAATAGAAACTATGCATTATCAAGAAGTTTCTAGGAAGAGAAACTTATTTCTATTGTTTAAAAGGGAAATACATGGGGTAGGGAGATGCTAGGATTTTAGCACAATTTGTGTTAGCCGTATACTCACTGGAACATGGTCAAACTCTTGGTGGTCACCCCTTAAGGAAAAATGATTCCTTCCCCACTTTACACCCCTTCCAGAAACTGTCATTTCTGGAGACCTACACTTCAGCATCCTTATAATGTTTAAGACTTCTCTTCTGTGGCTTCTCTCTAGACTGTTACTTTGGGAAAGGGGGTAGGATTGTCATAGGAGTTTGCGCATCCCTCTTTGTCAACTGTGAGCCCGCAGTTATTCATATGCAGCAAAAGTAGCTTCCTTGCCCTTTATAGTCAGCAGGAATATAGAGCATGGACTAACACGTGGTTTCTGACTACTGTGCAGACCATGGATATATACATGGTCTCCAGTGTTATTGCATGCCATGGACCTCAGAATGGTCTCCAGTGGCAATACAGACCACAGACATCAACACAGCCCTCTGCCACTGCATGGGCCATAGACACCATCATAGCCCTCAATGGTAGCACAGGCCAGGTATATCAACATGACCTCAGGTGGCAGCCAAGGAAAATCTCATCAATTTGGCCCCCAGTGGCAGCACCACCAACAAACATGGCTGCAGTACAGACCATTGAAATCTGCATTGTCTTTGATGGCAACATGAACCACACACATCAATACAGTCCCTGGCTGCAGTAGGACCATAGACCCAGACATAGCCATTGGTGGCTGCAAGGACCATGTACATGAATATGGCCTCAGTGACAGCCCAGGTCATTAACATCAACATGCCCCCCAGTGGAATCATAGCCCATGGGTATCAGGATGGCCTCAGGTGGCAACCTAGACCAAGAACATCTCTTGGGCTTTGGTGATAACTTGGGCCAGTGACACCAACATGGCTCCCAGTTGCTGTAGTACCACAGATATATCTACATGAACCATCAGCTTCAGATGGCCTACGATAGCAGACCATGGACACTAAAGTTGTCTCCAGGGGATGAACTGATCATATAATTCTTTTGAGGAGGTACAATCCACAAAATGAACCACTCTTCTTCTTTGTCTTCTTTGTCTCTTCTTCTAAGTTATTGCTAAGCTCCAGAAAAATCATGTGACTGGACAGCATGTTAGAAGGCTGTGTCAGTGTACATGTTCTAGGCTGATGCATATCACCTTGTTGTCCTTACTCTGCAACAACTTATTTTTCTATCCACCACAACACTTTCTCACATCTATCAGCACCATCGGGTCTCCAATGCCAACTCTCTCTAATGCTTACTTGCTGCTCCTTTTCTCTATGTTTCCTACCTCTCTATCTCATACTCATTCATCATAGTGGAATGGGACACTGGAGTGTGTTGCACAGTATATTTTTCTGTCCTACAAATAGTTATTGCCTCCCTCAGTACATGAGGCTGCAGTGGTTGCCCCAAGCCTGAGCCCCCACCCTCGGTGACTAAAATGGTACAGGCTGGCCTCCCAGGTTTGGGGCTGCTGCAGGTCTGTCACTAGTACAAGCAGAAACCTCTATGCTCTATAACTGAGACTGCAGAGGCAGCTACCCCAAGTGTAGCCCACTCTGTCTAGCAGCCAAACAGTGGACACCACTGAGCTGATGGATCTCCTACACTTTCATTTGCCCATGCAGGCTCAAATCTGAGAGTAGAGAACAGGGGGAATACCTGTGCTTTCTGATTAGGCCTGCAAGGTAGGGAGTGCATCTTCAAGTGAGTGCACGAAGAGCCCCAGAATGAAGGCTCCTCTAAACTAGCAGCCAGACACTAGATTCCTCCCACTCACATCCCCACTATGAACAACATAGGGATCCTTAGGACAGATTCTCAACACTGAAGCTTCTTTTCTGTGGGTCTATCAATGGAATCTAGGCAAGCAATTCCTAGAGCCCAGAAAGATCTGAATACCAGGAGGACAGTATGACAGGCCTGTAGGTCACTAATGTATTCAGGACAACTGTGCATGTGCATTGCCAACTAACAGCACGAGCACCCACACCCCTTCCACACTTAAGTTTTACCCTTCCAGACATCTATAACCTCTAGCACCCTCTCTCTCAAGGCATATTGCCACACACTCACCTGCACTAGCACAAAATCCAACATCCATTCATGTTTAAAGTATTAGAGAGATCAGGGATACAAGGCACATACCTAAACAAAATGAAGACAATATATAGTAAGCATGTAGCTAACATTAAACTAAACAGAGAGAAACTTAAACCAATTCCACTGAAATCAGGGACAAGGCAAGGCTGCCCACTCTCTCCATATGTCTTCAACATAGCTCTGGAAGTCCTTGCTAGAGCAATAAGAGAATTGAAGGAGATCAAGGGGATACAAATCAGAAAGGAAGAGGTTAAAGTATCACTATTTGCAGATGATATGATATTATAACTGAGTGATCCAAAAATTCTACCAGGGAACTCCTACAGCTGAAAAACACCTTCAGCAAAGTGACCAGATACAAAATTAACTCAAAAAAATCAGTAGCCCTCCTATATACAAAAGACAAAAGGACTGAGAAAGAAACTAAGGAAACAACACCCCTCACAATTGCCACAAAAGACATAAAGTACCTTGGTGTGACCCTAACCAAGAAAGTCAAAGACTTGTATGAAAAAAAATTAAAGTCTCTGAAAAAGAATTAGAAGAAGATACCAGAAGATGGGAAGATCTCCCATGCTCATGCCTTGGCAGGATTATCACAGTAAAAATGTCCATCTTACAAAAAGCAATCTACAGACTCAATGCAATTCCCATCAAATCACCAACACAATTCTTTACACACCTTGAAAGAAAAATTCTCAACATAGTATGGAATAACAAGAAACCCAGAACTGCTCTACAATCCTCTACAATAAAAGATCTTCTGGAGGTATCTCCTTCCCTGATCTCAAGCAGTACTATAGAGCAACAACAGTAAAAACTGCATTGTACTAGCATAGAAACAGAATGGTGGATCAACAGAACCGAATAAAAGACCCAAAAATAAACTCTCACACTTATGGACACCTGATTTTTGACAAAGATGCCAAAACCACACAATGGAAAAAAGATAGCATCATCAACAAATGGTGCTGGTCTAATTGGATGTCTACATGTAGAAAAATGCAAATAGATCCAAACTTATCACCATGCACAAAACTAAAGTCCAACCGGATCAACGACCTCAACATAAAAGCAGACATATTAAATTGGTTAGAAGAAAAAGTGGGAAAGAGCCTTGGTACAGGAGACAACTTCCTGAACAGAACAGAAAAAGTGGGAAAGAGTCTCATTGGTACAGGAGACAACTTCCTGAACAGAACACCAACAGCACAGGCTCTAAGAGCAAAAACCAATAAATGGGACCTCACAAAACTGAAAAGATTCTGTAAAGCAAAGGACACTGTCATCAAAACAAAATGACTGCCTACAGATTGGGAAAGAATCTTCACCATCACTTTATCTGACAGAGGGCTAATATCCAGTATATATAAAGAACTACAGAAGTTGAAAAGCAACAAGTCAAGGAATCCAATTAAAAAATGGGGAACAGAGCTAAACAGCGAACTCTCGATAGAGGAATATGGAATGGCAGAGAAACACTTAAAGAAACACTCAATGTCATTAGCCATCAGGGAAATGCAAATCAAAATGACCCTGAGATTTCACCTTATACCCATCAGAATGGCCAAAATAAAAAAACTCAAGTGATAACACATGCTGGAGAGGATGTGGAGAAAGGGGAACACTCCTCCACTGTTGTTGGGAATGTAAATGTACAACCACTCTGGAAATCAATCTGGTGCTTCCTCAGACAACTAGGGAGAGTGCTTCCTCAAGATCCAGCTATACCACTCCTAGGCATATACCCAAAGGAGGCTCAAGAAAACAGTTAGAACACTTGTTCAACCATGTTTGTAGCAGCTTTATTTGTAATAGCCAGAAGCTGGAAACAACCCAGATGCTCATCAACTGAGGAATGGATACAGAAATTGTGGGACATCTACATAATATAATATTATTCAGCAATAAAAAACAAGGATATCATGAAATTTGCAGGTAAATGGTGGGAACTGGAATGGATCATCCTGAGTGAGCTATCCCAGAAACAGAAAGACACACATGGTATATACTCACTCATATAGACATATAAAATAGGATAAAGCTACTAAAATCACCTACAGAAACTAATCAAGAGGGAGGACTCTGGCTAAAATACTCAATACCCAGCCAGAAAGGCAAAGCAGATTCACATCAGAAGAAGAAAACAGGAAGAAAGCTAGGAGCCTGTCACAGAGGCTCCCTGAAAGGCTCTTCCCTGAACAATATCAAAGTAGATGCTGAAACTTATGGCCAACTGTTGGGCAGAGTGCATGGAATCTTACAAAAGATGTGGGAAATAGTAAGATAGGAAGAGGACAGGAGCTCCACAAGGAAAGTAACAGAACCAAAAAAATCTGAGCACAGGGGTCTTTCTTGAGACTGATACTCCAACCAAGTACCATGCATGGAGAAAACCTAGAAACCCTGCACAGATGTAGCTCATGGCAGTTCAGTGTCCAAGTGGGTTCCATAATAATGGGAACAGAGACTGCCTTTGACATGAACTGATTGCCTGCTCTTTTCTTTAGTAATTTATTTATTTTTATATTAATCACAGGTTATTTACTTTGTATCCTGGCTATAGCCCCCTCCCTTATTCCCTCCCACTCTCCCCATCCCTCCCTCATCTTCTCCCTGCCCCCTCCAAGTCCAGTGATAGGGGAGGACCTCTGCCCCCTCCATCTGACCTAGCTTATCATGTCTCTTGAGGGCTGGCTGCAATGTCCTCTTCTGGGATCTAGCTAGGCTGCTCCTCCCTTGTTGGGGGGAGGGGTGGTGCGGGGGAAGAGTTGACAAGCCAGCCATTGAGTTCATGACAGAAATAGTCCCAGTTCCCCTTACTATGGTACCCAGTTGGATACTGAGCTTGCTCTTTGATCACCTCACCCTGATGGAGGAGCAGCCTTACCAGGCCACAGAGGAAGACAATGCAACCACTCCTCATGAGAGCTGATAGACTAGGATCAGAAGGAAGGAAAGGAAGACCTACCCTATCAATGGACTTGGGGAGGTGCATGTGTGGAGAAAGGGGAGGGAAGGTGGCATTTGGAGGGGAGAAGGCAGGGGTTTATGGGGAGATACAAAGTGAATAAAGTGTAATTAATACAAAATGAAAAATAGTAAAATCAGAAAAGTTACCAACACAAAACATCTAAGAAATCAAGAACACCACAAATGGATAAAAATCTAAGAATAATGGGAATAGACAAAAAACAAGATTCCAGGCTCCAAGGTCCAGAAAATATTTTCAAGAAAATCATATGAGAAAAATTTCCCAATTTAGAGAAAAAGATGTCCATTAACATAGAAGAGGCCTACAGAAGAGCAAATAGATTAGACCAGACAAGAAACTCCTCACATCACATAGAAAGTCAACACAGTAAATCTATAGGAGAAAGAAAAAATTTTAAAAGCGGCAAGGGAGAAAGGCCAAGTAACATATAAAGGTAGACCGATCAGAATCACACCAGACTTCTCAACAGAAACTATGAAAGCCAGAAGAGCCTGGGCAGATGTCATGCAGACTCTAAGAGACCACACATGCCAACCCAGACTACTAAACCCAGCAAAGTTTTCTACCAATATAGATGGAGAAAATAAAATACTCCTTGACAAAACTAAATTTAAACAATCCACACAGCAACCAAGCCCTATAGAAGATACTAGAAGGAAAACTCCAATCCAACAAAAACAACTACCCCAAAGAAAACACAGACTAGAGATAACTTCACAACAAAGAATTAAAAGAAAACAAGCATTGAAACAAAGTAACATAACCAACTCCATGATAAAAGGAGCTAAAATTCATTGGTCACTATTATCTATCCACATCAAAGGATTCAACTCTGCAATAAAAAGACATAGAACGGTTGCAGAAACAGGATCTAGCATTCTACTGCATTCAAGAAACACACCTCTGCAACAAAGGTAAACGCTACCAGAGAGTAAAGGGCTGGAAAAAATGTTTTTCCAGCAAAAGCACCCAGACAACAAGCTGTGGTAGCTATTATAATATCTAATAAAACAGACTTTCAACTAAAATTAAACAAAAAAGATGAGGAAGTGAACTTCATTCCTCACCAAAGGAAAAATCCACCAGGATGACATCACAATTCTGAACATCTATGCCCCCAATACAAGAGCACCTGCTTTCATAAATGAAACATTATAAAAGCTCAAATCACACATTGATCCCAATACCGTAATAGTGGGATACTTCAACACTCAACTCTTACCAAGGGACAGATCATTGTTACAGAAGCTAAATAGGGAAATAATGACAATTACAGAGATCCTAAATCAAATGGACCTAATATATGTCTACAGAACTTTTCACCCAAACTCAAATGAGTATACATTCTTTTCAGCATCTCATGGAACCTTCTCAAAAATTGACCATATAGTTGGGCAGAAAGCAGGCTTCAACAGATACAGGAAGATTAAAATAATCCTTTGTATCCTGTCAGACCACCATGGCCTAAAAGTAGACCTCAGCAACAACAGACATAAGCAAAAGCCTACATACACATGGAAACTAATCAGCACTCAACTCAATGACTGCTTGGTCAGGGAAGAAATGAAAAAGAAATTAGAGACTTCCTAAAATTCAATGAACATGAAGGGACAACATAAGCAAACTTATGGGACATAATGAAAAAGGGCTAAGAGGAAAGTTCATAACACAAAGTACCTCCAAAAAGAAGTTTGATACATCT
Source organism: Pachyuromys duprasi (assembly GCA_028658305.1). Taxonomy (NCBI): domain Eukaryota; kingdom Metazoa; phylum Chordata; class Mammalia; order Rodentia; family Muridae; genus Pachyuromys; species Pachyuromys duprasi. The sequence goes on from CM053748.1 coordinate 51,474,796, forward strand.
CATACAAGCAACTTAATGATACACCTAAACGGCCTAGAGAAAAAAGAAGAAGAAGAAGAAGAAGAAGAAGAAGAAGAACCAAACATACCCAGTAGATAGCTGGAAATAATCAAATTCAGGGCAGAAATCAATAAATTAGAATCAAGTAAAACAATTCAAAGATTCAATGAAAGCAAACGCTGTTCTTTGAGGAAATCAACGAGACAGACAAAATCATAGCGAAACTAACTAAAAGGTAGAGAGAAACTATCCAAATCAGCAAAATCAGAAATGAAAAGTGGGACATAACAACAGACATTGAGGAAATACAAGCAATCATTAGGTCTTATTACAAAAGCTGATATAACACAAAATTTGAAAATCTAAATGAAACGGACAATTTTCTTGATAGTTACCATGTACAAAAATTAAATCAAGATCAGTTAAATAGATTGAATAGTCCTATGTCCCCTAAGGTAATAGAAGCAGTCAACAAAAGCCTCCCTTCCCAAATAACAAAAAACAAAACAAAACAACAACAACAATAAAACACCAGGGCCAGACAGTTTCAGAGCAAAATTCTACCAGACCTTCAAAGAAGATCTAACTCCAATTCTCTTCAAACTATTCCACAAAATAGGAACGGAAGGAACAATACCAAACTCATTCTATGAAGCCACAGTCATCTGTATACCTAAACCATACAAAGAGCCAACAAAAAAAAGAGCACTTCAGACCTATCTCTCTTATGACAATAATGCAAAAATACTCAATAAAATACTTGCATAACCAATCCAAGAACACATAAAAGATATCATCCACCATGACCAAGTAGGTTTCATCCCAGGCATGCAGAGGTGGTTCAATATATGGAAATCTATCAATGAATACCACCACATAAACAGAAAGAAGGAAAAAGAAAAACGCATGATTATCTCCTTAGATGCCGAAAAAGCATTTGACAAAATTCAACACTCATTCATGTTTAAAGTATTGGAGACATCAGAGATACAAGAAGCATACATAAACATAGTAAAGACAATATAGAGCAAGACTATAGCCCACATCAAACTAAATGGAGAGAAACATAAATTAATCCCACTGAAATCAGGGACAAGGCAAAGCTGCCCACTCTTTCCATATCTCTTCAACATATTACTTGAAGCTGTAGCTAGAACAATAAGACAACTAAATGAGATCAAGGGATACAAATTGGAAAGAAAGAAGTAAAAGTATCACTATTTGCAGATGATATGATAGTATAAACGAGTGACCCCCAAAAGTCAAATAGAGAACTCCCTCAGCTGATAAACACCTTAAGCTAAGAGACTGGATACAATATTAACTCAAGAAACATCAGTATCCATTTTGTATATGAAAGACAAAAGGGCTGAGAAAGAAAGTAGGCCCTTTATTGTAGCCACTACTAATAGCATATAGTATTGTGGTATGACTCTAACCTAGCAAGTGAACGACTTGTATGAAAAAAAAAAAGGTTGAAGTCTTTAAAGAAAGAAATTAAAAAAGAATCAGAAGATGGATCCCATGCTAATGGATCAGTAGGAATAACAGAATGTAACTGTCCATACTGTCAAAAGCAATCTACAGATTCAATTCAATTACCAACACAACTCTTTACAGACTTTGAGAGAACAATTCTCAACTTCATACGGAAAAACAAAAAACCCAGTATTGCCAAAACAACCCTGTACAATAAGAGATCATCTCAAGGTATTGCCATACCTGATCTCAAGCTGTACTACAGAGCAATAGTAATAAAAACTCCATGGTACTGGAATAGAAACAGAATGGTGGATCAATGGAATTAAATAGAAGACCCAGAAATAAACCCAAACACTTATGGATACTTTATTTTTGACAAAGAAGCCAAAACCATACAATGGAAAAAGACATCATCTTCAACAATTGATGCTGGTATACTTGGAGGTTCACATGTAAAAAAATGCAAAAAAATCCATACTTATTACCTTGCACCAAGTGGATTAAAGACCACTCAACATTAGGCCAGACACACTAAACCTGTTAGAAGAAAAAGTGGGGAACAGCCTTGAAATTATCGGCACAGGAGGCAACTTCTTGAACAGAACACCAACAGTACAGGCTCTAAGAGCAACAATCAATAAATGGGACTTCATGAAGATAAAACCTTCTGTAGAGCAAAGGACACTGTGAAATGACAACCTACAGATTGAGAAAGGATCTTTACCAACTCTATATCTGACAGATGACTAATATCCAGAATATATCAAGAGCTCAAGAAGTTAAACATCAACAAATCAAATAATCCAATTAAAAACTGTGTACAGAGCTAAACAGAGAATTCTTAATATGGGAATGGCAGAAAAACACTAAAAAATGTTCAATGTCCTTAGCCGTCAGGGCAATGCAAATTAAAACAACCCTGAGATTTCAGCTTACACCCATCAGAATGGCTAAGATAAAATTCTCAAGGGACACCACATGCTGGATAGGATGTGGAGAAAAGGGAACCCTTCTCCATTGCTGGTGGGAATGTAAACTTCTACAACCACACTGGAAATCAATCTGCTGCTTTCTCAGACAATTAGGAATAGCGCTTCCTCAATATCCAGCTATACCATTCTTAGGCCTATATCCAAAATATGCTCAAGTATACTACAAGGACATTTATTTAACCATTTTCATAGTAGCTTTATTTGTAAAGGTCAGAATCTGGAAACAACCCAGATATCCCTCAACTGAGGAATGGATACAGAAATTGTGGTACATTTATACAATGGAATGCTAATCAGCAATTGGAAATCATGAAATTTTCAGGCAAATGGTGGGAGCTAGAAAAGATTATCCTGAGTGAGGTACCCAAGAAGCAGAAAGACATACATGTTATATACTCACTTATAAATGATTAGTAGACATATAATATAGGATAAACATACTAAAATCTATACACATAAAGAAGCTAAGCAAGAAGGAAGACCCTGGGTGAGATGATCAATCCTCACTCAGAAAGGCAAAAGGGACAGGCATTAGAACAGGGAAAAAACAGGCAACAGGACAGGGCAACAGGACAGGAGCCTACCACGGAGGGCTTTTGAAAGACTCTACTCAGCAGGGTATCAAAGCAAATGCTGAGACTCATAGCCAAACTTTGGCAGACTATAGGGAATCTTTTGAAAAAGGAGGAGATTGAAAGACCCGGAAGGGACTGGAACTCTACAAAGAGAGTAACAGAAACAAGAAATCTTGGCCCAGGGGTCTTTTCTGAGACTGAAACTCCAACCAAGGACGGTGCATGGAGATAACCTAGAATCCCTGCACCGATGTATCCTATGGCATCTCAGTGACCAAGGTGATTCCTTTGCAATGCAAACAGGGACTGTCTCTGATATGAAACCAGTGGCTGGCTTTTTTTTTTTTTTATATGAAAGAGGTTTATTGGATGGAGATGAAGAGAAAGAGAGAGAGCGAGCGAGACATAATAGGGAGAAGTGAGGGGGGGTACCCTGATAGAGAAAAGGGAGAGGGAAAGTGGGTAAGAAGGCAAGAGAGGAAAAGTGGTGGGTTGAACCTTTTAAGGAGAAACTTAACCATGCCTGCCTTGTGTGGCTACCTGG